>RJWH01000065.1:1330186-1718035 GCA_004363575.1 Solenodon paradoxus
ATTTTTTTTTTTTTTTTTTTTTTTTTGTTTTTTTTTTTTTTTTTTTTTTTTTTTTTTTTTTTTTTTTTTTTTTTTTTTTTTTTCTTTTTTTTTTTTTTTTTTTTTTTTTTTTTTTTTTTTTTTTTTTTTTTTTTTTTTTTTTTTAGGATTTATGTAATTAGGTGTTCTGTTTTCTTCATTGACTTGTTTTTATTTCTACCAGTGAGTTCTCTATTTTTGTTTTTTGTATTTTTTACCCTTACGGGATTCCATAGTCTGTCTTCTGGTGTCAGCAAGTGATGGTGACTGCTGGGAGAGGGTGGGAGTGGGGTTGGGGGTGTAGTGGTGATCTGTGAGCCTGTAGTTTTGCTGCCTGATGGTAGGGGGTGGTAGGATTGTTTTATTAGTAGAACTTTGCTGGCTGGGCCTATGTGACTTGAGCCTGCTGTCTGTGCTTATGCTCCTTGTATTGAACAAACCTCAGGAACAAGTCTTTTCCACAGGCTGTTCTTTCAGGATCTTAGCCATTGGATCCTGATTCTTAGGTGATCCAAGCCCCCAAGTGTGTAGTGGAGGTTGCACAGCACCTGTAAGCTCCTGATCTTTCTGTGTCTAATTTTCTCCTTCTGGGCTTGTTCTAACCAAGAGTTCATTGCCAGCAATCATGGAAACCCCTCCCCTGCTCAGTTTGATCCAGGATGCCACTGACTTTGACTAAATTCATGCAACTAGAGATTAACAGGAGTTCTTCTGCAGTTTCTGCTAGGAGAAGAGGGAGGCAGCAAATGGATTGCTGCTATTTTAAACCCCGGGTGGGTGCTGGAAGTCACCGTGACTGTTTTGCACTCTAGAAGTTTCACGCAGCCTGCGGGTCTCCAGCTAGGCTCTGGCAGGGGAGGACAGATTGTACCCTTACTGTGAAACGGCCCTCTCTGGGGACTCCCCTTTGTTGCTGTATTCTCCGTTGAATTCCCATGCCTCTCACCCACCTGTAGAGTCACTGTTTGTCTTCTGTTCTCCAAGTTGTTCTGGCTGATACCGAAGCAGGAAAATCCCTTTTCCTGTGTTGACTCTGAAAAACTGTTATTTTTATCCTGTGCAGCGTCTCAGTGCACACTTTCCATAGACCTAACAGAAATCATTTTAATCAATTGAGAATTGATGTAAATCAATTGAACACTTCTGTAATATCTTTTTTTTTCCACTTAGCTTTTCGGAGTGCCTTTAATCACAAAATAAACTTGGTAGGCACTGAGGTGAAAATATTTTAAAAGTAGATATATTCTTTGCATGTAGTAGCAAGAGTATTAAAAAGGAACACCAGAAAGATCTGAGTTTTTATTTTTTTAAAGGAAAGTTGCAGACAAGAATGATTATAAACAGAAGAAGGCAGGCAGCAAGGGAGAAGAGGAAGAAGTACTTTATTTTATTTAGTTGTTCTTCTTGATTGCCTAACTCCCTTCCAACCCTGGGGTCACAAATAGTGATGATTATTGAGTACTGGATATGCATTAAGTCAAGAATTCTTTGATTAGGGATTCTTTGACTAGGGATTATTCCTCACTCCATTTTACACATAAGTAAAGTCAAAATCATCAGATTAGTAAGTGGCATGAATAAGAACATAGCATCTAGGAAATGTTCTTCATAATTCAGTTTCAGCAAATATCCCGAGGCTTTTGGGAGCCCTGACATTTGTACATAGCATGTGACATCTCAAAAAATACAGTAAGAAGTTACTGAAAGTTGCTTTCCTTCAGGTTAGCAGTGGAAGTTGACTGGGGACAGGAAGTTCTCAATAAACTAAAACACTAAATCAAGAGGAAAAAAGAATTTTATAGCCACCCTGGGACTTTTTTAGCCTACCTCATCTACTACTGTGATCTTTGCATATAGACACTAGAGATCATGGTATTAATACTGATGTTTTCAAATACTTCAGGTCCACATTATTAAAAGTAACTGCTTTATGAACAACATGCTATTCTGATTATAGGTGGATCTAAATCTCATTAATAGATATTAAAGTTGCATAGTTAGAAAATTCAAGCACTTTATCATATTGCAAAAATCTCATTTGAGAATATAAGTACTCAGTGTACATATTTGTCTTATACCCTGTTACGGATTTTTAAGGAAGGATTCATTTTACTTCCGTGCTCTGAAGTGTGGTTGAAAAACTATATTTAGAATAAGATGCTGTTGATTGCACTTCATCATAGTCACTTGGGGATTTTTTTTTTGCTTGTTTGTTTTTGTTTAGCTCAGTTAACCTCACATACTTTATTAGCTATCTTAACTTTACTAACTGTCTTAGTCCCTCCTACTGGTCTGTCATCTTGTTAGACTAAACTACCAGCTGGACTGTGGAGTTAGGGAATCACATTTGAAAATTAACTCCTTATACTCATTAAGAGTGAGAAATTTCCTAATTAGTCTTGACAAGAGATCATTGTTGATGGAGATTTTAATTTTAATATCATATTAAAGTGCACACTTATTTGTAAGACATGAATACAACAGGGTAGATTATGTTCCAAACTAATTACAAAGACACTTGAGTGTACTCCTTTTACTTGAGAAAATTAATCCAGGAGTTGGAGAGAAGTTTGAGATATGTGTAGAGCATCTTAAAGGGACCCTCCAGTGGCAGCACCTAAGAAGTATTAGAGGCATATACATTTAGCAGGATTTACTAAGGACTGGTGTCTCCACATGTGCTTGTGTTTTAGCTAAGCCATCTGTGTAACAGTCCTGTCACCAAGCGGGATATTTCAGAGCATCAAAATGGAGACTCGGCTATAATTGAATGTTCAGAAATTTGACTATGAAATTGTAGAGGGTAAGAGATTTTCCTCCTCTGACATTCAGTCTGTGTAAGAACAGCAAAGTTTGTACTACATGAATGCTTATTTTTTCTCATTTTTTTGTCAATCTACAAGTATTTTTAAGTGGATATTTGAGCTTTTAATAATTATTGACTATGGAGCATTTCCTAATCTCTTTCTTATGTCCTTCCCACAGATTTTCATGAAGTGCCTATTTTGTACTAATCATAGTGCTTTGTGTTTCTTCTCTGTGGCTTTTATACTTAGAATAGAGACATATATAATAATGAAAAAATACAGAATGCACTTACGATAGGTTCTATGAAGAAAAATAGTGTCTTTATGGTAGATGGGTGGTGATGGTGTGGTGCTTATTTAGGAACATGAAGGGTGGGTGGCCTGCCTGAGAAGAATGAGGCGAGAACCATTTGAAGAACTGTAACAAGACAGTGAGTTGATGAGGTAATTCTCCTTCAGTACCCCTGGGCAAACAAAAAAATTGTAGTGCCTCTATGCAGAGGATCCAGTGCTTGGTGTGGCACAATGCATCCAAAATCTTACCATCTCTTTTCATGGCCAACACTTTTCCACCTTAGAAATTGTTTTTCTACATTTCTTGCCCTAATTCAACAAAAAGGAATATTACCTCCCTTAGTACTTCCAATATTTCTGGGTTGAAGCACTGCTAACATAGAGAGAGGCACTGTTTTGGAGCACAGAGTTGTTGAGCTGTGGAAAAATGTAGATAAGAGAAAATATTAGTGCATCAATTGTCAAATCCCTCTGTTTAGACAGCATGAAAATCTTTCTAATTCTTGCATAACAAAGTGTTGTTTCCTAATTTTGTTGAACATTTATTTTTTACTCTTCTCATGAACCCATCCATAGTCAGGAAAGACTTAGACTTTAGCATGGTATTTAAAATTGTTGCACATATTTGCTAAGGAATATTAAAAATACATCTTTCTCTTAAATACACCATTCTCTTATATATGTATGTCTACCTATAATATATGTGAAGTGTCATACAGTTTTTTATACTGACAACTAGATAAACCTGGAAAGCTTAATTACAAATATATTTTTGCAAAAATGATTATAATTAATTTTCATAATTAAATTTTACCTTAATTTTAACATTTTATTTATAATTAAGTATTGATTGTAATTTGCATTTTAATTTATTCATTTTCTTCTACAGTTATTGAGGTATAACTGACAAAATCATATATATTATAGTTTGATATGTATACATTGCAAAATTATTACTACAATCAAGGTAATTAATACATCATCACCTCACACAGTTACCTTTTTGTGAGTGTACAAGAATGCTCTAACTCTACTCTTTTAACAAATTTTAAATCCACAAGACAGTATTATTAACTATAATATCATGTCAAAGTTTAGATTCCTCAGAAATTCTTGTAACTGAAAGTTTGTACTTTTTGACCAACATTCCACTTTTCTCCAGTTCCTTGTTCTCTGTTCCTATGCATATAACTTATTTTTCTCTTATGTTTCTACATATAAGTGATTTTAAACAGTAATTTTCTCCGTCAGGATTATTTCACTTCACCTAAAGCCCTCCATGTTAATTCATGCTGTTACAAATGGTAGAAATTTTCTTTTTTCTGGCTGAACTATGTTCCATTGTGTGTGTGTATGTGTGTGTGTGTATCATGTTTTCTTTACCCATACATCTATCAATAAGCACATAGTTTCAGTATCATAGGTATTGTAATGCATTTTCAGGATACTGATTTTACTTCCTTTGTATACCAAGATGTGGGATTGCTGAGCCATAATTATTTTTAATTTCTTGAGAAACCTCACACTGTTTTCTGTAGGGACTGCACCAAACATGGTGTCATGTTTCATTGTGTTTCTTTTACCCTTGAATCAATGTCTGTACATTTGATGGAGCAGTCACCTCTTTCAGACTCTTTGTTCTAGATTTGATATGAAAAGGCCTTCAGCTATGTGTGGGTCTGAGTGTGCTGACCAGGTAGGATCTAGTGGTTATAACCTTGGGGAAGATTCAGTGGCATAGTGTCTATGCAGTTCCAACAGCTGGCAGTATTGGTGAATATTGTAGAAGTTCTTATTGGTCAAGACAGCAGGTATCCTTGTGGTTTAATATGTCGGTGCCCTTAGAGTCACCATGGAGTTGGGTTCTGGAGCATGAATACTTCTGAAGCAACAGTGGCTCTGATGTCTGGGATTCTGCCTTGCTCATAGTAGCAGTGACTCTGGTGCCAAGGGTATGTGTCAGGAAGCTAGGAGTCAGAGTCCAGAGAATGGGTTACATGCTGAGAAGCAGTGGCTGTGTGACCTGAGGCATTGGGTAACCATCAGTGCTGCTGGATCTGATACTTGAGATATGAGTGCGGAGTTAGTATCTGGAGTTCAGAATTGTTACAGAGATGAATTCTGAAGCATGAGCACAAGCCGAATAGCTGTGACTCTGAGGTTTAGGGTGTACACTAGGCTGGGGAGTGATGGTAGCTGCGGTCCCAGGGTAGTGGAACAGAGACTCCTCTTGAAAGGACAGTGCAGTTAAAACTTCCAGGAGATTGTACATACAGTCACTATGGAGTCTTCTGCTATGAAATCTGTGGGGAGTCTGGGACTGCCACAGAGGCTGTTGGAATCCTCAGTGTCAAAAACTGTTTGTGATCCTCCAAAGAACAGGCCTACTACAGTACAGTGGGTACTACAGTGACACTTGCTGTGTATCTGATATTTTAACCTTCATACTTCTTTGTTCCTAGTCTTCTCACAGCACATCTGCTAAGCTTATCTCCATAGCAGTCCTTTCTGGGCAGTTTTTCCTTTCATTTTTCACCTCTACTATGTTGCTATAAGTTCTTAATTGAATTCTTGAGCCATCTTACAGCTATTTTTATTCTTGAAGAGCTATCTAATTTTTTTTTATGAGTGTACATAAGCTAGTATCTCCTAGTGTATTATCTTATTCAGTTTAGATAATTTTAGAAAAACATTTTTCAAAATACATATGGAAAATAATTTTAGATTTTTATATTTAAATTTTATGAATATATATTCAAATTGTGTTGTCTTTTGATGCAATTATTTTTATTTTTTTTTATTTCACTGAGAATAAGCCCATGTCAAGAAAAGGCTAGAAAAAAAGACAAGAATAGAGCTCAGTAAAGGAAAACAAGACAGAAAATAGAAACATTTTGAAGCGATCTCTTTAAATTTTTGAAAGTTCCAGAATAATTAAAGAATACAATTTTGGTAAGCAGGACTCATATAAAACTTATAAAGAATATATTAGACATTTTTTAATTACTAATAAAAAATAATTAACAAGCCAATTTGACACTGAGAAGTGTTTAGATTTTTAGCACTAATTAAAACAATGACAATGAGTAAGAAAATAATTTTCATCAAATCCATAATTTTATTAAGGTTGATAAAATTCATGGAACTATAATATTTACTAAATAAAATTGAATTACTGATCAAAATAATCACATTCAAATCAAATTTTGAACCCAGAGTCACTTGGGAACTTTGCCTAGCTGTTAGATGATGAAGAACATGCTTTCTAGAATCTGTAGATTAGATAAGAACAACAAGGCTTGTGAAACCTACTGTATTTAGGAAGCTAATCCTAGAGACTTACTTTCATTCTTTATTGTCTGGAAGACTACCTCTAGAAAATAAAACTAATTCTGATTAAAGATGTAGTTTTTCATTAGATGAAGAAGAAATACAGAAAATAGCCTTTAAGTTCAAAGGTCATATATACTTTCTTAGTACTACAAAATGTCTTCACAGTCAACTTTGGGCAGTGAAGTTATTTGTGATGAAAGTACTTAAGTTCTTTATATTCTACGAGAATATAAAAAAAATTACTACCTCTGGGGAATGTACATATAATTACTATAATTTTTAAGATTCTGAAAAATAGCAAAAAAAGTAGTACTTAACAGAGTTGTAATAGCCAAAATAAAACATCCGTAGAGTGTTCTGAAAATGCAAATGTTCAATATTTAGATAAACATGATGGTGCTTTAGTATTTTTGATATTGGTATGAAATCGCTATTGAAAATGGATAGTTTAGAACAGCTATAATATGGAATAAATTATTTTGGAATCTGAGACTAAAATGTTTGGATGTGTCAGATAAACAAAAATAATAAACTATATTAATGAGCAAATAGAAAAATTAATAATAATGGAATATTATATATATCCAGATATTTCTTTAAGAGATGCTGAAATTTGTAACATGTCAAAACAGTTTATATGAGGAAATTAAAATATTTGAAGTATTTTCCATATTAATAATTTTTTCATGTTCAATGCTCTATGCTTTTTTCCCATAAAATCAATTTTGTCTGTGTCTAAATATTACTTTAAGAATTTTATTGACAGTTGTGGCTGCCTCAGAAGAATAAAATATTTCCAAACTGAAATAATCTCCTCAAGAACTATTGTGATGCAAGAAAGATGATCTAATTTTGGCATTATTTTCAATAGAGCAAATTTATGTGGAAAATCTTGATTGTAAGCACATAATTCATGATTTTGTCAAAAGCAAAAGAGAAATTTTATAGAATATATGACAATTATGAGTTACGTGTCTTCATTTTATCACTTGCCCACCAAGTCTATTATCAGGACACCTTATCACAGGCAGTAATTATTATATCACAAAATATTATCATTATGGAGGAATACTTTTCCAGAGAAGATGATAGACTATATCTTATTTAGCGGTTTGGTTTACATCATTTCACTATTTAAACAAATAGTGTTTGGGTCCATTTTTACACTTGTGTATACTCTGCAAGTGATAAGGGGTGGTCTGAGTGGATAAACCTCTATCTAAATCAATGTAATTCTTGTATTCTCTAGTAATTTGTGCACAATGAACATTTAATAAATGTTTGACAAATTAATTTTCTCTTCAGCTTCTTCCTTCAACTCTACTTGTCAAAATGACAACTTTCTAAACCTCACTCTCAGATCAACTAAAATACAGCTATGTAGTTAGTAAATACAACCTTCAAGAAGGAACTGAGATCACAGCACAAAAAAGAGAAAGAATATAAACATACTAAACAGTAGGAGAAGCTGACCTATCTTGGTGTCATGCTGCTGTGTTCTGAGATTCTGGACCAGCAGCTGGGAGAACTGTGATATAAATTATCTCCCAGAACAAAAGGACTTTCTACCTCAGTGAAAAGGAATTTGGAGCTGGCTTTCAGTTGCTGAACCAAAACCTCCATGTGGGGTAGAAAGATAGCCTCCTTGTGAACAGAGATGCTGCTTGCAGGAGGTTCTGGCGCTGGAAGTCACCATTGCAGGAAAAGCCCAGGAGAAACCTCTACCCACTCTGCCTTTAGCACATTTGACAGAACTAAGAACTAAGGTACTCAGAACTGCCTTTCTTTGGGCTGCCATAGACAAGACAGCTAGCATCAACACCTGGGCAGATAGCTGACTGGTTCCCAGCAAGTAGCATTCAATTCTACTTCTCAGGGAAAAGAATTGGAAGGGCTCTATCGAAATGTCAAAATGGCAGTTCCTGCTAGCCTAGAGCTATAGCTAAACATTGTTCTAATCTGTTTGGTACTTCCTGAAATTCTATCCCCAGACACCAGGGCTTGTTTACTATCTCCAGCTTTGACTTCTGGTCCTCTGGAGGACTGAGGGGTTTTGCAGGGTAGTGGGCTCTGCTAAGACCAGATCCTGGTTCTCTCTCTTCTATGGCTTCTGCTGGGATTATGACTGGTTTTAGATTGGACCCACTACTCTTGAGTCTTTCCCCTTGAGCTTTGTAGTCCATACCTGTGACTTTAGGGGTAAGTTCTGCATTCACTAACCCAACTCCAAATCCATAGGCTGGACTCTCAGATCTCAACACAGGGCTGGTCTTAGAGCTTCAACACACATGACTAGTGCTGAGATCACACAACTAATGGGAGCCCAGCATTCCAGACCAGTATCTGGCCTGTACTGTGCAACTTGATGCCCTAATACATGGCTTTTACACCGGGAAGCCTAACCCATAGAAATAAATACAGAATGCCAGGCAGATCAAAGAGACAAATATACTTGAAATGATGAAGTTATCGAGAACTCCAGGAGAAAAATCTGAATGCAACAGACTTAAACTACTTGATGAAGACTTTAAAGCAACAGTTTTAATGCTACTGATATTAGGAAGGCAGTGGCAGGGAAAGAAATATAAAAATGATAGAGAAAAATATGAGACAGTTACAAGAAGAATTCATGGAGCTAAATAAAGAAATAGCTAAACTAAAAAGCATAATAGAGTTGCTCAACAGTAGGCTGGAAGGAGCATCCAATAGATTTGGTGAGCTAGAAGATAGGGCAGTGGAATACACTCCAATAGACCAGCAAAGAGGAAAAACAATAAAAAGAAATGAAGACAGCATATGAGAACTATGGGAAAACATCAAAACCATAAACATATATATCATAGGGGTTCTACAAAGAGAAAAGAGAATGAAGGAAGCAGAAACCATATTTGATGAAATAATAGCTGAGAATTTCCCTAATCTGAGTAAGGAAGCAGACTTCTAGACCCAAGAACTAAAAGAGTTCCAGACAAAAACAAAAACAAAAACACAAACAGACCTACACTGAGACACATTGTCATTAAAATATCAAAAATAAAGATAAAGAGAAAATTCTAAAAGCAACCAGAGGAAAACACGGTATATACAAAAGAACCCCATAAGACTGTTCTAAGATTTTGCGCCTTTAACTCTCTAGGCCAGAAGGGAATGGCATTATATTCAAAGTGCTGAAAGAAAAGAACTCTCAACCAAAGATACTCTACCCTGTTAGATTATCACTTATAATTGAAGAAATGATAAAATATCTTTACAAAGTTAAATTTATCACCATAATGCCAGTCTTACAAGAAATGCTAAAGAAAGTTCTATAAAGAGAAAATAATACCCACTTAGAAGCAACAGATATCAAAAATATAAAATGTATGGAGGAGATTAAAAAATGTGGATAGTTAGAATGAGCTCAAGACTAACTGCTTTTTAAAATAAAGACAGATTATGAACATAGAAACTTTTATGTAAACACAAGGGTAACCTCAAATCTTAAACACAGAAAAAATGAAGTAAACAATGAAAAGGTAAACCAAATACAACTCAAAGTACGTAAGACGAGAAAGAGATCAGAGGTACTGTCTGCAACATACAATTAATAAAATGTCAAAAAATAGTTGCCTATCAATAATCATCCTAAATGTTAATGGATTAAATTCACCAATCAAAAGATGACATGGAATGGTTGAATGAATTAAAACCTCATTCTCAGAGAAGACTTTTCCATTCCCCATCAGCCTAAAGTCTACCTCTGACCTCCTTCAGACCTTACATCTTTGTGGCATCCTGTAGAGCTCTGTTGAAGCTGTCAGCACCAAACTCCCTGCTCCCCCAAATGTTATCAACAGCATCCTAAGGACTAACATTAAGATTTTCACTTGCTTTTCACAGACTTTGATCTATGGAGTTTCATTACAATTTTTTTCTCTTATTGACAATTTATGCATGTTAATATATTGGTATAAATAAATGCCAATAGTAAAATCTCCATTCCTCCTCATTTATGAAAAAAATTAATTCTGTTTTTATTCTTTTTCTGTGAACTTTTTAAACTTGCGTTAAAATGTACACATTATAAGTATAGATTTTACGAGACTATCCAATGTTCAGCATAAATCTTTATGACTTGTTATCGAAGCAGCTAATAGAAAGATAAAGGACTAAGTTTCAGATTCCTCATGGCTTAATAATCAAAATGCATACTTTAAATGCCAAAGAGGCATCAGTTGTTTGAAGGTCAATGTGATTTTTCAAAAAGTTAAGCCAGTTGTGTCTGGCATGATTTGTGGAATCGAGTCGTATTTTAGCCAAGCTTTGGGTCAGTTATCATTCAGCTTTGTTTTTTTAATTGTAAATCTACTTTAAAACCACTTTATCTTCCTTGCTATATATAAGTGAACAATTCTTAGCTGCTACAATTTTCTCAGCATGCTTTATACCACTTTAAAAACCTTATTTCCTTTTGGTTTTTCTTCGTTGTAAAGGAATATTCCCAACTTGACCTCTGGTGAATTTCTTGCTTTACGCAAAAAATGAACCAAATTGCCAATGAACAATCATTGTGAGATGGACAGGTTTTAAATACATATTTATTATTTATGGATGACTGATAATATGGATAAGTGTAAAAACATAAAAAGGGATACTATCCTTTTTAAATTTAAAAGCAAATTCAAATGAAATTATGCCAGTTTATGAACATTTGAAATACATTCTTATTTTCCAACTGTTTGGTAGAAATAGAGGGATTATTAAAATTCCTGTGGATTGTTTTGTTAAGGCATTTCTTATTCTGCCTGGTGTTCATTTCTCTCATCTGGGAAATCATGTAATATTAGGTTAAAGAGGAAAACAAATAATCAATATTAAAAATAGTATCTTTAAAAAAGTTTGTATCAGTTTCAGCTTTGGATAAACTTAAATGGACAATGGAAAGGAGAATTACATTTCTCTGGAAATTATTTTCTGTTAGATTTCATATTAGCAAGAAGCATGTGCTTGGAGGACAAATCTGTGCTTTGAGAATTGGTGGGTTAGTCCTTACTGTTCAGTTATAAATGATCAAATGAGGCCTGATATGAAGAGCTAAAGGTACTGACTGGAGGCAATGGCATGTTGACAGATACTACTAACCTTTCACCAGATCTATGCCTTGATTAGAATTCCTCAGATTCCCATTGTGTGGACACTCCTATACACCCTTTTACATGTGTATATTTACTCATTCTTTGTGAGTACCTTTTATAATGTGTAAAGTATTCACAGAGAGTTGAGATGTGAATGCCATATTAACTTCCATTGCTATAAGAGCCAAGATCTTTCCTTTATGGCCGAACAAAACCTTGGTTCCACTATATTTGTTGCCTTATTATAGTACAAACAAATATCAATAAGAGCATAACCAGTAATTCTCTATGTTAGGCACTGAGAAAATGAATGATGAGGACAGTAAAATTTACTGCATGGGAATGGGCTCACCTAACTCAACAACCCACCCCACCCTGCCTCATTCCTCCAAAATGCTGGCAGGAGATTGTCAGTGGTTTATAGTTTTGGTTCATGATATTAGAAAGCATAATCTATATTAAAATAACCCCAGAGATGTGTGAATTACAAGAGTACTTATCTAAAATGATGGGATATTTGGAGGGAGAATACAGTACTACAAAAACACTTACTTTTTTAAACATTATTTTTTAAGATTATCAAGGGACAGGTAGAATTATGAGAAAGTCAGGAAGAGAGGCTACAAAAGCAAATCTCTTCTGCCTCCTGCTCTGGTTTCTTCTTCCTGTAGTTCTTAGTTGAATCTGAACATGATCACAAAGCAAAATTGGAGGACTAGGTTTTATATTAGATCAAGTATACTAATGCAATATTCCTTTTTATCTTATCAGACTTTGGAATCTAGAGTGATGGTGTCAGAAGGGGTGATCTTATATATTCAATAAAGTTTAGAGGAAACATGAGCCCTTGTACCGTGTAAAAGAAGCATGACAATTCATTTATTTATACATCACAGAAAAAATCATGGATTGCAAATCATAGTTATTATTTAAAATTAATTTAAAATATTTTCACAGAAACAAAGTCTATAAAGGAATCATTCAGGAAAATTTAAGACTTAATTAGTGGTTTGGTTGATTTTAAAAACATGAACTTTAATGGTGATATAATCTATAGTGTTTCTTATGTCTTTGTAAATTATATTTTATCAATAATTTTAAGCTTTCAAGATCTGCTTACATAGTTAGCATAGTATCTGAGGCATTTTACTATCCAGGGCATGTTTGTGTGACCTCTGATAAGGTCTCTCTAATTTTCTTGCCAAAACAAGAGCAATGATATTTCTCTTTGAAGCATCATTGCAATTGTCTTTTCCGCTATAAAGACATCTTAAAAAAAAATAAGTCAGACATATTCTCTGGATAGACTTTGCATTTTCCCTGCCATAAACAGAAAATTGGAAACCAACAAATCCAGGAAAGAGGTTCTCTATCTGTACTGACTGCTTTTTAGCAAAAAAAATTTTTGTATTCAAAGGCTTATTGTTCCTAAAAGTTTGTCTATGTTGAACAGCACAACCAAATTCTGAGTAGGCAGTGAGATAAAAAAGGATATTTTTTTCTCTTACCTCTTATGTTTGCTGGGCTTGATTTAGTAATTTAATTCATTTGTGGACTCTGTAAAGGTAGAAACTAAAATAAATTATGAATATTGATGTGGTTCATATTCCTGAAAGTACTGACATGTCCTCTATTTTGTTTCATTTGTGTACTTTCCCCCATTTTTACTAGAGTATTGTGATTACAGTGTATTTTTGAAGATAAAGGTGCATTACCATAATTCTGCACAGGGCCTTGGCTATTTTAATCAGTCTTTACTGTGACCTTTCCTAATTGAAGAATACATTCTCTGAGAGAAAATGCACATTGGTATCAATATGCTTCATACAGAATTTACAAATCACTTGTGTTTTATTTAAAAATTTTCCCATATATTTAATACCAAATTCAACAAATTTCAGCATTCACATTCCCTGTGAGGTATTTCAATTAGCAAGAAAGGAAGCAAAGATGCTGCAGATCTTGCTTGCTAAGGTGGTAGTAGGTGGTATTTAATTTACTCCCGTAATTATGGCCATCTCATGACAGTCACACTGCACTTTGTGAATATCTTAGAGTTGAGGAACCAACTTAACTTATGTCACTATTGTATTCCTCAAAGAAAGTATATTCTGATGCCATCTATCATATTTCCTCACATGTCTTTGGGGATTTGAATTGATTTGTTGATCAAAACTTTGAGGAAGTTTTAGTAATTGGGAGGGCAAATCAGTAACAGAACCTAATTTAAGACTTTCTGGACCTGTCAGCAGATTTACAAATGAACCAGCTTAAATGTTTTCTTGGATGTAAGATAATTGTCATGTAATTTCTCTCCAACAGATTACCCTCTATTTAAATCTTAAATCTTCCTACAGTGTATAGGACAGAATTTGGAAGATTTTTTTTCTCAAAGGAAAATGAAGGAATGTGAAGGTAAACCGAGACAGGCAGGGAGAGAGAGGAGGAATAAGTACTATTTATCTTATTTTATTTTATTTTTTAAATAGCACTCTATTTTATTTAGTTGTTTATCCTGATTGTTCCCATGGCCCCAGGGATATAAACTACAGATACTGGGATGTATGTGGACTGCGTACAACTCCTACTCCACCAGGGCCCACCAGAATTTGGAAGATTAAAAAAGTATAAATACAATAATCTTCAGACATTCCTTGATGTAATTTTCCTCCCTTTATCCTATAATTAGCATCAGTGAATAATTTAAGCATATAGACCAGTGTAATTAATACTGATACCAAAAGGTTTGAACTATTTTTAAATAATTTTTTAGATTCTTCTTAAATTGTGCCTTCACCACAGGTTTTTGGCTAAATACATCCTATTATATTTAAACTAAGTCCTTAAATTTATGATGAAAGCTAAATGAAGTTGAAAGAGATAATTGGTCATTTTATATTAAGTAAGATTCTTAAGTAAAACACGTTCTCTGCTTATTTTATTTTCCTAATCATGGAAATAATCACTATTCTTGGTAGTTTTTAGGTTACTTTGGACTGATGTGTATCTCATTGTCCTGCTTTTCATTCCAGGAATCAGGCTGAAGACTGCCAATGGGACAGAGGTTTCTCTTTCCCAATTAAACGTCAGGGCCCATTGTCCTCACGTTGTTCTTGGTTTCCATCTTCAATTCTTGTGACTGCTGTGTTTATCCATAGTTTTTTTTTTTATTTCAGTAACTTTTATTCTAAACACTGAAATAAGCTCATAGGTATAGGTTGCTCATATGTGCAGTTTCCCTATTCCTCAGATATATGTAAACACACCTTGCCCTCCACCAAATCACCTAGTGTTCTTAAACATTGTCCAGTGGGCTTTGTGGCCACTTGCCACCCCTCTTTACATTTCTTATTGTAACCTCAGTTCCACTGCAAGTGTCCAAGGGTAGGTTTTGTTTAATCTGTTACCTTGTTGTGTCTATTTATTTTCCACCTATGAGTGAGGTCATCTGGTATCTAACTTTCTCCTTTTGACTTATTTTACTTAGGATGATCCCCTCTAGATCCACCCATGTTGATTCAAATGGCAGGATTTCATCTCTTCTAAAGGCTGTGTAGTATTCTATTGTGTATATGAAACACATCTTTATTCATTCCTCTGCTGTTGGGCACTTAGGTAATTTCCAGGTCTTAGCTATTATGTACAGGACTGTAATAAACATGGCTGTGCATAAATCCCTGAAAATTAGTGTTTTTGTGTCTTTTGGTAAATACCTGGAGCTCAGATGGCAGGATTATTTGGGATTTCCATCTTCAACTTTTTGAGGAATTTCTGCAGTTTTCCATAAGGGTTGCACCAATTTGCTCTCCCACCAATGGTATGAAATTGTTCCCTTTTCTCCAATTCCTCACCAGCATTTGTTGTTTCCAGACTTTTGGATAATAGTCAGTCTCTCAGATGTAAGGAACTTTCTCGTTGTTTTGATTTGCATTTCCCTGATAACCAGTTGAATAGGAATATCTTTTCATGTGCCTGATGATAATCTGTATATCCTCTTTGGTAAAAATGTCTCTCCAATTCCACTTCCCATTTTTTGATTGTATTGCCTGTTTTTCTGTTATTGAGTTTTATGACTTCTTTGTAGATTTTAGTTAAGTCCTTGTCAGAAATATGAAATGAAATTATCTTCTCTTAGTTGATTACCTTTTGGGTTTTGGTGATGCTTCCTTTCACTGTGAAGAAGCATTTTAGTTTGATGTTGTGCTGGTTGCTTATTTTTCTTTTTGTTTCCCTTCATGGTGAAATCGAGTCCCCAGAGATCTCTCAAAGTGTGATGTCATGGGATGTCTTTCCTATGTTGTCTTACAAGAATTTCATGGTCTTATATCCAAGTGTCAGGTCCATTTTGAGTTAATTTTTGTGAATGGTGTTAAAGAGTGATCAGGCTTCCTTTTTTTTTTGCATGTGATTGTCTAATTATCCCAATACCATTTATTAAAAAGATTTTCCTTTCTCCATAGTATGCTCCATATATGGCTACTTTGTTGTAGGTTAACTGACTATACGTGAGTGGGTCAGTTTCTGGTGATTCAGTTCTATTGCACTGTCTGTGATTCTGTTATTATTTCAGTACCATACTACTTTGATTACTATCGCTCTATAGTATAGCTCAATGTAATCCCTCCAGATTCATTCTTTTTTTTCCATAATGACTTTGGCTAATCAAGATCCTTTGTTTTTCCATATGAATTTTAACATTTTTTGTTCTGTTTCCTGGAAATAAGCCTGAAGGATTTTAATGGGGATTGCATTAAATGTATATACTGCTTTAGATAAGATGGTCATTTTCATGATGTTGATTCTTCCCAACCATGGGCAAGGGATGTCTTTCCATTTCTTTGTATCTTCCTGTATTTCTATTAGCGAGGACTTGTAGTTTTAATTGTACAGGACTTTCAACTCCTTTGTTAAGTATATTCTAAGATATTTCATTCTTTTTATTTCTGTTTTAAACTGTATGGTTTTCTTGATTTCACTTTTTTTCAGGTCGATTGTTTACGTGTAAGAATGGAATGGATTTTTGTGCATTGATATTGTAACCTGCCACTTTACTACAGTCATTGATTTGTTCTAGTAGTTTTTGACAGAATTTTCAGGGTCTTTCATATATGTAATCATGTCATCTGAAGATACTGATAGTTTTACTTCTTCATTCCCAATTTGGATTCCTTTTATTTCTTGCCTAATTGTTCTGTAAAAGACCCCCAGTGCATTGTTAAATAGCAGTGATGAGAGTGGACAGCCTTGCCTTGTTCCTGACCTCAGAGGAAATATTTTCAATATTTTGCCACTGACTGAGTACTATATTGGTTGGTGTTTGTCATATATGGCCTTTTCTATATTGAGGCATATACCATCTCTCCCCATTTTATGCAATATTTTTGAGTCCATAAATGAGTGTTGAATCTTGTTAGAAGCTTTCTCTGTGTCTATTGATATGATAATATTGCTATTTTCTTTGCTTTTGTTGATATGGTGTATTAAATTCAAAGATTTATGTATGTTGAGCCATCCTTGCATCCCTGAGATTAATCCCTCTTGATCATTATGGATGATCTTTTTGATGCATTGTTGAGTTGTAATTGTTAATATTTTATTAAGATATTTTACATCTATATTCATTAGAGATATTGGTCTGCAATTTTTCTTTCTTGGTGACATCTCTATCAGTTTTTGGTATCAGTGTGATGTTAGCCTCATAGTAAGTATTTGGGATTGTTCCCTGTTCTTCAATATTTTGGAGGCGTTTGAGAATAGGTGTTAATTCTTCTCTGACGATTTAGTAAAACTTATTGAAAAGTCATCTGGTCCTGGGCTTTTATTTTTAGGGAAACTTTTGTTAATCTCTTCAATTTCTTTTCTTGTATATGTTTTGTTCAGGTTTTCCAATTATTTCAAGTTAAGTCTTGGTAAATTATTTTTGTGAAAATCTCTTCATGTCCTCAAGGTTGTGTAGTTTGTTGCATAGAGCTATGCATAGTAATATCTTATAATGTTTTGTGTTTTGGTGGTATCTGTTGTAACTTCTCCCCTTTCATTTCTGATTCTAGTTATGGATTTTTCTTTTTTTCTTTGTTAGTCTAATGAATGGTTTTTGTTTTTCTCTTTTTCTTCCTCTATTGTTTTCTTGATTTTCATGAGTATGCCTATCATTGTTGCCCTAAATTCATCCTCAGGTAGTTTGCATATGTCTGTTGTATCCAGATTTTCCTGTTTTTTTTTTGTTTTTTTTTCATTGGACCCGTCATTTCACATATATTTCTTTTTCGGCATTCTGTTTTTGATTCTGTGGATTATATCTCCTTGCGGTGATGGTCTTGTTTAAGGTTTTGACTTGCACCAAACAAGCCTGGATCTTAGTTTGGACACTGAGATTTCTTGAGTTTTATGGTATCACCACTGGTTGGATATGTTGAAGTTCTTATGTTGACTCTCTAATGCTGCAGGAGAGTTCATCCTATGGTGCTGGAATTTGTGTGGGGATGCAGAGCCTTCCTCCAGAATCCCAGCCCCAAGCCATAATGACCACTTGCTGTTGACCCACAGTCAGCAATCAGGCTGAAGCTTTGCCTCTGCCCACAGGATGGCACTAGTGGAAGGTGTTGATATTTCTTCCTCTGGAAGATCCATTACTTCCTGGTGAGCAGCTCTTGCAGCACTGTGACAATATGGTAGAAATGGATGGGGGTGTGGGGTTCCCCTAGCTGCCTTTTAGTTATGGTATAATATTCTCACCAGATATCCCATTCAAGTCACTGGGGCTCTGGTCCTCCTTCTGTTTTTTGCCAAGACCTTCTCCCAGGCTCTGTGTCCTAGTCCCACTGTGTGGATTCTGCTGCTTTCACAATTCCTGTAAGTGCAGGTTTTTGTTCTCAGTTCCCTTCCCTCTGCCATGGCCTTAATCCTGAATCCTGAATCTGCTGTGCTGCTCTGAACCTGGATGCTTTCCCCTACAATTTGTGGTTTTGATTGCTACCGTGTCTCTATATCTTCGGTTCTTGCTTTCCTTCCTTATTTGTTTCTGAAAAATAGGTGAATTCTTAGTTGCTCTGTGGGGAGCATGTGTCTCCCTCCTTTCAGTTCACCATTTTGAATGAAGACTATTCATAGTTTTTTGAACCCTCACTCTCATTCTCAGACTTCTCAGTTTTCCTTATTCAGGTCACAGGCAGTGACACATTCCTGGAGTTCTGACTTAGGGGTGTCAACTGACTGCTGGGTGCATGATCACAGTGTCTCTTAAGCCTGGGCCCACCCATTTCTAGAGTAGGACTTGTGTCCAGGAGCTGAAAGATCATTTCCACTGAAGACACAGACCCTTCATTCTTCACTTCCAAAGCGTGAAAGAATCTAACTTATTCAGTATTCTATTTATAGTATTAATAAGATAAACATCAAAAATAGACAGGGTAAACTTTAATATTTAGAGAATCAATTACTGTTGGGAACTGACAAATGTATTTATCATTCCCAGATATGTCTTATTGCACATTACTTAGTAGTTTAGTAGTAGCTGTCATGCACTGTTATATTGTCCTTAAGTTAGAAGTTTAAATCTTCCATCAGCAAATTATTTATATGACTTTGGGAAAATCACTTTGCTAAGTACTCTCACCATATTAGTGTCTACAACTCACAGTCAGATACTTTAAAGGTAATATTATTCCTTCTATCTGCAGATAAAGAAACTGAAACAAAGATATGGTAAGGAATTCCTTTTCTTTACACCAACTTGTGCCTGGGGACTGAAATCGGAATTCTTAGGCAGGTTGTCCCCAGAAATAGAGCTCATACTGCCTACTTCTGCTATTTTGGCATAAGGTAAATTATAAACACCAACTAAAGTTTTCTGGTTTAAAAGATCAGGCTGATTTCATTAAAACTGCATCCTGGGAACTGATGCCAGTTTCTTCTGATTTAGCTAAAAGACAAAGCTAGCGTGACACCAATTAATTGTATTTTAACTTGTGCTGAAGCATAGCCTGAAAATCTTTCCAGACTGCTGAAGCATAACTTTCACTCAGCCATCTCTCTTCATTTCTTGCCTCCCTTACACCTGCCTTAGGTTGAAATGGGTGGCATTCATATTCAACATAGTAGTTCTCCTAACCTTACTTTCCTTTTCTAATTTCACTCTCCTAAGTTTCAGTACCTGTTGTCAGTCTTGGCTTGAAAATGTTATATACTGAAAGATGTTATGAGAGAGACTCACATTCAAAAACCTTTAATTTTAATATATTGTTATAATTGTTTTATTTTCTATTTTAATGTTAGTTATTATTGCTAATCTCTTATTGTGTTTAATTTATAAATTAGACTGTCGGGTATATATATATATATATATATATATATATATATATATATATATATATATATGAGCAAGCACAGTATATATAGGTTTGGTACTACAGGTGATTTCACGTATCTACTGGGAGGTTTGAAATGTGTTCCAAAGTGGATGAGGAAGACTACTGTACTCAGGGACTGGTGTGCTTCAATATTAAATGTCAATAAATTTTGATAAGTTCTAGTAAGTAAAGACAAATTTCAATATTCTACTTGATAGATCACCTTTATTTTGATTAGACTAGTTTGCTGTCTTTCCAAAGTTGAAAATTATGTAAAAATTGCTAGATGGAACAGAAGATTAATAATGAACTAATTTGTAATTATTGTCCCTTGATTTTTATTGTTTTGTATTGATTGTTGACAATGACTGGCACTTTTGTACTTTATTTGCTTTGCTCACATTTCAAGTTAACAATCTTTTAATAAATTGAAAAATGACAGTTATACTTTCCAAACTTAACTGAAATAAGACAGATATAGAGATTCCACTGCTGAGGTTATATTATACTATTTCTCTTAAAGACATCTTTTTCTTAATTTTCCATTTTCTACTGTTGTTTTATCTTAGATCTTTGAAATTATTAGTGTCCATGTTAAAGTCAAATATATAGGAAGTTAGATAAAATGTCTGTATTTATCATTTACATTTCCATACTGTTATTATACAATGTTATTACTTCAAAAGTATGATTTCTTCTAGGTGTGTTATCATCCTGACCAATTTAAGAACTTCTGAAGAAAAGAACAGAATATTCTATATGCTAGGGGTTGTGAATTCAAAGTTATATGAAACAATATCTATTCTAAGTGCACTAAACTTTAGTAGAGTTAGTAAGTATGACTAGATTTATTCACAACAAAGAATTAGAAACTGACCACAACACATGTAGACTGAAACTGAATATAGTATGTTGGGCATAGAGTAAGAAAAAACAAATTTTCCTGGGAACATTGATGGTGTCTGAATTATTTGAGTGGATTTTGAAGAGAAATTGAATTTGTCTAATGAGTAAGATGTCAGAAAACAATATAGGAAGATGAGATAATATTGCCAATAATAAAGAAAAATGTCAGTGAATAATGTGTTTCTGTAACACATTGTGTGTCTGGACTGGGATGTCAGTGGGGTGGGAGGAAATAGGAAGGGAAAGTCAGAGTAAGTCTTCTGAATCTCACTGTAGTAATTCGGATTTCACATTGTAGAGAAATAGACCCAACATTTTTGTTTATAATGAAATATTTTACACATTATCCTATTACTTTTGTTCTCTTTAAATTTTTTTCTTAGTTTATTTGACTGCAAAAGTAACACAGATCCTTCAGCCACAGCAAGCAACAAGCATTACAGGATTTTTAAAAGTAAATAAAGTTACTTTCTCCACATCAATATTGACAGTTCAGAGATAATCACCACTATGTAGATAACAAGCTAGAGGGTGGCTTGCCTATTGTCTCAGGGAAATAGTGAGCAAGAGCCATCACTGCAAAAGCAGTGGTTTCCAAGTTTCCCTCCTTAAAGAAAAACCAACACAGGCCATTGAGATACTTAAGTGTCTTAATAGGAAGCAGACAAGATTCTTCAATAATCAAACAGTGACGCTGGGCTCAACTGTAGAGGAATGTTATTGAAATACCACTAGGCAAATTGATGTTAATAGTATAATGACTAATAATATAATAATTTCATGTTACTATAAATACACAACTCCCAGAAGAGGCACTAGAAGAATTTGATCATGGAAGACTTTCTTTCTTGAGATACTACTGTGATCAATTTTTATTTCCATTGCCTGCCACCTTTTATTTAGAGAGAGACATTCAGGTTTTTATGTCACTGTGTCTAGGTTATGCTGTTCATTGTCCACAAGCCAATAATTAAGGAGATGAGTTTTTGTGAGTAGGAAATGGATTAAGAAAGATACGTACAACCTGAGGAGATCCTGTCTCAAAGACTACCTCCAGCTAGCCAAGGGGCTTTAAAGGGGACAGGAATGGGGAAGTACAGGACAGCTTCTGTCCTGGAGCTTTCTTTATCAGTTTCTCTCTTGGGTTCTCTTTGGGGTCATCCTGTGGCAGTTGAAGCCCCATTGATTAGATATTATTCCTGAGAGTGGTGTGTTCTTGTCTTCTCCATTTACAGACATCTGAGAAATTATTCAGTTATTCTGGAAAAAAGGAAGATTAAAAAAGTTTGTATTAGTGTAGCTGATATGTTTGAGCTTTCAGGTGCTTAGTGAGAAGTGTGACTGTTCTTGCTGCTGTAATGAGTGGGTTAGGTTATTTCATTTAATAACATATGTTTGATAAATAATAGTAATAAAAATCACAGCAGTGGCTTTTTAAAAATGAATTTCTTTTCCAGTAGGGAATTTGCTCAGAGTTGGATGAGTAAATTCATTATGGGAAATCACTAGCCTATTCCAATCATCTTATTTTCCTGGTGCAGAATCTGTAGCCCAAGGATTGATAGGACTGGGGTGCCATTGAGTGGCTGGGTGACATAGGAGCTCTGTCTCCTCACTTCTCACTTGGGTTCTTCCCATGACAACGCCTTGTTTTCTAGATATTCCAAATATTACTTCATTAATAGATTTTAAATAAGGTATAATAGTAAACATAAAAGTTTGCCATTTTAACCATTTTAAGTATACAGTTCTTTGGCATGAATTGTATGCACATTATTGTGCATATGAATGACCATCACTATCGCGTCTTGTCTCCAGAATATTTTCACCTTCCCTGACTGAAGTTCTGTACCCATTGAACAACGTCTACCATCTCTCTTCTCTCTCCAGTGCCTGACAATCAATATTGTACTTGTCTATGAATTTGACTCTATAAGTGGAATCATACAGAATTTGTTTTGTAATGTTTGAATTACTTCACTTAGCATAATGTTTTCAAGTTTTCACCATTTTGTAACAATTGGGTTTCCTTGAGTAATTAATATATACAATATATGTATAGCAGTTCAGATAATATCTGGCATGTAGTAAGCATTTTATGTTATTATTATTATTCCTATAGTTTCTGTAGCAAATCCCCATAAGCTGAGTGGCTTAAAACAGCATACATTATACTCTTATGGTTCTGAAGACCAGAAGTTTGAAATCAGTGTCACTGGACTGTAAAGTCAAGGTGTTGGCAGAGTGATCTCCTTTTGGATACTCCAGGGTGAAACTGTTTCCTTGCTTTTTCTAACTTCTAGAACTGCCTGCTTTACTGTGCTCGTGGCCCTTCCTCCATCGCCAGAGTCAATAGGATAGCATCTTCTCTCTTGTCTAATCTCTACTTCCGTCCTTCCAACTTCTTGCTAACTTTGACCCTCCTTATAAAGGGTCTGTGATTACACATGGACTTCCTATATAACCCAGGATAATTTCACACTTAAAGATCTTTAATTATAGCCACAAAGTTCTTTTTGTCATAAATTAACATTCACAAGTACAGGACATGGACATTTGGGGGGAGGGTATCGATTCAGAAAATAATAATAATAATAGTCATCATAGTAGTAGTAGCAGCAGCAGCAGCAGCAGTAGTAGTAGTAAGAGTAAAAATAGTATTTAGTTATGGAAGGAATGTTCCGGCATGTTCATTCTTCCTAATCACAACAGAGTTATTACTGCCTTGGAGATTTTTAAATCTTAGCACCGATCTAAGATCTTCTGACTCAGAACGTGCATTATAAAAAGTTGCCCTAAATGTTTGAATGTACATGAATGTTTGAAATACCCTGTATTGACTTTCTTTCTCCCTTTCATTGGTTAAAATTTTCTCCACTTCATCAGATGCCTTACTGCCTTCCTGGAGACAATATGGATAGATAAAGATTATCTCTCATTTTATTTTCTCTGCTTGATCTTCCTTTACTAATGAAATTATTACAAAATTTACATTCAGAATCTGATTAGTGTGACAGACTTAAGTCTCATATGAAAATCTGAGGTGGCTATAGATTGTAATGATGTTTTCTTGTTGAGTGATTGCTCACACTTTTTATTTGAAGTCAATGTCTAACACAGGACACCCCCTCCCCTGCCTCCAGTCATTTTCACACATCAGAATGGATGAGCAATGAATCATGACTCTAAGAACAGTGTACAGTTGCCTCTGGTTTAGAACAAATGATTTAATGGTGAATAACATCTGATAAACTAGCACATATCATTTTTGGTTATCCAGATTTTTATAAGAATATAAATTAAAAGGTAACATTTTAAAGTTTTAGAGAGAAATGGACAGATCTTAAATAAAAGTGTAGCAGAGGGGGCTGAGTCAAGAAAATAAAGCATTTTTTGTTGTTTGTTTTATTGTCCTGATATTTTTCTTCCTATGTGATTATTTTTTTTGTATTATTCTGCTTTGAATGATGTTTGAGATTTTTTTTCAAAGCTGGAAGTTTTATCTTTACATACTTTTGAATTACTGATGGAAAACTTTTAAAATCCCATTTTATTAGAATGTTGTCTAGGGACAGTTTTATGTTAAAATTATCTTACAGGAATTTGGCATTTTCTCTGCATATGCCATAAAAGACAAAAATAACAAATAAGTGGATTTTCCAATAATTTTGTTGTCATAAATATCTATTTTAAAATTAATTAGTGTCAAATCAGCAAGTGATATATATTTCCATTAATTAGTCACTGATTTATTTAATTGGTTTTAATAATCATTCTATAGTTTTCGGAATATCTAACTTATACACATTATTGTTAGAATCATACCTAAATGGTTTATTTTATTTAAAATTATTGTAAGTGATTGTTGGTTTTAAATTTTGGTTTCTGCAATTTTTTTGTTATTACACAGAAATATAATTAGTTTTTATTTATTAATCTTGTATTCTGCAATCTCATTGAAATCACTTATTACTTATGACTATTTTATGGATTTTTTGGGATTTTCTATGTAGACAGTCATGTCATTTACAGATAGTTGACTTTTATTTTTTCTTTCTAACATGTAAGCCTTTTATTTATTTTTCCTGCCTTGTTGCACTGTTTATAACTTTTAGTATGTTGAATAAGACTAGTGACAGAGGATGTTCTTGACTTTTCCTGATCTTAGGGGAAATTTGCCAGTATTTTATCATTAAACACAATATTAACTGTTGGACTTTTGTAGGTTTTCATTAGCAGGTGGAAGAGGTTTCCCTCTGCATTTAATTTGCTATGATTTTTTAAATTAATATGAATGGCTGTTAAATTTTGATGAATTCTTTTTCTGTGTCAAATGATAGAATCATTTTCTTTAGTGTATTGATATTAATTTTTGAATGTCGAATCAGCTTTGTAGACATAACTGAAATAAATGCCATTTCACAGTGGTACATAATTTCCTTTATATTTTGCTGAATTTGATTTGCTAATATTTTGTCAAGAATTTTTGTGTCTATGTTTATGAGAAATACTGGCTTTTAATTTTTGTTTCTCTCTTTTCTATGAACTATCTTATCCTTTTTTTTTGTCAGAGCCTCATAAAATGCATTTGAAAATGTTTTCTAGTCTTCTGTGTTTTGGAAGGTATTATGTAATGTTGGTGTTAATTCTTTTAAAAATGTTTTTAGAATTCTTCAGTAAAATCATCCTGGTTGAGGATTGGTTTTGGGGGAATTTGTAACTTAAAAATGCAATTTCTTTAGTGGTTATAGTACTATTTGTTTATTTCATGTTGACTGCATTACTGGAGCTTGTGATTTTTGAGGAAATCATCCATTTCTTTTAAGTTTTCAAGCTAATAAGTGTAAAAAATTTTAAAAGCTAATATGCTGTTGGATGTTGGGCATGCCAAATGTCAAAACAGTTTCCAGCTCTGTTCCCAAATATGTATGCAATTTTGCTAAGTTCCTATAATGCAAAATTGTAAGGAATTACACAAGTGTTGCAGGAGACTCTCTTTTAATTTGGGAGAACCTGGAAAGGTTTTTCTGAGAAGGTGACATCTCAGGTTAGATTTGAAAAACAAAGAAGAATGAGCCAGAATAGGAGAGGAAATGAGCTAAGTCTTGAGAGGGAGATTGGCTAGGAGGGCAGTATTGCTGAAAGCACATTAAATAATTTCTATTTCTGAAAGCACATTAAATAATTTCTGCTCCCCACATACTCAATTCTAAAAGCAATGGGAAGATATTGATAGATGTTAGGAAAAGAGTCAATAATATTTTTTTAAAAGTTCACTATATTTGCAGTGTGGGTGGGATAAGAAGTTGCAGTAAAGTACAAGTGAAAGTCTTGTGAAGTTACTTAGCATGGAGGGGCTGTAACTGCCCTCTGTATGTCTCCTCAATACTGAATACATATACAAACTCTACAGCCAGCATGAAGGCCCTCTGCATGTCTTTCCAGAGGTCCTAAGACTCCCAAGAGGGAGCACAGGAGAGAGAGGGGTGGGCCTGGGGAAGGAGCCAGGTGGATCAGGGCTGTAAATATCAAATCTGTCATTGGAGTTTTTCACAATAGTGGGACCAGGTGGTAAGTGAAGGCAGACTTAATCAAAGTCTGAAAACTTCTCTAACAGGAACATGAAGGAATAATGCAGTCAGGTAAAAGGGTCCCAGGTATGAGAACAACCTTTAGAGAAAGGCATTTGTGTTGTCTTTGAAACCCCTTCTGACTTGGGCAGAGTGAACTGGAGGAGACAGGACAGAATATTGTTGCAGGGACAGAATGTTTGACAGTCAGAACAATCAAAGACTAAGGAAGCTTTCATGTAGTTGGAGAGGAATGTTGTTACTCAGGATGAAACTGGGAAAAGAGGAGGTCAGTGGTGACTGGACTTCTAGCAGTCCATTAGTTCCTTTATTCACTGAAGAAATCATCATTATTGTCTGCTGTTTGCCAGGATTGCATTTCAGTGACATAAATATGGAGTTGCTTGTGCTCCTTGTCCAAAGGACTCCTTTTTAGGCACATGGAATGGTTACACATGACACATCAAAGAACAAACAAAAATGGAATATAATCAGAAGTTATAGCTGAAGCTATTAAACAGATTTAGAGAACAGGTTTCATTATTATAAAAGAGAGTACTCTTTTTTAATTTTCTGTTTTTATTAGAGAAAGGAGATGATGGATTTGGTTTCATAAATGAAGATGCCTCCTAGGCATTCGGAAATGTCAAAATATAACATTGAGGAGAGGTCAAGACAGGAGATGTTGATCAGGAAATGATAAGTATAGGAGTGTCAGAGTTCTAGAGAGTAAAAGAACAATACAGAGCGCTTTTAAAACACTAATTTTATAATTCTGGTCTGCTTTGTATTGTGTTTTAACATTTTAGATATTTTTGCATCTAAATAACAATTAATTATATATATATATATATATATATATATATAGAGAGAGAGAGAGAGAGAGAGAGAGAGAGAGAGAGAGAGAGAGAGAGAGAGAGAGAGACATTCATTTTAAGCATTAAAATGTTGGTGGGAAGCTTAGACTTTATTACTAGTAGTACTTAGAGGAGAATTTTAAATGTCTCCTTTAATTTGTTTTTACTTTGCTTTAAAACTTTCTTGACTTCAAAAAGTTTTAATTACAATTAGAGCAATGACTATTGTTGAACACATTAAGTTATACAGGAAAATAGTCGTAGCATTATTTCTTTATAATTTCTCTTATATACCTAAGAGCACTATGTTAAACATCAACTGAGGTAGGGCATATTCAAGGTTATACAAGTGATCAATATTATACAAATATAGCAGTGAGGGGTTATCTTTCAAGACCCCATGTTTGCTTGGAATTGTAGATATTATTGAGCCCTATATATATTAAATCTTTTTCTCTGCATACATATCTATAATAGAGTTTAATTTATAAATTAGGCATCATAAAGGATTAACAATAACTAATAATGGAATAGAACGATTTAATATATTGTTAACATATTGAACTTTTATAATAATAAATGTGAATATAATTTCCCCCAAAATATCTTACTGTACATAACATTTTCACACTTGAGTTGACCTTGGAAAGTAGGATTACTACTGTATATACAATACTATATTCATCGTTAGATAAATATATATTGCTTTTTTAGTCATAAATCTTTGTTTCTTGCTTGAATATCTACCTTAGTTAAGGAATTATCGCTCTCATTGATACAATATCCATTTAAAATATTGATAATTCAACTTGGAAATTTATTAGGTTTAAATGTGGCAAGAGGTATATAGGAGAAAGAGAACACTTTTTTTTAATTATCCCAACCTGTTCAGAACTAGCTATACAAACTTTTTCATTGATTGGTCTGCCTACTTCTAATCTGTCTTTTTAGACTATGAAGTTGAAGAATTGATCATGATTATTCTAAATCAGTGTTTTGCACTCAGACTTCCAGGAGGTTCACAGTTCTCACCTTTCATGTTCTTAGATTCCTGCAGTGCTAATTTTGCCAAGTAATATAATTTTGAGTTTCAGTAACTCCATGCTTGACTTAACACTGTCTTTTAATTTTCCTGGAGGTTTTAAAGAACAGAGAAGAAAATGCTGTCTAGACTTGATTTATGAGGTGTCAACCTAGAAAATACCAGATGTTTTTTTCTGGTATTTTTGTCTTGTACTTGTCTGAAATTACTAGGCAAAATGTCCATTTATATTGTCTCTTTTATCTTTCTCTTATTAAATGTTGATTACCATAAAATTATTATGTGTTAATGCTGATGAGCTGTAAATTTCTAAAGGACTAGAGATTATTTAATCTTCTTAGACTCCCCTTTTTAGGGTCCCAGATATCATAACTAAACATTTCCATCATTTTGCAAGAACAAGTTAGACTTAACTAGACCTATTTATCTAGGCCATACAGGGAAAGGAATTTGTGTTATTGGAACACCAGAGTATTTTCAGATATTTTCTCTATTTTTACTTTAGTTTTCTTTACTTCTTACTCTAAGTAAATGATTAAGAAAATTGAACTCGTTGTTTATATATCTCTACTCTTTCCACAAAAACCCTTAAAAATTCTTGGAACTTTAAGTCTTTAAAAATAATTCTAAAAATAAAAAACTTAGAAAAATGCTATCATATTGACCAAAGCTTCAGTAATGAAGTTTTATGTAGCAAAGGGATTCGCTACTCTTTGTTAATATGGTGAGAACATCTCAACTTAAAGTAACACTTTTATTTGAGGGGGTTTGTTGTTAACTATAAAATAGACATTCAAAATATGTATTAACATAAAAATATATTATTTTATATATATTTAAAAGATATTACTTAATATTCACTGTGAAATAACAAAAATTTGTGTATCTCTTCATCTCTGTATTTCACCTTTGTGTTCCTGAAAATGCGTCACCAATAAACCTGATTTCTATTCGTGGTAAAGAAAATGGTGTGAAAATCTTTTACCAAGCTGTAATATTCCAGAAACAAAACGCTACCCAGCTGAGCATATTTGAGTTACAGTTTTATCAGGACTGTTGATTCTGGGTCAGTCCTTGCATATAAGATGGGAGCCAAAGTATGCAAATGCTTTATAGAAGACGGAAAAGAGAGAACTGGGTAGAAAAACATGTTTCTTATTTCTACTCTTCAGAATACTAATGAAATATGTTTTACAGGATTTTCCATTTACATTTAGCCTTAGATTTAAATTTCAACTCTTTTGTTCCTAGCTGTTGAACTCATGCAGCAGATAATTATCGAGCAACTTCTACATGACAGGTTTTGTCCCTACAACAAAACAAAAGGAAATTTAACTCTCATTAGAGTTATTAGGAGGCAGTAGTCTAAAAATAGCCACAACCAATCTGAGTGTTTGTAGTAAAAACAAAACAAAGGATTTTTGAGATACTCTTGGGTTCCCAAGTCAAGACTTATTTATACATAGATCTATTATGATTATATACTTTTCTCTCTTTTATTAAAGACTATCCCTTAGGTTTCGAGATTTTATCTTAATCATGTTTGTGTCTGCAGCTTATAGAAAATCAGTAGTACCTAGCTGACAATTGATAAACTGTTCATAGGCAAGTTGGGAATTTTCCCTTATCACCCCCAAATAAGGAATATAGTTTGATTATCTGAGATTATGAAAATTAAGCAAAAATGTATTCGCAGAATGTACTATAATTAAAACTAGTTTTGAGATTTCTGATGTGTAATGGAGGAAAGAAAAATACAAAATTCAGGAACGGCTATTTGTGCTGACCCTTTTTAATTGAAAATATTTTAGAGTAGTATTTTTCAAATTGAAGTTCATTGACTTAAACTGAACAACATTGACTTACAATACAATGTAAATTCTCGAGGTTCATGTTCACTTTTCATCAATGTATGGTAACACATCGTGATTACCACCAACATTCTAATAATCTTCCATGGAGCAGTTTAAAGTTCACAGCAACATTGAGTGGACTACAGAGTGTCCGTATACTACATGCTCACCCCATCCCATGCTACCAATATCCTCCTCTAGAGGGGTACATTTGTTATAGTCAATGAACCTACATTGACACAACATAATCACCAAAGTCCACAGTTTACATAATAGTTCCCTCTTGATATACATTCTATCAGTTTTGATAAATATATAATTGCATGTATTCACCATTATACTATCATGTTGAGTATTTTCATTTACCCAAAAATTCTCTCTTCTCCCTATTTATCCCTGCCTTCCCTATAACACCTGGCCACCAATAATCTTTTGGCTGTCTCCATGTTTTCCTTTCAAGAATATCATATAGTTTGGATCATACAATATGTAGTCTTTTGAGATTGGTCTCTTTCACTTGGTACTATGCATTTGTGTCCTCTATGTCTTCTCATGGCTTAATAGCTCACTCTTCTAAAATATTCCAGTGTTTGGAGCTACCATATTATATTTATCTATTCACTTGCTGAAGGACATTTTGGTCACTTTTAAATTTCAGCACTTATGAAAATCTATAAATATATATGTTCAGATTATGTGGTTATAAGTTTTTAACCTACTCTGGGTAAATATAAAGGTGTGCCATTGCTGGATCATATTATAAAAGTATGTTTACTTTTCTAAGAAACTACTCAGCTGTCTGGCCGAATCATTTGGCATTCCTACCAGCGATGAATGGAAGTTTATGTTGTCTCACAACTTCACCAGCATTTGGTATTTATCGATGTTATTAGTTTTGATTATTCTAATTTAGTGCAATGGTTTCTCATGATTTTAATTTGTCTTTCCTAAATGACATATGGTGATGAGTACATTTTCAAATGCTTATTTGCTGTCTGTATATCTTCTTGGGTGATGTGTGTATTCAGATCCTTTGCTCATTTTTGAATCAAATTGTTTATTTTCCTATTGAGTTTTGAGAGTTCTCTGTATGTTTTAGGCAATGCTCCTTTATCAGACATGCCTTTTGCAAATATTTGTTCCCAGTTTGTATCTTTCTGTTGATTCTCTTGGCAGTGTTTGTTGCAGAGCATGTTTAATTTGTATAAATTACAGTTTATCATTTATTTAGGTCATGGATTGAGTTTTTAATGTCTTATATAAAAAGTCACCACAAAATCCGAATAATCTAGATTTTCTCATATGTTATATTTGGGAATTTTCAGTTTTGTGTTTTTACATTAGGTCTACTATCCAATTTTTTTTTTGAAGGCTGTAAGTTCTGTGTCTAGATTCAGTATTTATAATGCATATGTTTGATATCCTGAACTATTTGTTAAAATGTCTATATTTTCTCTCTTGCATTGTCTTTTTACTTTAAAGTTTAGTTAACTATATTTGTGTGGAGTTCTCTGGATTCCTGTTCTCTCCATGGACCCATGTGTCTATTCTTTTCCCAATACCACACTGTCTTAATGACTATTGTTTTAGAAGGTCTTCTTTTTAAGTAAAGGTTCAAGCAGGAATGATGGTGAGTAGGCAGGTAAGGAGGCAGGCAGGCAGGCAGGGAGGCAGGAAGATTAATGAGGAAGAAGCATTTCATTTATTTTTTACTTAGTTGTTCATCTTATTCCCCAGGGCCTGGGACATGAACCCAGATCCTTGAGATGTATGTGAATTAGGCCAGTCAGATTTAACAGCTAAGTCACCATGGCATGCCTAGAATAAATTTTCAAGTCGGATAGTGTCAATCCTCTTGTTTTGTTTATTCCTCAATATTGTTGGCTATTCTGTATCTTTTGTTTCTCCATTTAGACTTTAGAATGAGTTTGTCTTTATTTACAAAGCAACTTCCTGAGATTTTGATGGGATTATGTCGAATCTATAGGTTAAATTGAGAACAATTCATATTTTGAGAATTCTGAGTCTTGCAACATAGACATGGAATATTTCTCCAAATATTTAGTTTTTTATTTCTTAGTTAGAATTTTGTAGATTTTGTTGTGTAGACTGTGCACATAATTTTTAGACTTGCAGCTAATAATTTAATTTTTTGGGTGTTAATATAGTTTTGTGTTATTAATTTCAATTCTGCTTGTTCATTGCTAATTATAGAGCAGTGATTGATTTTTTTGTATATTAACCTTGTATCCTGAAACCTAGTTGTAATTGCCAATTAGTCTCAGAAGCTGTTTGTCAAGTCAGATTTTCTACATAGATAGCCATGCCATCTGCTATTATGCTGAATTTTAAAGGAAAATGGGAAAAGCTTTCCTGCATGTATAGGAAGGTTTATTTTTACTTAAGTTCACCTTTATTGAAAGCTGTTCTATAAACATGTACAATGCAGATTTTTTCATATATGTCTTAGTTGTGCCAAGTCTAGCCTCATCAATGCTCTTTCTTAACCAGTTTTTACTTCCAATTCTATTAAGATCGGTATAATATTTTGAAAAAAGTTGTCAGATGCAAATTATTTGCATGTAACTTTGATATTATATAAGGTGAAAGAGGAAATATACAGATACAAGAATGAGTTTGGAAGATTAATTTATTATTCCTTTTACTCTCTCTTTTCAAGTGCTTGGATTTTATACTCTTTTACATAATCCTATAATAGGAGGTAGTTTTAAACACCAGAGTTGTCTTGAAGAAAAAATGTTTTGGTAGTATTTTATAGTATTTTACATTATTAAGGATGTTGAATATTTATCATTTATTGTTACAGTGGGTTGTGTTATCAGTGAATATGGACCCCTATGTACCAATGGTCAGTTTTATGTGCTTTTACTCTGTTCATTTCTAGTGTACTCAGTTCATTTCTAGTGTACTCAGTCGCAAAATGGTTGATGAATTAAAAACAAACAAACAAAACAAGATGTCATGTTCTTTGATGAAAAACAAAACAAAACAAAAGTGTAAGTCATTGGAGGTCAGCATTTGAAATGCACAGCTTAACTTTTTGTTTTGTTTTTTAAATTATTTTTACTGTAGTAATTATTCTAAACATTAAAATAATTTCCTATGTATAGGTCCCCCATTTCTTGTATATATTTCAGTGTACCATGCCCTCCACCAAATCACCAAGTGTTCTTCCCCATTGCCCAGTGAACCCCACCACAATTTGCCCCCACCCACCCCATTCCCTTTTGGTAACCTCAGTTCTGTTGCAAATGTTTCAGGGTTGATAATGTTTCCTCTGTTCCTTTGTTTTGTCTATTCACATTCCACCTATAAGTGAGGTCATCAGTATCTGTATTTCTTTTTTTGACTTGTTTCACTTAGCATAATCCCCTCTAGTTCCATCCATGTTGATTCAAATGACAGGGTTTCATCTCTTCTAAAGGCTGTGTACTATTGCATTGTGTATATGTACCACATCTTCTTTATGCATTCATCCGATGTTGAGCACTTAGGTAATTTCCAGTTCTTATCTATTGTGAATAGATACCCACACTTGCAAAAAGCAGAAAGTTATACATTGTATTATTAAAGAAAACTAGACTATCCTCACCTGAAATTTTCTTTTTTGTTGTCCCTCTCTCCTGTAATTTATACTTGGGAGCTCTTGGTTATACTGATATTATGACAACTTGGCAGCTAATGGAGCATGGCACTCAGGAGCTCGAAGTAGAATGTGTTCACCCTTCCGGTGATACGCACATCATAGTGTTCTCAGAAATAAGAGAGGATACTTTGCCCTTGAATGCATTCTTAAACCTTAGGTTACTTCAATTTTATAGCTAGATTTATTAAGGGATGATAAAATAGATGATGCTAGAAACACAAAAACCATTAGATCTTTGATCAGTTTATATTTTTTATTGGAATGTTATTAACAAAATAGTTTTATTCTCATTCCGGTATTTCTTTCTTATGAGAAAGGTAAACATGCTGAGTTGCTTAACGTGGCCAGTGCTCTCTATGATTAGCGTAACATAAATTGAACCAAGACAGTTATGTGAGTCAGCCAACAAGCATTCACAGAAGATCTGATATCTTCAAGGCAGTGATGTCAGTATCATAGTTGTAGAAAACCATTAAAAGTTCTTTGTTCTAGAAGATTTATTGGGTTATTGGATATAAAAAATAGCAAATACCCAGAAAGAACTAAAAAATAGAGTTTATTCCATGTCAGAGATGTATAGGTGTAGCTAGTAACAGAGTAGTAGGGTTCCTGAGATCAACAATTATAGGGTAGGTAGGAGCTAGGTAGGGGGTGAAATGAAAAATGTGGGATTCTTGTGAATTGTGGAGAATGGCAAACTGTTGATAGCACTTAAAGGGATGAGATGTCTCTACGTGATTTTTCAAAAAACTATGGATAAGGAGCTGAATTTTCAGATAGCTTTTCTGTCTCTTCTTGGCCAAGTCAGTTCCCACAGGGCAGGGATGAGCCCATGGAAAGCATCGTATTCTGCCTATAGGGGATTTTTCTAATGGTAGCCATGATATTTTATCACCTGAGAAGTGTTTTTCATGGCAGTCTTACTCAATAGCTTACTCTCAAAGGGCAGACATACCCTCATCAAGGAAACCCAACTTCAGATTCTCTTGGATGAGAAATACTCTCATTGAGAGGGTTTTCTCTTGCCTATTGCAATATCATGTTTATCATTATTAGATAATTTGTAGTACACTTATCTACATTGTGGCAGACATTGTTTAATGACATAAGTATGTGATGGATAACTAAACAGATGGGGTCATTGTTCTCCAGTAGCTCTGGATAACTTTCTCAATCTCTTTCAAAAATCACTTTAACCTGGAGATGATCAAAATTGCTACTTGTAGTCCCAAACTCGCTTCTAAACTCTGGTCAAATATATCCAACAGCTGGATATCTTTACTCAGATGTCTTAATAGTTTACAAATACCAAACCAAAAGCATGGTCTTTCATACATTTTATTTAAAATCTTCCCTTTTCAAAGATATCTCATAGTTTGGTGACTAGCCCTGACATGCCGTAATAGGTAAGTGAAGGTTATCTGACTTGGTCTTTTCCTCTTTTTTGGATGCCTTGTAACCAAGCATGTACACATTTACTTCAATCTTTAAATTCCTCAATGCCATCACTGTTTTGACTTTATAGCTATTATCAGTTCAGTTCAGGTACATTTCATATTCATGGTTTCTTTCATTATTAAAAGTGGTTCCTACCTGATCCTAGTTACTAGTTACTAGTCGTGTTATGAGTTTTATTTTTTTTCCAATTTATACTTCTAGTTATCATCAAAAGTAAAGTTTCTGTAGAGACAAATCTGATCATGCCACTTCGGTTTAATGTTTTCAGCGACCTTCTATTGCCCTCAGGAAACATTCCTGATTGTTGGATTGTTGGTTCTTGTTGACTGGATACTGAACGCTTCCCAACCTCTCTGATGCGACCCATCTCCACACACAATACTGCGAGTATACTCTTGGTTTCTCTGTGACCAAGACATGAAAATAATGTGTTTCTCTTCTCGATGTACTTCCCCTCCATTTTGGGTCACAAGGAAGACTTCTGATATTCTGGGGGTAGGTTAGTTGCTTCAGGGTTTTCTTCCACCATCCCTTAGTTATTTTGATACTGAGATAAGCTTAGCAGAATTGTTTAGTTCTAATTTAGCTGCTCGACTCTGTGAAGGCTGTGTCTGCATTCTCCTCACCACCCCCACACACACTTTTTTTTTCACTCTTATCTGTAAAGAATAAAAGAATTATTAAGAGTAAATTAAAGAGTTTAGATTTGAATTCAGTTCAATTTGACTCTAAAAGTTCTGTCCTTTCCACTACTTCTCTGCTTTCCATCATACTAATAAGTTCCCTGAACTAATAAGTTCAGAAGGAGGAGAAAATTGTGCTTTATAGATGTTTCCAAGATATGTTCTGCCTGTAGATTTTCACTCTTTCTCTCTATCTTGTACATACTATGTGTGTTTCTCCTCTGCTTTCTATTCTACTCTCAATATTTTACTTCTGACACTTCTGGTTACCAACTATGAGTTTTTCCTCCACACCAAGAAATTCTGTAATACCAACTGTGTGTCCTATAATTCAATTGAGTTCTGACACTATCTACCTGAAGAAAACATCAGATTCCATAGGTTATTGGCTCAGGCCCACACTACTGCCTCTCACATTCAGATACAGATTACAAATTCAGGTTGTCACCTATGCATATGACAGACTTGGAGGTTCCCATGACTCCTTCCTCAGATTTGATTAATTTGCTAGAACAGGTCATAGAACTCAAAAAAATAGTTAACATATTAAATTATTGATTCATTGTAAAAAGATATAATTCCAGACTAGTCTGATAGAAGAGATGCATAGGACAAGAAAATGTTAGGGGAGAGCGGAATCTTTCATTCATCTCTAGGCATGCTCCCCGCCAATGGACTCCATACATTCCCCAGCTTGAAAGTTCTCTTAACATCCTCCTTCTGGGTTTTTATGGAGACTTCATTATGTTGGCATGATTGATTCAGTCACTGACTATTGATTAATTCAACATATAGCCACTTACCCCTCCCTGGAGGAAGGGATGGGACCCAAAGTTCCAATCTTCTAATCAAGATGTATAGTTGGTTCTCCTCGGCAGCCAGCCTACATTCATAGGAAATTTCCCAGTGTAAACTCTGTAACAGAAACAGGTTGGCTGAAAGTGGTTTGTTATGCATAATAAGATGCTTCTTCTACTTTTTTTACTCTGGAGGCATTTGAGGATAAAAGGTTAATATAACAAAAGAGTCTCCCTTTGCTCTTTTTCTTAAGAAATCACAAGATTTAAAGGAGCTATATACTAGAAACAGGATAAGGACCAAATTTCTATTTTTATCACAGAAATAGAATTGAATTCTAGAAATGAATTCTTGTATGTAAAGAGTTGTTTCAGTTTTGTGGTCTGGTCTCAATTTCAGTGGCAGGTGAAATTTGTCAGATAGGTATTGTGAAATCTTTGTCTGCCATTTGAAGGTAGTCTATGCATTGGAGCTTAACAGTAGGCTGAAGATATTTGATTCAGGGATACTTTCTATCCAGTAAACATTGACTCAGTCAGGTGGCTCGCTGGACTTTTCACAGATTTTGTGGCCTCTGAAGCATCAGTCGTGGCTCTCTGTTACTGTCATCTAGATGCTTCCTTTAATTCATAGATATCCTGGGACCATGGTTGGGACAGACTTCTGGAAGCAAATGAGATTTTCCCTGCCTCTGAGTGCTGTGCCAGAGTCTTTGCTGTATTTGGCAATATTGCACGCTCACTCTTAGCTATATGTTCGTGGACCATTAGTATGAAATTATTTAGGGCCTGTGGGGAGCCGGCAGCAAGAAAGAAAACACCATAAGAAATATACTACTGCTTGAACTTGTACCTTATTTAGTTGCAAGGGTGATGTTTCATGTTTAGACCTAATTGTTTCATCAAAATAACTAGGTCATAGGTGAAAAATACATTCATTATTGATCATTTATACTTGAATTAATTTTACTTGAATTAAGTGATTATTCAAGAAAGACATCATCTAATATTCTGATTATGAAACACCCAAAACATTGAAATAGCACTTAAAAATTTTTTAATAAAAATAAAATACTATGCATAAATTCACAGAAAAAAACTTGTCTGTGAGACATATAAATAACACAATTTTATGTCAAATAAATCTGAATTATAAATAATATCTCTTTTACAAATAACAACTGACTAGGAAGATATAAATTAGTCAACACCTTCCATTTACAAAGGTATTTTCCAAATATAATAGCAGAGCATTAAAAACAGTTTTTAAAAATTAGATATGAAGAAAAAATGTGATACAAATTGTTTGTCAAGAGCAACATGTTGCTTTATAGAATTTTCCTCAAACTTGCATAATACTTATCTTTAGTCTGTGAGCATTCTAATACAAATGACAAGTTCAGGATTCTGGAGACTTAAACACATACAGCTTTTAAAGTTATGAAGTTAAGGAAGGAACTCATGCAGATAATTAGTATAAGAATGTCCAAATATATTTGTAAAGGAATAGAAATCTTCAGTCCTTGGAGTGTCATATAAGTTGTCACAATGAAAATTATAAAATGGAATACCTCAAGCAGATTGTGTATCTTTGAATTTTATAGCACATTAAAGGGCATATTATAGCATATTTTTCAAGAGGATTCTATTAAAATGTAATTGAAAAGTGTGCCCTTTTAGGGTAAAAATAAAAAAAATCAGGCAAATACAGACAATTAAGTTTTAGCTATAGTTGGTGTTTCTTGATTTCCCTGTGGGTGACTGTCATGTTTTCTGCAAAGAAAAAAAATAATATTCTAAGGCTAAAAAGTGTGTTATATACTTCTCTCACCTAACCTCCAATGTGACCAATGACATTGGTGCTCCTTGACCCTAGTCACTCAGATGAAAGAACGAAAGTCTTCCTTGCTGGGTCTAGGGCTAAAGATGGGAGTCCTGGTACTAATCACCCAGCCCCTCTGTTTCAGTCTCTGCTCCCTGGGTGGTAGCATTCATCCTCCTGTGGCTGCCTATGGCTGGGCTGTTGCGTCCACTTGGGACAATCCAGTTGTATCTTCTTCTGAGCACCATTTTCTCACACTCCCATTCCTCCAAACTGGCCATATTTACTCAGATTGTTATATCAAAAGAAACCCGTTTCAGAGAAGTAGTGACTTTGTTCTGTTTTCTTGATAAGGATTTAGTCAGTAGCCATGATTCAAAATAAAACAAAAAACATAAAACAAACAAACCAAAAACACCTCTTCTAGTTCATTTACTCGAAAGAAGGCAGTATAAGACAAAATATATTCAGCATGACTCTTTGCCTTTAGTTGACAATAGTTGTTTGGAAAATCTTTTTGACAATTAGCAAGGAATTGGAGACTGACTCTGCTGATGGTTCCCTTCTTCTATTCAATGAGATCCTTCAGGAGGCACCGTGCTTGACTAAAAAATGCTCCTATTCCCTCAATCCTACTGCTTCAGAATTTTGAAGTTTGTAGCCAATGAGCTCAATGTGGATCCGAGGCAGATAGTGGTACACAGCCCTGTGTTTTTAGTCTGAGTCACTCAGTCAGCTTCCATTTCCTTCCTTGGAACTTCTCAGATACCAAAACAGGAGAGGTTCAACCAGAGAGGGGCATGCTAATGCTCATGGTGTCACCTCTGACTAACTACAGATGGCCATCAATGGATAGAAATTTCCCCCTTTGTCTACCAGCGGGGTAGACACTGGAGACATCTGAGAGACATTTGGAAGCTCCTGGCAAGTTATTTTGCAGGTCCACCCATGGCGATGACAAAGTGGAAAATGTTTCCTCATCCTGGCTGAGAAAATGTCTGTTTTCTCCCTAATGATGCACTGACACACATCAGTTTCTACCAGTTATGGATCTTTCCAAAGCTTTTCTCCTCTTTTTTTTACTTACACATGTTGACAATTATTTTCTATGGTATGAATTAAATAATTTAAATAAATAATCACGATGCAAATTCAATTATTTATACCATTGTCCTAAAGGTTTCTAAAATACTTAATTTTTTATGGGGACTTTTCCTAGCAAAGGGTACTTTTGGCTTTCATTGATTCAGCATTGACTCGTTAATGTGAAGCGGGAAGACAAATCCAATAGCAACACCTCAGTTTAAATAGTATGCTGATAGAAAGTCAATCTCATTCCAGAGGAAAAAGAGCTTTCCTGTTTTATACAGTGGAGCATTTGGATATATATTTATTATAGGGTTTTGTCTTTTAGAAGTGTAGGAATGCAGCAGAACCACAATGGCCCCAAGGCACAGCTGTCAGAAATATGTACCAAAGAGAATTGCTTCATTAAACATAAAACTTTCCTTTGTCCACTAGGATGCTGCCAGATGGGAATTTAGTATTTTTGAAGGCAGGCATCCACATGGAATTTTGATCTCGACATTGATGAATGACTGTCTAAATCCTGAGATGAAAACTTCACCCCAGGGTTTTGAGGAATGCCGGTCTAGGGTGTGAGTCTGACTTTGAAGGTACGGAGATTGCTAAGTGACAAGTCAGTCTATAATGGAATGACCACAGTAGCAGGTCAGTGAACCAAAGGGGTAAAAGCAAATACTTTAGTTTAAATGTTTTTATTGCAAGAATTTTTCAAGTTGGCAAGTATCAATTTTCATAAAGTATTTCCGTTGAACTTTCAGATATAGTAACTTACTGTGTTTGATAAGAAGTCCAAGTAGAGCATATAGAACATTGAATTTGAGATTTTAAAAAATGAGATTCATATCAAAAAGTCTGTCTCAGATTTCCTCCTTCTACGTGTCACCTGACTAGTCACCTGATTGTGTCCATGAACTTGATTGGAAATTTTAAGTATAAAAGACTTTATACTTCATAAGGCTCTTTGTAGAGTAAATGAACTAGCCCACATTTTAGCATTTTTAGAGTGCCATATACCGGAGGCATCCATGACTCTTTTAAGTTCTGTCACAGGAAGTCAATGAAGTTGTTATTTTTATATTTGAAGAAACTAAAACTAAGAATGAAAAAAGTTAATACTTTTCCATTGTCATTTATTAGTAAATGTCACAGGTGAGATTCAGAGCTAAATTTGTGTGAGTCAAAAGCTCTTTTTTCATTCTTCTCTCCTGTTTTGTGTTTGGTAGAGTTAATCAGAGCTGGGTTCCCATTCCATCTTCACCAAAGATTAGTTATATCTTCAGGCAAGTAACTCAATTCTTCTTCTTCCCCATTTTGTCATCTAAAACTTGGCTGCATTAGGAAGGGGTAAGAAATTTCATTCATTTATTCCTTTGCATGGCACAATACACTGTGGTCTTTATTGTTGTTGCTAGAAATGATGTATTACCTAAGTTAAATTTGCTTTCTGCTGCAAGCAAGATTTGAGCCAAATATGTGGCCTATTAGTAGGCAATTGTATTGTACAGATATTAACCTTGCTTTGTGCTTACAGTTTTGTTTTTATTTCTTTGGACCTTATTTTATAATTATGCTAAAGTATTTTTTAGATTTATTCAAATTTTTAGATTTATTATAATTGACAAATTGTATATGTTTAAGGTGTACAATGTAGTTTTAATATATCTATAAATTGTGAGGTAATTATAACAGTAAAGCTAATTAATATGAATTTTTAATTTTATGTATTGTTCAAAGCTAACTTCAATCTCTTCTGAAGTAAAGGAGGGTATACAATACGTGCTGACAGATCCTTCCAGGAAGAGAGAACTTACCACGTTTCATTTCATGAGAATATCTTTCCTTCACTTAGTGGCAGCATCTCATAGGCTGACATATAGGCATTGAGTGCACTTGAGGTATTCTAAATTCACTTCGAGGTTGCCTATATATTAGAATTCTAGATTCATAGATGCTGCCTGAGTCATGCATATTCAATATATGTTAATTAGATACAATTTTATTATCTTATTAGGTAGAATCAAAGATCAAATCAACAGGAAGGACATATTCATTGTCGAGTGGCAGAGGAAATGAGATTTACGACCCAAAAGGTGCAAGATAAATTGTCAGAGCAATGAGACTCCATATAGACATATTGTTTTAATTCATTTTCAAAGCATCTTTGTCAAATTGCGAAGCTATAGTTCAGCTGAATAAAAAATAGTTACTTTAATTAAGTGATTTCTATATTCTAGGATTAGGACTGGGTATTTATAGACTTTATCCCTAATATACAGAACAATTTCGTTACTCACGTATTTTATACTTCTTAAAATAATGAAACTGAGATAATTAAATAACTTGTCCAAGAACCAAAAGTTTTTAAAGACTATGCTCCTTTTTAACATCTCTCTTATGCCAAAGTCTATGCTGTCAACTGCTACAACATATTTCCTACCATGTTTAACTCTCTTTTGCCTCAAAGTTTGGTGACTGTCACAATTAATAATAATGATGATAATATTAAGGAGATTAAATTTAGGTTGCTGTAAGTTATCTCTGGATTAAGTGACTGGCTTAAAAGTGAATGAAAACATATATATGTGTGTGTATATGATAACAAACTCAAATATTAGTATCAAGTCATAGAAGAAAAGCTAACATTTCATTGAGTTTTGTTTCTGTATAAAAATGAGGATTAAAGAAATTAATTTTAATAAAATCTAATGTTCTTACATTAAGAAAAACATTAAAGCATTGTCTAAGCCACTAGTAATTTTTCAAAAGCTAAAGATTTGCATGTTATGAGTAGTGGTGGTTTCTTAGGTTCTTATTTATTCAGACACTAATGATTCGTAAAGTATGAAAGATAAAGCTAGAGAAAATATTTGCCAATACCTAAATGAATGCGCAAACTTGGTTCTTTAGTATGAGCCAAGTAATTCCACATTGTAGTTAGGTTCTGTATTTATTGAGTGTTAGTGTTGAAATCTAGGATTCAGGAGCGCTATCAGGTCTTCCAGCAACATGGGTATTGCCTTCCCTTTTCACTTATTAATCACAAGACAGCAATCTAATTTCCAAACTCACGAGAATTTGATTCTCTAATCCATAAAATTAGAAAAGAGTTGCATCACGTTACTTAGACAGCTGAGGTTGAGATGCAGATATGTAAAACCCCCAAATCCAGATTTGAGACATGGGGCTAGAGAGCATCTTTGGGAGCTTCTTCCTGTTTTGTTTATTGATATTCTTCTCCCTAATCATGACTGAATAAATTAGGGTGCCATCTTTTTTGTAAAGACAACTTCTTAGAAGGTTGTCTCCTTCATACTATCATCAAATGTAGTATTTCAAGATCATTTAAATCTTAAAACCTATTTTTATTTTAACTTTTATGCTGACACCGAAGACTTGGCCATATAATTTTATAGATGACAAAATATACTAAATCAGTGTACCTCAGTTAATAAATTTGATCACATTTTCAAAACAAGATGGAAATATAAAAGCGTTAGGGCACATTTCCAGGGTATCTCCTCCTTATCTCCTTTAGTTTCTTTGGCAGGTCTCAAACTAAAGGAACATAAGAGGTATTACCAGTAGAAAAGACAGACTTAATTTTGTATGCACAGAGTTTCATACAATATGGCACCTGTGGTCTGGTCAACAGAGTACTTTTATAAAGTTTTAGGAAAGAGGTAATATAACTGGGAGGTAAATACAGGACAAAAAAACTTTTAAATTTAGGTGCAATTAGAAAGGAATTTTGCAGATATTTTTTACATGGGAAAACAGACCTTGGAAGCCCTTGTCTGGGACGACAAGGCTGTCTCCCACCTCCAGACATAGGGAGGAAAAAATTATTCTTTGATTTTCAGGAGATAATTAGGCAAAGTGTTTTTCTTTGATCTGCTATTTCCAGATTGCCTTCACTTCAAAATAATCACCATATACTCAGGAAAATCCTAGGGCAGCCTGTGTGTGGCCCTAAGAGAAGAAATGAGTATTAGAGACTGAAGAAAAATTCCCCCACAGAGCTAACACTGTGTTTACCTGCAGAGCTGAATGCAGCTGATATGATGAGGATGGTGAAGTGTCATTACTGCAGTGGGAAAACACAAAATTAATAAAAATGACCAAAGATTTGGTTTGCTTTTAAAAATCAAAACATAACTGAGTTTGCAGACATCATTGTGATACAAGATGCAAAAATCTAGAAAATCTGTCATTTCAGTTGTTTTTATTAAACTGTCATATTTACATTTAGTGTTTATCTTTTGACAAACAATGGAAACTTTACAAAGAATTGAGGAAAATGGCGAGATACCAGCAAATAACGCTGATACTGAAGTAACTGTGACATGGAAACTCGAGTTTAATATTTACTTCAGCAGAGACTGAACATATTTTATTTACTGCACTTAGGAAGGATTTCTTCATTGTCAAAAGGTGGAAGATTAATATCTCATTGGTGCTTTCTCTGTTTCCTTGAGAGAAAATTGCAGCTTTTGAATTTGTATGTTGAGTGAGAAACTATCACATATTACAAATCAGAAAAGTGTCTGACTGGAAAGATACTTCATTTACCCATTCAAAGATTTTAGTGTGAAAATGGGACTGGAACAAATGTCTTATCCTTTTTCTTCCTCCTGTCAATTATTTTTGCATCTGGACTATTTTCTTTCCTGGACTAAGTCTCTCTTGAATTATTCTGTGAAAATTAGTAACATTTTATTCCTTCCAGTTTTCAAATGTTTTTGGAATTGGACTATTGTGGTAGTAGGATATTAATTCTTTTAACAATCTTGGTGCTTAAGATTGAATTTTTTCTCAATATTATACCCAGAAAAATTAAAAGAAGATTCCTGAGCCATTAAAAAAATACCAAGAGTTTTTCTGAATGACAGTCAAGATGTCTTCAATGCTTTAATAAAGGATGATGTATGGTAATGGCACTGCAAAATTACTAGATCAGTGAAATGATGTTTTGGATTCATCAATGTAGTCAATGATAAGCAATCATTTTATACAGCAAAAGAGAATCTGGATGGGCATATTTGTCAAATCAAAAATGTTAGTGCTAGGGGAAAACATTCTATAAAATGTGACCAATTTATGCAGTAGTCTTTAGGGAAGATTTAATTTAGCACATTACAGTATTCTAATCTTACCAAGGGGTGAGAGATCAATGTACTATCTATTTTTAAGAACTTTAAAAGCATTTTGGGGTGACTGCTACTTCTTGTGATTTTTGCAATGTCCTTCACGTGAAAGCTCCAACAAAACAATCTACATTTTTTATATGGATTTTGCAAACATGACTGTAAAAAATTAGAGTCATCTATAGAAAAAAATCAGTTTATTTTTATTTTTCATCTTTATTTTAAATATAGAAGTGACAATTTCACTTGGACTGGGCTCTAATAGACTTTGGGGATATACATTTCAATCCTAATTAAAATAAATGGTAAATTCAGATTTTGTTAACTAACTCTTATATAAAAATGTGTCTCTTCATGGTGAGCACTTTATTTTTTCATTGCTCTATTTTCTGCTTTGATGGCAAAAAGATAAAACCTATTTTACTACAGGGGTCATTTGTTTAAATTCAATGGATTTTCAAGTCTAAACAATTGTTTCTTAGTATGCATATTCCAGTGTTCTTCTCTTCAGATGAGTTGATATAAACTGATTAGAGTTAGAACAGACTGGTCCTGTCTATGGACACAGAGTGACATGTGGATGCACTCTGACAGTGATTGTTGTAGGGTTTTATTCACTTTCCAGTGTCCTTGTTAGGATGCCAAGTTATATCATCACTGCATTTAACCTGCTGCTGTGTTGATAAGACTGCTTTTGGAATTCAAAGTTTCTTCATTAAAAAAATAATATAAACCCAAGCATATCAAACCTGAGCAAAGAAATGCCTGTGGCATTTTCTTCAGGTGATACTTTTTATGCATGTAGTCTTAGGATAAGCCTTTGTACAGCTGCATGCTGATATTAATAAACACTTCTAAAGTTTAATAGTTTAAGTAAATCTTACTAACAAGATTTTCTAAAGATCAGGAATTTAGATGCTTATGGTATGCTTTCTATATTACTTATGTCCCTTAATTTAACAAAAAATTCTTGCCAACAATTTTTTTTTTATTTTTGCTAAATACAGACTGAGCCTGTAGTTTGCATCAGTTCAATGTATATATTATACACCAGATAGTGACTTTAGGGGACCAGTGGTTTTTTTGAGAGGCAGCTGCCCTCATCTCAGGGTGTCATACAGGCCTTTCTCTGTGTTCTGACTGATCCATGTAAACAACGACCTCAGACTCATCATACTCTGATTTCCTAACCTATTTGTTTCTTTGAACTTTGAGAGAACAAGAGTTGTTTCTTACTTGATTTACATTCCTAGGAATTAATGTAGTGATTGGCACAAAGACAGCCTTTTAGAAATATTATTGATATTTGGGGTGAACTGAGAGTGAATATCAAGAACATTTCAGTTTAATTGTATTGTAGTTCCTACCACAAAAATTATTTGCTGGACTTTTCTACCCAATAGGTCAAAGTCTGTCTGCATTTGATAGGACTCTGGGTACATACACTGTAGAGGAAATAATTGGATCATATGGAATTTTATTCCTAATATTTTGAGGTGTTTCCATACTGCTTTCCATAATGGTGCACCATTTATACTCCAACAGAGTATAAAAGTTCCCTTTATCCTATATCCTCACCAACACTGTTTTTCAAACTTTTAAATAATAACCATTCTTAGAAGTATGAGGTTGTATCTCATTTTTTATTTGCTTTTCCCTAACAAGAAGAGAATTAGAACATCTTTTCATCTACCTACTTGCCATCAGTATGTCTGTTTTGGAGAAATGTCTATTAAAATCTGCCAATTTTATTTGGATTATTTGTTTTTCTGTTGTTGAGTTTTATGTGGTTTTAAACTACATTTTGGATATTAATTCCTATGTGCAGATATAGTCTTTCAATAATTAGAATGTCTTATTGCTTTGATGAGTGTTTCTTCCTCTATATGGAAGTTTTTACTTTGATGTAGTACTGTGTGTTTATTTTGGATTTTATTTTTCTTGATATTGGGCTCAAATTTCCAAAGATATCTTTGAGATCAATGTCAAGGGTGTTTGGTGTGTATTTCTTTTATTTATTTTATGGTTTCAGGTCTTACATATAAATATTATCAATGTTGAATTAATTTTTATGTGTTTTGTTAGTGATCTTTTTCAACATTTTTTCAAGTGACTGTCCAGTTTTCCCAACATCAATTATTGAAGAAACTGTCCTTGCTCACATTATATGCCACTGGTTCCTTCGTTGTTAGTTAATTGTCCATACATATGTGGGTTTATTTCTGGGCTCTCATTTGTGTTTTAATCTGTATGTCTGGTTTTATTCCAAATACCATGCTGACTTGATTACTATTACTTTATATTGTAGTTTGAAGTCAGGGAGTCTGACGCCTCTATTTATGCTCATTTTCCTCAAGATTGCTTGTGCTATTTGAAGCCTCTTGTCATTCCAAATAAATTTCACGATTTTTTTTGTTATGTTCCTGTGAAGAATGTCTTTGGGATTTTAATGGGTATTGCATTAAGTCTATATAATGCTTCAGGTAAGATAGCCATTTTAATTTTTCTGGTCCATGACCATGGAATAGCTTTTATTTTGTTTGTGTGTTCTGTTTCTTTCAATGATATATTGTTTTTAGAGTATAGGTCTTTCACTTCTTTGGTTAAGTTGATTCCAAGGTATTTTGTTCTTTTTGATGCATTCATAAATGGGATAGATTTCCTGAGCTCTCTTTCTGCAGTTTTTTTACTTACATATGGAAATGCAACAGATTTCTCAATATTAATTTTGTGGCCTCTTACTTTATTGTACTTGTTTATTGTTTCCAGTCAATTTTCACTAGAGTTTTTGGGGATTCTCTCCATATATTATCATTCCATCTGCAAATAGTGATAGTGTCAATTCTTCCTTTCCAATTTAGATGACTTTTATTCCATTTCTTGTCTAGTTACACTGACCAGGAAATCCAATTTATATTACATATTAGTGATGAGAACGGACATCCTTGCTTCTAATCTTAGAGGAAAGCCTTTCAGTTTCCATTGAGTATGATGTTGATTATGGGTTTTTCATATAAAACCTTTTTTATGTTGAGGTACATTCCTCTAACAGTCATTTTTTGGGAGCGTTTTTAACAAAGATTGTTGAATATTATCAAATACTTTTTCTGTGTCCATTGAGATGATCACATCGTTTTTTTCTCTTCCTTATATTGATTTGGTATGTTATAATTATTGATTTGCTTATGTTGAACCATCCTTGAGTCCCTGGAATAAATCCCTCTTGATAGTTGTGAATGATTCTTTTAATGAGTTCTTGAATTTGGTTTGCTAGTATTTTGCTAGCATTTTTGTGTCAATGTTCATTAAAGTTTTGGGTCCAATAATTTTACTTTTTATGATTATATATGTAGTGTTGAATCAGAATAATGTTGATATCATAAAGGGTACTTGATCATTTGCCTTCTTAAATTTTTGAACAGTTGGAGAACGATTGATAGTAATTCTTCTTTGAACATGTGTTTGAATTCACTACTTAAATAATATGTTCCAGGGTTTTAGCTTTTTGATTCTTATCTCTGTTTCCTTACTTGTGATATATCTGTCCAGTATTTTTTAAAATTTCTTCCTGATTTAGTAGTGAAATGTTATATTTCCAAGAAATTTGTCCATTTTTTTTAGGTTATCCTTTTTTTTTTTTTGGTATGTTTTTATTATTTCAAAGAACATGCTCTTGGTTTTGTTGATATTTTGAGTAGACTCTGATCTCTGTTTTGTTTCTGTTCTGTTTCATTATTTCCATTTTTCTAATGGAATTTGGTTTTAATTTTCTTCTTGTTCAAGATCTTTTAGGTGAAATGTTGGAATTTTATTTGTAATTTTTTTTTGTGCTAGGTTGTATTGATGTAAATTTCCTTCTTAGTACTGCTTTTGCTGCAACCTATAGGTTCTGATATTTATTGGATTCCAGGTATTTTTATATTACAACTCTGCTTTTCTCATTAACCCAATAATTGTTCAATAGCATGTTGTTTATTCTCCACTCCCTTGCAATTTTACCCGCTTTTGGTTGATTTTTAGTTTGATGCCATTGTGATCCTGAAAAAATTAGTAGATTGATTTAAATCTTCATAAATTTATTGAGACTTAATTTGAGTCCCAGCACATGGTTTATCCTTGAGAATGTTCCAGAAACATTTGAATATAATGTGCAGTCTTGTTTGGGGGTGAAATATTCTCTATATCTTTATTGAAGTCCATCTCATCTAATTTGTCCTTTGAGACTATTGTTACTCACGTTAGAGAACAGATCAGTAAAACAGAATATAATCTATTCTCTCTTAACTGTAGAGGCTTTCTGCTGAGAAGTTTGATGATAGCCTATGGGATTCCCTATATGTTACTTCCTTTGGTTTCTGTCCACTTTAATATTCTTTCTTTCTTTGGAGTTTTGCAATTTCATAATTAAATGACTTTCAGTGAGTCTTTTTGACTTTAGATAACCAGGAACGCTGTTGATTTCACTGACTTGCGTGTTGAGTTCTCCCTTAGATTGAGTGGACATTTTTAGCAATTATTAATTTTTTGAATTTGTTCTCTGTGTGTTTATCTTTCTCTTCACCTCTTCACCTTATTCTTGTTTTGCCATTTCCAGTAGAGTTGTATAACTTTCAATACTTTTATCCCCTAGATCACTTATTCTTTGCTCCATTTTGTAAATTTTGTTTGAATTGTTTTCTTTGATGTTCTTGATTTCATTCACTGTATTCTCCACTTTCTAAATCTCTTTTAGTTTTTTTGTAAAACTTTACTTACTGTCTTTTGTTCGTAATTTCATTTTTGAACTCATTAATTTGTTTTGCTGCTACTTCTTGTACTTTAAAATTTTTCTTGAATTTCATTTTATCTCTTGCATTTCTTTATGATTACTACTTTGATTTCTTTATCTGCTAAAAAAGATACAATCCTCTGTGTTTTGAAATTGTTTCTGGATGAGGTGTTATCTCCTTGTGATGCCATAATACCCTAAGATTTCTAAGACCCTTGAACTACTTTTTCCAGCATGGGATCCTTGTGGCTGAGATGTCTATTTTTCTGTTTTGTTTGCTGATGTCACTCTGACTTTGTTTTATATTTTTGACCCTTGCAGACTTCCATAGTAAAGATCTTTGTTGAGTAAGGTTGTGGAGGATGGCTGCTGGGAGGTGTACCTATGATGAGGAAATAGCTATTATTGTGGTGTTTAGAGTGTGGGGGAACTTCTATGTATGAGTATCACTGGGGTCAACCTTCTCAGGGCTCCATGAAATTGATCTTCATTATATCTTCTGTGGTGACGTAGTCCCTTTGCCCAGGGTCTAAGAATTTTGTATGAGGAGTGCCATTCTCTCCTTTGTACTTCTTTCCTGACTTTGGACCCATGTGAGGAGTAGGGTACCAACCTCAATATCTTGTCCTTGCACTTTGTTCAAGTCAAGGGTATGTGTCACCAGCAATCTTCATTCACCCCTTTCTGAGATATGAGATTGGGTCTGCCGCCCTGATAGTTGGTCCTGAGGACTGCCTCTACTCCTACAGTTGCAGACCACTGCCCACTTGCCACTCCTACATGCTCCTTCTGGAACTGCCTTCAAATACTCAGATGTGTATGACTCCTCAGGTCACCTCAATGTAGTCACTCTTGTTCTTAGGTGTCTGGAATGTTCTGTGGGGTTCTCTGGTGCTGTTGCTTCTGTGGAAAAAGATTAGTTATATCTCTTAGAAGTATGTCAGTGAATGACCGCAACCTCTGCCTTCCAAGAATTACTTCTCAATGTTTTTTTTCTTGGAGTTTTATGTATTCAGTTCATGTGTTTAAGTCCTTATTCTATTTCAAGTTAAATTTTTGAATTTTGTATAATAGGGATCCAATTTCATTTTTTGTGTGAATATCAAGTTTTTACAGCATTATGTGTTGAAGAGACTTTCATTTCCCATTGAATAGTCTTAGCTCCCTTGCCAAATATTAGCTGATGATATATTTATGAATTTATCTACTCAATCTTGTTCCATTGTTATGTGTAGCTTTTTATGCCTGCATAATACTTTTTTAAAATCACTCTAATACTGTAGTTTATTATGAAATCTACAGGTGTGGTGCCCCCATCTGTGTTATGCTTTCTCAGGATTGCTTTACAATTTAGTGTTTTTTGAGGTTCCATAAAAATTTAGGATTTTTTTTCCATTTGTTTGAAAAATGAAAAGGGATTTTAATAGAGATGATATTGAATCTATAGGTATGTTGGGTATAATGGATGATGTTAATTAACCCATGAATATGAACTATCTTTGTATTTGTATCATCTTTAATTTATTTTATCCATGTCTTATAGTTTGTCATTGTATACAGGTTTCACTTTTTTGGTTAAAATTACTTCTGTGTATTTCTTTATGACTTTTTGCAAATGGAATTGCCTTTTAAATTGATTAGTCATGGTAGTTTTCTGTTAGTGTATAGAAATGTATTAGATTTTTGCATGTTAAGTTCAAATTATTAGACTTTATTGATTTTGTTTATTAGTACTCAGGTTGTTTTAATGAAGTATTTAAGATTTTCTATAAATAAGATCACTTTATATGCAGACAATTTTACTATTTCTTTTCTGACTTGGATATTTATGTTTCTTTTTCTTGTCTAATTCTTTACTTCAATTCAACTTCCAAAACTATTTTGAACAGGACTTGTAAGCAGGATTCTTGTCCTACTCCTGATCTTAAGCAAATAACTTTCAGTTTTTCATCACTGAGTATGATGTTATCTGATGTGGGTTTTGTCATACATGACCTTTATTATATTGATGTGTTTCTCTTAAAGTCATTTTGCTGAGATTTTTATCAGGAAAGAATGTTAAATTTTGTCAAAATTTTTTCTTCATCTATTGATATGATCATAATTTTTATGTTTCAATCTGTTAATGTGATGGCATCACATTTATTCATTTACATATGTTGGACTATCTCATGTTTTAGTAATGAATTTCACTGTTCATAGTGTATTATCCTTATAGAGTGTTTTTAGATTCTTATTAAAATATTTTGCTGAGAATTTTTGCATTTACATTCTTTAGGGATATTGGTTTGCAGCTTTATTATAGTATACTTATCTGACAGGCTAATTTTGACTTCATAAAATGTGTTTGTATGTGATCCATCCTTTTCAATTTCTGGAAGCCTTTGAGAAATATTGGCTTTAATCCTTTTCTTTGTAGTAGAATTAATCCATGAAGTCATCTGGTTCTGGGATTTTACTTGTTAGGAAGTTTTTTTTTTATTAAAGTTTTAATCTCTTTATGCATTATTGATCTGTTCAGATTTTCCATTTCTTCATGATTCAGTTTGGTACATTGCATATTTTTAAAAGTTTATTGATTTTTTTCTAGGTTGTCCAATTTGTTGGAGTTTAGTTATCTTTAATGTGTCATTTTTATTTGAAAATTTAAAGTTAGTTTATTAAATTCAAGAATAGCCTATTAATCAGTCAAATAACTATGTCAATAGGATTGTAGTTCGGATCATCTTCATCATCCCCTGGCTCAAAGTTATCTATTTCATGGAACAAAGACTCATCTAGTTCCACATTATTTCCAGCATTCTCCAAGAACTCGATATTAGATGTGCTAAGAGTATAATGTTTCAAATACATGTTTTCCTCTTAATTTACTTTTTCCTACTTCTTTTTCTTTCATTTCTTTTTAATTTCCAGGAGTTCTACATCAGCTTGAACATTCAGCTTAAATTCTCAGTTGTTACAGAAATACCATGAAGTAATTGCTTTTTAGTTTCTTTTTCTTTTATTCAAGTTTATCTCTTTGTATTTGATATTTCATGGTTTTATTATAATGTGTCTTGGAGAAGATCTCTTTGAGTTGTATTTGTTTGAGAATCTGAGCTTTCTGAAACTGGATTTCCAAAGATCTATCTAGTATTTGAAGTTTTCAGCCAATATTTCTTAAAATAAACCTTCTACCTTCTTCTCTTTCTAAGACTCCAATAATGTATGGTTTGTTTCTTTCAAAGGTTTTCTGTAAATTCCTTAATTTTTTTATTTCTTTCCTTTCATCTATTTTGTTTTACTCATCTGACTGAATAATTTCAAATCATCTCTTTTCCAGCTTACTGATTCTTTTACTTCACCCAATCTGTTGAAACTCTCTATTGAATTTAATCCAGTCATTTTGTATTTCATCTCTAAAATTTATGTTTGGCTCATTTTTGTGTCCTATCTTTTGTTGAGCTTACTGTTTTGTTATTGTATTGGTTTCCTGACTTTGTTAAATTATTTATCTGTGTTCTATTATAGCTCTCTGAGCATCTATAGAAAAATCATTTGAACACTTTTTTTTAAGGAATTCCATTTCTTTGAAGTCAGTTACTGGAAGCTTATTGTGTTCCTTCAGTGGTGTTATCACTGACTCTTTGTGGTTCTTCTATCCTCTTGTAGTTGTCTGCTTTTGAAGAAGTAGTCACCTCTTCCAGATTTATAGACTGACTTTGATAATAAATGACCTGTTTTTGCATGTGAGGGCATGTTGGAGCTTGCTGTAATCCTTGGTCTACCGGTGCATGACACCAAGTGAAGGGGAATGGAGTATATCCAGATCCAGAGAAGACATGATGTGTCAGTTTAGACCACAGGGGTCCATGACACCAACAAATGTTTGGTCCTGGTGAGTGCTTCAGGCTGCCTGCAATGGCTACAAGAGTACTCAGTGGCACCTCCAGGTAAAGTGGTTAGGGACCAGGGCAGGTGGTAGTGGTAGTGGTGCCTGGAGCTAGTGATCTGCACATACTTGGATGTGGGGACTTACTATAGGGAACTATATATTGGCGGAGTTTGGTCGTAGGCACATGCAAGTGGCAAAGACCAGGGCTAGAATTATGGGCTAGAGCCAACCTGGGGTAGACTAACAAGTGACAGGGACTCTGACTGTTGAGTGTACTCTTGTGGTTACAGAGTCTTACATGTGCATGTTAGTGTAGGCCAGTGATAGGTGTTGGATTGGTGGGGAACAGGTACATAGCTGCAGGTAATTCAGTGGTATAAGTCAGTGACAGGAGGCAGAGTTAGATCAGAACCTAGAAGTAACTCTAGGGACCCTGGCTATCACTGTACATTCCTATGAGTGCATGATTTAGGCACAGCTTGTGGACACTAGTGATGACAGTTAGGTCAGTGGTATATATACATGGGAGGGGCTAGCCTGGTGTGTGTACATTGTGGAATTTTCTATAGGGTCCAGGTTGGCATCTTGCATGTGTACAGTTTCAGAGACCAGGGCAGACTTCAGGTGCAGATCTTGGGCTCTTGTGTGGCGGGATAAGAAGAAGCTGAGAGGTTGTTTTCCAAGTATTCAATTTCTGACAGAGTAATGATCTGCCTAGTAGTCTGAATAAAGCATGAGAAGATACAGGTGTGAAGGACATGGCCTTTATTATACTAACATCAGAGGATCCTGATGGCATGAAATAGTAAGATATTGGAAAATAATCACACTGTCAGTAAGGAAGGGGGTCTGTTAAATGGGGTGTCAGCAGGAGTCGGGTAGTGAGTGGACAAGAACAGCTAGATTCCAGAACAGGATATCTCAGGTATTGTCAATGCAGGCAGAGGCAGTTATCTCCAAATTTCCATCTTTTACATTCAGGTCCATGCTCAAAGCAAGGTAGTCACTTAGCCCACTTTGAGTTGGGCTTGAATCATGTTCTCATGCTGCTTTACAGAAGAATTCAGGTGAGTGAGGAAACCTGTGGGGCAAAATCCTCTGTAGTGAATTTCACTGAGATACATAATGACTGTGTTATGCTCATTTGTTTCTTCAGTGGCAAAATCTGCTGAGTTCCTTTGCAGAGCAGGCCACTAGGAAACATGGCCTCTTGCTCTGTGGCTCATATTGGTATTCTGTGCCTTTCTTTTTTTGTAGTCACTTCTAGATACTGCCACTTTATATTTCTCTGGATAGATTCTGGATGCAGTATTTAAAAAAGCTCAGGAAAATGATTGCTTAATCTGTTCTCATTTTACCAGAGATGTGAATTCTTTGGAGCTAAGAAAGTTCTTTTGGTAGTCATTTGTATTAGCCTGGGGAATGAGTGATAGAGACCAAATGAAGCTGTTTTTCTTCCACTTTTTGTATGATTATTTTCCAGTTTTCCTTCTTTCCTTTCCTTCCTTCCTTTCTTCCTACCTTTCTTCCTTCCTTCCCTCTCTTCTTGAGATATATATATATATATATATATATATATATATATATAGTGTATATATGTGTGTATATATATATATATATATATATATACACATATGTATATATCTCTCCACTATCTTGTGGACGCTCCTTATATGGACACCTGAACAACCTCAGGGCTGATTTTATTCATATATGGCTTATATTGTTGATCTTTGTTGATTGATGAAGACTGGAATCTCCTACTCTGCCATCTTGGTAAAATAATGCTTGTTTTATTAAAGAATTATTTGCTCGAGTGGGATGGAGAGCTAAAACAAAGCTTAGAAACAACAGAGAAGCTCAGTTGTACTAGAAGTGGGCATGATGCATAGAAAATTATTAAAATAAGTTACTTAGAAATCATTTATTTATGTGAACTAGTTTACATTTTAGACTATCATAAGTGGAAAACAGTCTAAATGTTTTCAGTAATCAGGCAACTCTCCTTCAAAATGCTATACACAGTGCAACTCATTGGAATATATGCATACTTCCTATGGCTGTGATTTACTTTATTGTACTTCATTGATATTGTGTTTTTTGTAAAATGAAGGTTTGTGGAAACCCTGTGTCAACCAAGTCTATTGGCACCGTTTTCCTAAAAACATGTGCTTACCTTATGTCTCTGTGTCACATTCAGGTAATATTTCCATAATATTTCAAACTCTTTCATTATTGTTATATCACTTATGGTGATCTGTGATTCATGATCTTTGATGTCACTCTTCCAATTCCTTTGGGTATTATGAGCCATACCTATATAAGATAATGAACTCAATGGACAAATGTGTGTTCTGAATGGCTCACTGACTAGCCATCCTGCTCTACCCCCAACCACCCCTTCTGTTTGGGTCTCATTCTTCCTTGAGACACTGCAATTTAGAAATTTGTACAATTAAATACCATGCAACAGTCTCTAAGGATTCAAGTGATAGGAAGAGTCAACCAATGTGGTGGCAAACTTCAGTATTGTTTTATTTTAAGAATTTGTCATAGCCACCCCAAACTTTGGCTGTTGCTACCTTGATTAGTCAACGTCCATCAACATGGAGGCACAAACCCTCCACTAGCAAAAATATAATGACTTGGTGGTTTCAGATAATGGTTAGAATTTTTTAGCAATAAAGAATTTTTTAGTTAAGGTGTGTTTCATTGTTTTAAGCATAAAACTATTGCAAATTTAATAGGCAGTTGTGTATTGTAAACATGTCTTTGTATGTAGTAGGAAGCAAAAAAATCACGTTACTTGTTTTATTGTGATATTTGCTTTATAACAGTGTTTCAGAACCAAACCTCAATATATATGAGATATGATTGTATAAACATTAACCTTCAGAGTATCTTCCACAGTAATTCTTCCTAAAGACTGGACAATTGTCTTTGAATGACTCCTCATTATACTACAAGTAATGAAAAGCACTACAGAAATCTGTTGGATAGTCTTTCTAAGTAATTCTCTAGTTTGGGAAAAATAAACTACAAGCAAGAGTCTCATATTGAATATTTGTCAGTGGCATTTGTTCCAAATTCTTAGACAAATTTAGTTTTATCTGAGATAAATGCTGAAATTCAAGTAGATAAGATTTATGAAAATGGTCCTTTCTATTTGATGTTCTGGGGTTCCAATTTTAAAGTTAATTCAAAATTTCAATGCTATTGTTACTTGATTTGCAAAAATATTAAACATTTTAAATAATTGAATATTTGGAATAATTGCAATAAAATAATTGAGGTTATTATGGTGCTTAATTAAAGATATTATGTTAAAATAAGCCAATGTTCTATCTATGCTTTCACTCTAACAACATCAACTGCAGCTTTTGTAAGTTGCTTTTTATATGTAGATACTCTTTAACTCTCCTGACATCTGAATTTTAACTGTTCTGTACACATTTGGTCTAATCGGACAATGAGTTCGTAGAACGTAATCTGTAATTCATGTTGTCAACTTTTGTCCATTTTGGAAAAAATTGAGCCATATCCTTTTAAATTTGATTCTTGCTCTTTTTTTCTTCTCTCACTATAAACTCAATGACTATATGTAATTAATTTGTATTGATATATTTAAATGCATATGTAAGCATATGGCTAGCTATATGTATATGAATCTCTTTGTGTATAAGAGAGTATGTATCTGTAATGTTTTCTTCAAGAGAGCTATCTAAGCTACTTGATCTGACATTTCCAGGATTTAAACTATGTACCTGACATTAAGGAAGGAAATCAAGAGATATTTTCATTATTGAGATAATATTTATTGACTAATATTTCATTTTAAATGAAGTATAAATAGAAAAAAATAAGAAATTTCTAGTATATCAGAAGTTTCTCTTACATGAATTATCTTGCTGTGTTAAATAACTTTGGCTTAATTAGAATGATCTGAGCTGGTATAGAACTCCTCTTTGACTTCTTTTTCATCTCCTTTCTCTTCCCCTTACTCCTTCTTCTTCTTCTTTTGGATAAATGATCCTTTATAAATAGAAAATTATTGCTTCTCATTAATGAGATTGCTACTGTAAATTGTTATTTCCCTGTGGTATTAATAATTTAATTTTTGGAGTTTTATTTTTTCCCAAAGGAAAGATGCAGGCAGAAATGAAGGTGACCAGAGACAGGTAGGAAGAGAGAGAGAGAAAGAAGACTTTATTTTATCTTATTTAGTTTTTTATCCTGGTTTTTCCTCCAAGGCCTGTGTCTTGAACCTGGGTCTTGAACCTGGGTCCTTGGGACCTAGGTGTACTATGTCCACAGGACTTAACTCTTAAGCCACCAGGGCATTTTTTGAGATGGTTTATTCACAATATGCCTGACAAGTTAACTAAAAGAACACTTTCAGTAAAAGATGTATAAAATGTAAAAGAAACTCTCTTTAATTTTATAGTAGCAGTGACAAAAATGAGGACTACTTTTTTGTTTTATTTGAAAAGAGAAGAGAAAGCATTTTATTTGTTTTTATTCAGTTGTTCATTTTGGTTGCTGCCCGCAGTCCCAGATCTTGAACCCAGTCCTTGAGATGTATGTGAACTTCATCCAGTGGCCTTATCCACTAGTCCAGTAGAATGTACCTGTAGACTTTTTTGTTTTTTAATTTCATTTATTATTCATTTTTGAGGCCAAGAAATAATATAATTTATCACATTAAATACTTATTTCAAAAGAAAAGCAGGAGAGTATAATATATTGGATATTTCCAAAGCAATTAAACTTTAAAATGAATTTAGTAGAATATATAATAATTCATAATGTAAGCTTGAGTCACAATTCCTTAGTTTAGAAAAGTTGTACATTGGAATGATCAAGATGAAAAAGATAACTGAAAAAAACTCAGTGTGATGAAAGTTAAATTTAAAAAATTTGGGTAGCATTATTGTTAAAAACAAAATATCAATAACAAAACTGAACAGGATAAAATATTAAGCACACAGGATTTAGGCATAAAAGACAAATTTGAACCTTGCTTCTGACACTTGTATGCTACATAAGCTTAGGCAGATTTCTTAGCTTTAGTTTTCTCATCTATAATATGAGGATAATAAAATCTACATCATAGGCTTATCTTAAATAAGATTATATGGACCTAGTTCATGAACAGGCCCCACAGAATAATCACAAGCACAAAAGTTGAAGAGCTAATCAAAAGTCTCCCTAAAAACAAAAATCCATTATCAGATGATTTTTCCAATGAGTTTTACCAAACTTTGAAAGAATCAATACCTATTTATTTCAAACTCTTTCAAAATATTGAAGAACAGGGAATGCTCACACTTTCCATAAGGTCAACATCACACCAATACCAAAAGATAACAGTGATGTCATCAATAAAGAAAATTACAGACCAAATCTCTAATGAACACAAATGGAAAGGTATATACTACACTATAAAGTGGGGTTTCATTACACTTTATGTAGCATCTTTTTAGAACTGGTTTTGTGGTGATAAATTCCTTTAACTTTTTCTTATTAGAAAAGTTTATTTATCATTCCCTCTGTTCTGAGTAATAATCACAAAGGATATAGTATCCTAGACGGAACATCCTTTTGAATATATCATGCCATTTCCTTCTGTCATGGAGAGTTTCATTTGAGAATTCTGTTAGAAATCTTGCGGGGGGTGCTCCTTTGTGTGAGACTTGTTTTTCTCTGGATGCTTTTATGATTCTTTATCTTATATTTTTGACATTTTGATAACAATGTATCTAGGTATAGGTCTGTATGGGTTTCTTTTATTAGGGACTCTTTTAGCTTCCTGGGTCTGTAATCTTGCTTCATTCTTCAGGTTGAGGAAATTTTCAGCTATTATTTCTTCAAATACATTTCTGCCCCTTTTCTCTCTCTTCTTCTGGGACTCGTATGATATGAATGCTGTTTCTCTTTATATTATCCCATAGGTCTCAAATGTTGTCTTCATTTCTTTGCATTCTTTTATCTCTGCTGGTTTGCTTGAGAGCATTCCTCTGCCCTAACATCTAGCTCACTGATTGTCTCAGAAGATTTATCCATCATATTCTTGAGTCCTTCTATTGAATGCTTTAGATCAGTTATTATGTTCTTTATTTCTTTGATATCTGTCTTGTACGGCTTCATTTCTTCTCTCCCTTTTTTTGTTTTCTTTTTCTTCCTGTATTGTTTTCCTGATTTCCATTAGTAAGTTTATCACTGTTGTCCTAAATTCACTCTCAGGTAGTTTACAGACATTTGTTGTATTCATATTTTCCACTGTTTTTTTTTATTAGTTACATCATTTCAGGGTTTTTTCTCTGTGTATCCTCTGTGTATTTCTCTGTGTATTTGGCATTCTGCTTGTTTCTGTAGATTAAGTTTTCCTGCAGTGATGGTGTTGTGTAGGGTATTGATTTGCATGAAGTAAGCCTGGATCTTGGTTTGGACACTGGAATTTCTTGAGTTTTGTGGTTTTACCACTGGTTGGATTTATTGAAGTTCTTATGAGGGCCACATATATTGCTGCTCCAAATTTCAGTCAATGGATTTGGAGGTTGTATGGGGGATGCAGAGACTTCCCCCGGCATCCCAGATCCATCCCAACTGCTATTACCACCTTGCTGTTGGTTCAATTAGCAATCAGACTGTAGTTTCTCCTCCATCCACAAGGTGACAATATTAGGTAACATTCATGCATTCTTCCTCTGGAAGACTTTCTTCTGTTAAAGCTGAGTGTGGGATTTCCTGTGGGTGGGTCTTGTGGCTCTAGGACAATATGGTGGGAGAGGTTGGGAGTGGAGATGTCCCTAGTTGTCTTCCAGTTATGGCAAAGCCCAGTGTAATTTTCTCATCTGGCCTCCCGTTCAAACCACTGGGGCACTGGTCCTCCTTCTACCCTGCTCCTAAACCCTCTCTCCTGGTTCCGTGTCCCGGTCTTGCTGGGTGGGCTTTACGCTACTTGTGTAATTCCTGGAAGTTTTGGTTCTTCCCACAATTCCATCCCCTCCACTGCAGATGGAATCCCAAGTCTGGGTCTATGGTTTAGCTCTGAACCCAGATGGTTTCACCTACACCTTTTTGTGATTGCTACTGTATCTCTACAGCTTCAGTGCCTGTTTTTCCTCAGTGTTTGTTACTGGAAAGTAGGTGAATTCCTATTTGCTCTGTGGGGAGGATGTGAGTCTTGCTCTTACCCGATCACCATCTTAACCAGAAATCTAACAAGATGCTAAGGTGAGATTTCTGAGCCCTGGGTTGGGGCTATCCCAGTATGTGTTCCCTAACCTGCTGGTCCAGGGTTCCATTTGATAGGCAGTCATATGGGGATAATCCAGTCCTGATATCTTAAAGTTTGAAAAAGCAGAAGTATATTTACTTGCTAGTTTTAGTCTTGTCTCTAAGTGAGAAAAAGGAAACTATTTTCTCCTAAGAATTCCTAACCACAAACCAATCCATATGTGGATTTGAGGCATGGATTTGCATGAGTTGGGTTATTATCAAACCCATGAGGCTAAAGTTTAATACAAAGTGATTTTGGGTAGGTGCCTTTTGTTAAGATTCAGTAAAGAATATGGAAACATAATGAAAATAAATGATTAAGATCCAGAATATACAAATCTGGATCATTTCCAAGATAGCAGATTGGAAAACATTTTGAGCTTACCTCCTTCCCATAGAAACATAAAGGCTAAATCAATTTAAGAACTAGAACCTTTGATAAAGAAGAGATAATTGGGTCACCAGTATCTCCATAAGGAAAAAAGGTTGAAAAACATTGGAAAAGGTAGGACAATCTAAGATAGCTTCTTGAAATGAATTCTGCCCCAACTCCAGTGTCAAAGCCTCTTCCCAGGAGTGAAGGGCTCGCTTTCATATTGGCTGCCCCATCACCTGGAGCTTCAATCTGGAAAGAAGCACATATTGCTAGATTGAAATATACAAAAGCTTTCTTCAGAAAATAGTAGGACTCTGGGAAGCAGAGATCTTAGGGCAAAAAGTTGATAGACGAAGTGTGCATATGCCTAACTGAAGGATTTTGTTTATGTATCCAGCATATTTGAATTCCTACAAGCCAATAAGAACAAGAACAGTATAAACAGACCAAATTACAAAAAGCATTTTATGCATGAGAATGCATTAATGACCAATAAGTCTTTTAAAAATGCTTTGCCTCACCAAAATCTGAGAAATACAAGTCAAATTAACTATAAACTAGATCAGATAATAACTATATTGATTAAAATTGAAGGACCGAAAGTGAACCGAAAGTGAAAAAGTGCTACCACAACGTGTGGCATACACTGATGGGAGTCTGAATGGATATAAACACTGGGGAAGACAATGTGCACTTACTTAATAAAGTGGAATATATGTATATCCCCAGGGGAATCACCCAGAGATTATAGCCACCTATTTTAGGAGACATGAACAAGACTACTAATGACATCATTGTCTGCAATATCAAGCAACTGTTAAGAGTCTAGATATAGTTGGGTCATTGAATGGATAGATTATGGCATATTTATCAAACAAACTATCATAGAACAGTAAAAACAAGTGAACAGCTACTACACTATTGACATCAACTACTTTCAAAACCATAACAAGTTAAAAACAAGCTACGGAATATATGTATATTATCCTATCTCATATAATGTTAACAATATGCATTGTGTTCTTTCTAGATCTACCCTCATGTGGTAGATTTAAAGAAAAGCAAGAGAGATTTAAAAACAGAAAATGTAGTGATTGATGTAGTTATTATAAAGGGGACTTCAAAGTTGTAGGTAATTTTCTATTTTAGAAGCAAAATCATAAGTCCATGACTGTTTATAGCAGGTGGATTTTGTTAATTTCTAAGTGGTGAATACTTTTGATAATAGATTGTGTATCCTTACTAAAATTGATTGAAATGCTAAGATAATTTTATACTGCTTTGTTCTGAAAAGCATCACATGAAATAAAGTAACATTCAAAATTAATTATCTAGGAAATATCTGAGCATAATTCACAACAGGAAAAAAATCAATTATTCTTTTAAAATGTATGATAGAATTAACAAGATTATGAGTTGAGCAAATTAAAAACAAAATTCTGCAGAGGGGATTCTGAGTGGACATTTAAATTTCTACTACTGCTAAGCAATGTCTGTCACCCCCAGTTTCTGACTGAAGACTCAGTGGGCCCGAGGTTGGGTTTCAGGACTCTGTATTTTATTAAGCATATCCTATTCAGGAGTTCCTGTGATTATGTTTTGAGAAACGCTGGGTTAGAGTCAGAGTTAACAGTTTGTAAGATCTGGCAAATAAAAGAGAAGCAAAAATAAAAACAAATGAAATCCTGAACTTTTTTGTCAAAGTATGATTGTGCTTGTTTATTTGAAAAATATGAAGAAATTAGCAGATACAGTAATGATAAATTCTCCAAAAATAAATCATTGCATATAACATTCATAAATTTTTCATTGATTAAATTCTATACACACTTATGATTGTGCAATACCATTATCTATTTTGCTATGAAAAATGTCTCAAATTGTAAAATCTATTTTGAACTATTAAATTATACCTGTGTAGAACAATTTTGATTAGTATGTTCAATATGATATGCTTAGAAAGGAAAATTAAAAGAAGTTCTTTGAGAACTGAAGAGGAATGGCAAATGTTCTGGGTCTACAATTTTCCCCACAGTACAGCTTGTGCTATATGTACATTTAACTTTATATGATTACTAAAGATTTGAGGCAGTATCAGTTCTAACACATAGAAAAGATTGTTTCTGAAGGGATTGTTCTGAATAATGAGGACAAAGTAGTAATAAGAGTAAGTAATGAAAGCTGTAGAATCTATCTGGGTGTTTAGATTCCAGGATCTTTTCTTGTGATCAAATAAATGATATTGAAACTTTTTCCATTTGATGCTGTATTTCAATATATTCCTGGATTGAATGGATACATATGTATATGACTGAACAAGCACAGGTCTGAATCTTTGGTAGTCCAAGTAGTTCTGCAAACATAACATTCACATTGATTCATGTAACTCTTTTGTATATAGACTATTTTTGGATCCATTTGCTAGCTTGGGAGAATGAGGCATACAAGTTAAATATTTTGCCTAATGTTCCACAGTTAATAAACCACAGCATTGGCATTTGTGCCTCAGTTACATCTAATCACTATGATAGAATCTCTCAAATAGGCTTGAAGGATAAAGGGAGAATTTTAGTTGACTTTGACTTACAAGTTCTAGTGAAAGGTGGGAGATTTATTTGCATGGCATGTACTTCCATTTAAAACATTTTCCTACACCATATTGTAAAAGTTTATTTCTCAAATTATCTACTACTGTTGTCTTTTAATTTCCCAAGACTGATGCACAAGGATGAATTTCCATATCAGCCTGGGTCACAACATTTTAACTGTTAAATAAGTAGCAGTGTCAACTGTCAATTAGCAAATAAGTCATTCTGAAGTCATCTAAAAGTCATCATTCATTCAGCTTGCTACAGAAGACAAATGAATAAAGTAACAGGAGGTGGCACTGTAATATTAAATGCATTATGCAAATTTACCATACTGTATTTCAAAACTTGAGGGAAGAATAGCAGAATACTTGTGTTTCCTAAAATGAACTTAAATGATAAATCTATATTATGAATATGCATTATAAAATATTTAAAGGAGAATTCTTAATATAGTGTTTTTACTTTCATATAAAAACAAAGGATTAATGGGAAATGCTCAATACATATCTAAAGTCTAAACTTGGAGTCAGTGAGTCTCTACTTTGCCTATATACTAGAATCACATAGGCGCTTGTACAATGTACGTAGAATCAGGTCCATCCCCAACACTTACACCCATCAGAATCTCTAGCAATAGGACTCAGACATCAGGATTTAAAATAATGTGCTCTAATGATGCTAATGGGCAATCAGAGTTGAGATCACTGTTTAGATATTTTCCATTAAAGAGCATTTGATTTTGTTTGAAACAGCTAGTGATATACTTTTTTATCTGAAAAGTCTTGCCCTTATAATTTTAATTAATATATAATGGAATATACTGACTTCCCTTGATGAACAGACATTCAGAGTTGAAATTTGTTTGGCAAGAATTAGACTATGCATATGTATGTGAATATGTATATATGTGGAAAGAGGATTTTCACTAATGTAAATCAATTATGCTGGTAATCTGTTTAATTACAGTGATATTGATGTGTGGTATGAAATGTATACCCATAGAAGTAGTAATAATTGCTTTTATTAGCCACCAATGACAAAAGCAAAAGACTCAGTGTTGGAAAAGTGGAATTTGAGAACAGTGAATGAAAGCAGCATTTAGCTTGAAAGCTAAGCCTTGGAATTTTAATTCATTTTCTTCTAAGGCAAGGGGAAATTAATTATAGATGAATAATGTACTAAGTATGTTTTGGAATGATAGTCACCACAAATTATTCAAAACAATGTCTGAATATTTGCTGAATATGAAAGTGCTCTTGATGCAGATTAGGTGAAGGAACCCAGTAACTTGCTATTTGAAATTAACCCAAATGAATACATTTTATTGTATTTTTATCTGTAATATAAGCATAGGTATCTAAACATGATGAAGATAAAAATTGTCTATAGAGGTATATATGAAATATCGACAACTAAGTTGCTAATGCTAATGTATATCATTTATATCTTATTATGTAGAATGTGTTTTCTTGAATGTACTTATAATTACATAATTTTGAGGAGCAGACTTAATGATCAATGTTAGGTAGGTTTCTATAGGAAACTCTTGGATATATAGCAAATGTCTTGAAGGTATACACAACTTTAAAATTCTCCCATACACATTTTTCCTAGAAGAATACATTGCTAATCCTATACACTATTAATACATTTAAGCCTATAAACCGCTCTGAAACTTTCTAGAGGAAAAAAAACCTTTTTCTATGTCCTTCATTTTTGAGTATATTCCATCATATTTAAATAAAAAGAACTGTTTTTCTGTAAATTTATTCATACATACACCTATTTTATCTGTTGGTTTTTGCTTTAAAACAGCAACAAAATAATCAGCAAAGATTGTCCTAAAGTGGAATGTATTTGGGTGTGTTTGTATCTATACATGTTTGTGTATTGTATGCATGGTGATGAACATAGGTGAATTAAGTGTATTATGTATGTTAATGTGTGTACTTATGTGTATATGCTAGTATATGTATGTGTGCATGTGGTTGTGCATGTGTATTTGTGAACGTGTCTGTGTGAATAAAGGTATCTTCTGAGTGTTATGTCATCAACAGTGAGGAGCAGTTCCCTGCAGTCTACTCTGTCTGGATGCTCCTCATAGTTGAACCAGTGTCTTAGTCAACTCAAGCTACCATAATAAATGTCACAGATAGAGTGGTTTAATCAACAGATATTTATACATTACAGTTCTGGAAGTTGAGAAGTCCAAGATCAGAATTCAGGCTGGGCCAACTCTGGTGAGGGCTTTCTTTCTATCTTTCAGGTGGCTGCCTTTTGCTATGTCTTCACATATGGAGAGCACTGTCTTTTCTGTGGGAGCACCAGCTGCATTGGCTGGATCAAAGATCTAGCCTTATGACCTCATTTAAAGTTGATAATCTAAAGGACATATTTCCAATGAAATAATATAAATTTATATATGAATTTGGGGGAGGGAGCATATTATAGCCCCTGGTCTCCAAAGTCTATTTCTTATCTAAGATCAAACAAGTGATAACTTTAATTGCTATACCAAGCGTACAATGCCAAGAACTGAAGTAAATCATGGGGGACCTAACCATATGATATTTATTTAAGACAATGCCATGCCTGATTTAAAACTTTCGTGCAGTATTTTAAGAAATTGAGAGCTTAAATTTTATTCATCTCTAAATGTGCTTCCTGTATCAGCTCCTGTTCCCTAAGGAAACTGCAAAACTGGTTGTCCAATCCACTAGCCTGTGAAGGAGATGAAGTAAGAGTCAAGGGAGCATGGTGTTAGAGATCAAATAGACTTCCAATTACCAGCTTCCCCAGGCACTTGTCCTTGAAACTCTCATTCACTTGTTTCAGATTTGCCTTAACTTCCTATACTAGAAGAAAGTGTACATTTCCTTAAAATAACTACTTGGATCATTTAATGTGTCTGTGTAGAGGAACTGTACTATCCAGTACAAATGCCTGCTATTATTGACCTGGTGGATGACATTTAATGAATGCCCCTGTTCTTTGTCCTATATTTTATTGTCTGAAGGTTTTTTACTCATTTAATATATTTAAATCATTATGACATCAAGCACAAGACATGTGGGTTGTGTTTTGCATTAGAATTTACTATGCTGATATGTCTTCCTGATAGAAAAGATGATAATAACAACAGTGTAGATCAAATGGGTACCAAATTAGGTGCTAAGTGCTTTAATAGGCTATCTTTATTCTTAAAAATTCTTAAGAGTCAGTAGTCACTCCTATTAAATGAAATTATAATGAATTTGTTTTAATATTTTCTTAATTTTTAAGCAAAACAATGAGTCATTAAAGGGGTGGATATAGTAAGGGAAATATTATAAGTAAATAAAGGTGCTAATGCAGCCATCACGAATCCTAGAACCCTAGTAGATAAAGGCATTAGCATAAGTTCTGACCAGCCTCTGACTTTAACCAAATTTTAGCAGCCATTATGTACTTTGAATAAATATACTGACACATATATCCTCAATTGCTTTGCCCAACTTCCAAGAGGACTTGAATCCACTTGAATAGAATATATGATTTATTGGTTTCAAAATTCACATAACTAGAAAAAAATGAATAGGTCTGTTTTAAATGATTTAAATACTGAAGATATTTACTTTAAACTAACTTACCACTATAGAGCATAAGGTTTGGAAGCATTTAGAGTAGATTTTCACAGAATTATAAGTCACGGAGTACCCTCGGATAGACAATGTCTAGCTTTCCGCCCAATACTTGTTTGTTGAATTAAAATAGAATTGAACTTATTTTTGCCCTATTATTTTGCAAATAGAAATCTTGGAGAACAAACAGATTAAGTGCTTTGTCTATGGTCATACAGCCCATTAATGTGGAGTTAGGGCAAAGACCTAGATGTTTTTGTTCCAAATTCCATGCATGTGTCTCCTGACCTTACTACTAGATATTTAATAGTTTAGGAGTCACATGATTCTCCTTTGTGTCAGACAATAAACTAATAAAGATTCTATGCATTAATAACTCTTTGATAAAGGGTTATTGTAAATGTTAGCACTTGGATATCTAAGTTCCTATCAGTCTGTTTAAAATCTTTGTGAGACGAGAGTGTGAATTGTGAATTGCAGAATTTCATGTTTTTCATAGCTGAGTTGTATTCCTTCATGTATATATACCACATCTTCTTTATCTACTCATCTATTAATGGACATTTAAGTTGTTTCCAGGTCATGGTTACTGTAAAAAATGTCATAAACGTGGGGGTGCATATATATTTTTTAATCAGTACTTTTGTGTTTTTTAGTACATAATCAGAAGTGGGAACTATTCCGAGAAATGTGAGGTAATATCTCATTGTTGTTTTGATTTGATTTGTGACAGAATATCTTTTCATGTGTTTGCCGGACATCTCTATGTTCTTTTGTTTTGTTTTGTTTTTTAAAGGAAAGGTACAGGCAGGAATAGAGGTGAATAAGCAGGCAGGAAGGAAAAGAGGGGAGAAAGATGTGTTTTTTAAATTTTATTTAGTCGTTCATCTTGGTTGTTTCCCCTAGCCCAGGTGTTGAACATTGGGATGTATGTGGGCTTTGCCACAATGAACTAAACTGCTAGGCAACCAGGGTGTGCCCTCCATGTCTTCTTTTGAGGAATGTTTATTCATATATTGTACTCATTTTTAATTGGATTTTTTCATTGTTGATTTTTATGAGTTTTTTATGTTTTTGGATGCTAACCTCTTGTAGGATGTGCAAACATCTTTCCCAGTCCGTAGTCTGTCTTTTCATTTTGATGGTAGCTTCTTACACTGTGCAGGAACTTTTCAGTTTTGTTTACTTGGCATTGAAATTGATCTCTTAGGCTAATATCAAGGAGAATATTACCTATATGTCCTTCTATGTGTTCCTGGTTTCAGATCTTCCATTCATTAACTCATTTTGAATTAATTTTTGTGTGTGGTGTTAGGTAGTAATCCAGTTTCATATTTTTGCATGTAGCTGTTCAGTTTTCCAACCATTTATTAAAGAGGCTGTCCTTGCCCCATTCAATTTTCTTGGCTACTTAGTCAAAAACCAGCTGTCTATGTAGAGTATGGGCTTATTTTTGAACTCTCAATGATGCTCCATTTATCTTGATGTCTATTTTTATTCTAATATCACACTGATTTGATTAGAATTGCTTTATGTATAGTTTGAAGTAAGGGCATGATACCTCTATTTTTATTCATTTATTCTTCAGGATTGTTTTTGCTATTCGAGGATCTTTGTACTTCCAAATACATGGCTTTTGTTCTATTTCTGTGAAGAATGTCACTGAAATTTTGATGGTAGTTTTCAAATAAATAATGTCTCTGAAATCTTTGGCATACTTAGATTACGTTTAAATCTGGGGCATTGGCTTGAAAATAAATTTGGAATTTTAACCAAAAGAAAACTTTAAAGCCACAAAACTGTGAGCTTTCATGTGAGTCTAGTTATAGTTATTAAAAATATCATTTTAAGTGATTTTTACTTGTTTTTCAATTTGAAAATGTGCTAGAGCTTATTTTTATAGGGACGAGGAGAACTAACTTCTTTTTTTTAAAGCAAAGAGTAATTTTAATGAAGCTAGTTTTTTATATTAGATTTTTGGTATTTCATTGTTAGTGAACTATGGTTGAATGATATTTAAGGAATTATTTCATTTGCCCTTGAAGACTTAGAATCATAATGTTGGGCATATGGATCTATCTTATTGAGCCTTTCCTCTTCCTCTATGACTATGAATCTGACTCTTTGGTTATGCTCCAATAAAATGCACACCCCTTTTTTCATCCCTTTAGTTTCCTAGCTCAAATTTATTTATATTTTTTGACTTACTACTATATTTTATAAATTTCTTGAGAATGATATGTGACTAAGGGAAAATATTACACTCATTGATGTTCATCATGTAAAACTTAATTCTTCTATTTCTCCCCTGTAAACATATTATACTTACGAATTTTCATATGAATCTGACTAGAAGTTAATAAAGGATTTACATATACAAATAGTTTAATATTTTTCATGCTCTGCTTTCTTTTCGTGCTTTTTTTTGAAAGACGTGTTTGAGAATATTGATAATTAGTAAAACTAATTGGAGGTGAATATTGTTTTATGCTCATTAGTCAAATTCTTGTTCTTTATAACCTATCAAATATGTCAACAGAAAGAGATGAATAATAACATTTCTTTAGACTATACTCTTAGGACCTCTCATCAACTGTAAGTTCTGTTTAAAAGATAAACTGAGGCATATTCAATTTTTGAGTTTATCTGAACAAAAAAATGCTTCAAGTTGGGCAGCATCATTAGAAAGGGTTGGAGTGCTTGAGTGTCCATAGCTTAAGTGCAAGCATCAGTTCAAATAAGATAATTATATGGAAAAACCTAGCTGACATTTGTTACCGCGTTGTCCTTGGATTTTAATTTCTCAACCCTGAGCTGTTTATAATCTTTGGTTTTGATTTTCTTATGCTGGCTACTGGTGGCTGCTTGCCTAATTAAGTTAGTGGTTCTTAGAGGGTAACCTAGGTAAAATAAAGGTTTGGAGATTAAGGTGACCATATTGGGAACCTTTTCTAAAGGGGCATTAGCTTCTACTGTGGCAGTCTGAATCTATATTGGCTATTTTTCTTCCATTAAAATTCTAAATTTAATAGATTATAAGAGACTTGAGTTACCAAGAGACAGATTTTACCACATAGGACTGTAAGGATATAAAGTACATAGACCCAGTCTTCTTTCTGTGTTATTTATTTTTTTTAACTGGAAAGTACATAGACCCAGTCTTCTTTCTGTGTTATTTATTTTTTTTAACTGGTAGAATAAATGATATTTTCTTGACATTTCACATTTTTGTATTTTTGTTTTTATTTGCTTTGTTTTTTATAAATCTATTTTATGTTTTCTTCCTTCAGCAATTGAATTCAATATGGTAGAAAATTATGGAAGTAGTTACCTTGTTAGGAGAAAATACATCAGATAGCAGCCTTTTAAAATATCACTATTTTGAGTAGTATTATAAAACACATTGTTACACATGGTGATGAAAAAGTTAGCTACTTCCCCAGATACAATGAAACAAAATAAATAAACAGATAAATTCCAGAAAAATTCACAGGACACAAGATGATGGCTGCCAGGGGTATGGAAATGGGGAGGGAAGGAGAGAGGGAACAAGGTGATGGTAAAGGACACTGGTGGTGGACATGCTGGTGGTGGGTGTGGTGTGTAGTACCCATAGACTGAAAAGCTAGTTCAGTATCCTGAAATGAGTATAACTTTGTAAGCAAAATAAATAATGAAATTATTATTAAAAATAAAGTAAAATAACAGATCAAATGAGAATAGAAAGATTAGCTATACATGGAATTGATCAATAGAATGTTTATAAAATGCTGGTCACAAATATAGAAAGGTTTTCAGCATTACATATGAAATTTTGTTTAAAATAACGAAAATATCTGAATGTTTGCAACTAGCATATGATTTAGCAATTCTATTTCTAATAACTAGTCAATATTAATTGACTAAATATATGAATTCCTAAAATGTATATAGTATTGTTAAACAATGTTGTCTCACTAAAAAATAAATTAATAAAAAAGTGAAAACATGTAGAAACAATCTGGGTGTCTTATATAACCTGTAATTGGGAATGAGTACAAAGAGTTGGAAAAAGTCATAAAGAACTAAGAGCACAGTTGCTTCTGTATTGTCAGGGTGGATGAGAATCCTGCTGAAGAAAGTGTGACTTCCGCATTTCATAGGAAGTCATTTTAAACTCAGTGTAGTTACATCCTTGTCCTGTGACCAGTTTCCAATAACTTATGCTGGTAACCTGCTCTTTAAACAAATGAGCCCAGATATGGGGAACTCAGTGAGTGTGACAGAGTATGAACTTTTTTGCTGGGGGCAAGTCCCAGCTAGGGGTATCTGAGAGCAGTACCCTCTTAAAAAGTGTGACTCAGGAGACTGCTATAGTTGATCCATCTGTGAGAAGTCTGAACTTCCTGGTCTATCTCTTTGTAAGGCAAGTCTCTAAACCTTTATGGGCTAAGAGAAATTCTACTCAAGAGGGAAGATAGTTATCATTCTGGAGATCTAATCCTTCCTGACTTCCCATATAGAAGAATAATATAAACTGTGTTAGATAATTATTCAGTAAACTTCATTCTAATTTATTTTGGAACCGTGTTCAACCCAGATTGATTACTGTCTTAAATTTCACTTGAGATTGATTTCATTTAGAGCCAGTAGTGACCTGTACACAAACATGGTTGTGGCATCATGCCTCACTTGACATACATTGTAAAATAGTAGAAATTTGGCTATAAAGGTGAGCCAAATAAAAATGTATTTTACAATTTGATGTCATTGACATCATTCATGTCAGAAAACATTCAGTTATCTAAGATTCTGCTCTCTTCTTCCTCCTGGCTCCAAGTGTCATCAGGGTGGTTTTTTTTTCCTACCTCGTTATCATTTAACCTAGAACATTCACCACTGTATTCCTCTGACTTCACTTTCTGTTTTGTAGTACATTTCTTTTTCTTGTGAATCCCCAAACAACCAATAGAATGCTCTTTCTGAAATAAGACTATGTCGTTCTCCTGTTTAAAACTCTTAAATCAATTCTAAATACTTTAAAGATAAGGTTAGAATTTTCTGTGTCTGATTATAAGGACTTGTGCTGACTCTCTTTCTTGACCCCTTCTGTAGCCCTTCTCTTGTCCAATGCATGTGCCTTTTCTCTGGTAATGTTGATGAGTTGTGTAGCAAGATTTTTAAAGAAATATTAGGGGAAAATGTTTACTTATGAAACATTTTCACTCCAAATAAAATTCTTTTCTTATAACCTAGATATCATATTTCATTTAACAAAAGAATATCATTCAGATCATTGTTACTATGTAGACAATGAAATGTGAATTTGACAATATTACAAAAGTAATAACACTTAAAAAGAGTTTTAATCTTTCACTCTGAAAGTAACCTGGGGGTTTAATGTGAAGTTATTTAGACTGCATTTGGTGCTCAGATCATGGATTGATTTTTACTTTTTCTCCATTCCCCAACTGATGTATTCTGTCCTGTCACTATAACATCTCCACATTCATAGTCACGCTTATACCTTATTACAAAGACTGTTTTAAAAATATGTCTCTCTCCTTATAAGAACATGAGTTCATGAATACATAAATTTTAGTTAGTGATTACACCTGAAATGGCACACAAAAAGAACTGCATTCAACTCTGTTGGTTTAAGTTGAACGAGTCATATGATTTTGTCAATTCCATTCTGTAAGCATTTTCCAATACTCTAATTATAAATTTATTTACATACTCATATGGAAAACTTGGAAAAGAAAGTAGGCAAATAAATTCGACAAGTCAGGCATAGTTATACTTACATGTTAACATATTTTCTGCTAGATATGCATATACATATATATGTTATATATGTTTTTATGTGCATCTATTTATATATGTATGCATATAAATACATTTAATAAAGTATATATACATATATAATATAAAATATATTTTGGCTCATGGCTCTACTTATACTTTTTAAAGCATTGAATCAAAACATTTTTGTCATATCTTATATTTTTCAGAATGTATTTCTAGAAATTAAATCATTGTATCAAAGTGTCTGACATGTTAAGACTCCTAAAACATGATGACAAATTATTTTAGAGAAAAGAGATAAACATTTTTACTTTCACTAGCTGAGTACCAGTGCTAAGTTTCGATGCATAACGCTGTTAAATATTGAGTGTTATTATTTGAGCTATTTTATCATATGTCATCACAAGATGAATTGTGTTTGCATTTCTTTGGTTATTAATGATGATTACCAGTTTTCTTAAGCCTAGTATTCATTTATATTTATTTTACTGTTAAATGTCTGTCTTCTGGCCCTTATCCATGTTTTCACTGGGTTTTGATGCTTTTCTTATTAATCTATAAAAGCAAAATATTTATAATATTAAAAATTATTTATTGTCCTCATTTATTATATTGTTTGGTTTTTGGTTTTCATGATTTTCATTGCAAAAAGTCACATTTTAATGTGATATGTATGTTTTGATGCAATAATTTCTCATGCCCTTCCTTTTACTTATAAACTATTTTATAATTCAAGCCTTAGACATTTCTTGTATTTTAATGTTTGATTTTTATTAAGTTTGGTTTTTATCTATCTGGAAATTGTTTTGTTATTTTGTATGAGATGAGGATTTAATTAATTTTTTCCATTAATTTTTGGTCAATTCTCATGTGTTTAAAGCACTTGTTATAAAAAAACCAAAAAACAACTACTATTTCTCTATCCATTCTGCTTATTGAGTGTTGAAAATATGATCTTGGAGATAGTCAAGTGGGATTCTTAAGTCAGAGAACTCCCAGGAGAAAAACACTAGTAATAATTATTACAAATTTTATCAACTTTTACTTCAATTTCTGAGTCAACAGGGGAGGCAAAGATTTTCATTTTTTCCCTTTCTTGCCATATTAGCTCATGGCCATTGTGAATTATTCCAGGTTGGGAAGAAAGCATATCTGTGTTTTCTTACACTGAATTACCTCTAGGGATATGGAAGTGCCAAGCCATTACTGTGGGGTGTTATAACATTACCAAATGACTTCTAGAGAAACTTTTAGAAACAACTTCAGAAAGAGAAAGAAAAATATCATGATTTGATTCACATGTAGAAGATAAAGAAACAAAGCAAATAAAGGAACAAAACAAAACAAAAACAAATTTTAAATTCAGACAACAGAATGGTGGTTACAAAGGGTTGTGCGTTAGATGGAATGGATAAAGGGGTTAAACTGTGGGTGATAGATGGAAAATAGATTTTTGATGGTGATTACAATGTAGCATAAACAGATGTTAAAGTATAAAATTGCATGCAATGTTATAAACCAATATTATCTGAATAAAAGAAATAAAACAAAACAAAACAAAAATAAAAAAACAACTTCCTGGTATACTTTACTAGAAATTGGGTGTGTTTCCTAGATTGGTCTATTCTTTAAACCATAGGGAAAAAGATTTGGGGTCAGACATTGTACATATCTACTTCTTCCTTATTAGAAAGAATGGGAGGATTCATGGAAGAAAACTTTTTTTTAAGGCAATGCCATCCTTGGAATATAGCAAAAAAATTTTGAATTTGCTCATGGGGAGAATTGAAATTTGAATTTCTGACTTTTATGAATATCAAAATATGTCATGTTAGTTGTACTCTCTATGTAATATTCGTTCAAAAATATTTGTTGCAGCAGGGACTCCTTTTAAAATGTAAAGGGAGAGATAACAGATTCCCAGTAGTTGAACTCTACAAATCTCCCTGCTATCTCTCTGGTGGGAGAGCAGAGTACAAATTCCCACTATTCTGAGAGGTGGGTGAGTTCTTCACTCACATTCTCTTTTCTCACTGGAGGAACTCAAAAGATAGCCCTCGCCAATGATGCTAAACAGGCTTGGAGGTGGGCAGTCGCTCAATGAGCAGCCACAACACTTAATGTTCTTATGTAGTCTGTCTGAGTTTGAGGTACACAGGGTTATTCAGTTTCAGTCCTGTTCTTCAGGATTCTCAATGCTGTCATGTTTTTGAATATCTATTAGCTGTTCTTGTGAGGGGTCATGGTGTTAGGAAAAGCCTATGTCCCCATCTTGGTGATATCACTCCTGAGAGGTAACAGAAGCAGTCCGAAAACAAATATACTATATCCCAATCTAATTGAAAGAACAAAATGGATTAAATAACTTGGGAAAAAATGTTAATTTTTTGTGTGTGAGTCAGGAAGATGAGATTATGAGTTTTCAAGGAGTTATTATCTAATGGTTACTTTGATTTTAACACAGCAGTGACTGTGAGTTTACGTTTATGTGGAGGGTTAAGGGACCAAGGGGCTGAGATTGACGAGGATGAAGAAGAATTCAGAGTAGAGGAAATAATCTGAGTATAGGCCCAGAGACAGGGAAATATTCAATGTGTTCAGGAAATGTTAAGAGATAACAGAGTTTCCAGAGACAATAGACAGGTATCTGGGGAAAAATATAGGAAAGCCTGTATGTATGAGACTAAATCAATGATTCTCAGGAGGATGACTCCACTCTCTGAGGACACTGCCAAATGTGGGGTTTTTCTGTTGCCATAGTAATATGGAAACAGTAAATGACATTTGAATAGTGAGAAAATGACCTATTAGATAACCTGTAATATATGGGAAAAACCTAATCAGTAAAGGAATTTCACACATCCTCAACTTTCAAATTTCCCACCAGATGTTTCCCACCAGAAAAGCCTGTGAATAAGGACCCGAGTCTAGAACTCAGTTCCATTTTACACATGAGTATAAACATTTTTATTCCGGTTACCAGAGAGAATAGAAAGAAGAGAATAAATAAATTTAATGGTATCAGAGATATTTCGACATATTGGTTAATGCCAATTAAAAAACTTCATAGTCATTATTCATTTTCTATTATTGCATAACAAATTATCACATTCAGTTCTTTCCAGCAATGTGCACTTATCACTGCATATTTCTGTTCGTCATACATGTGGGCATGGCATGGCTTGGTTCTCACTCAGGGTCTCCCACAACTGAAATAAAATGTTAGTCATGGTTGCCTGAGTTTGGGTCTTCTTGCAAGGCCATACAGCTTGTTGGCAGAATTATCTTCCTTGTAGTTGTAGAGCTAGTCTTTGTTTACTGACTGAGACTTATCTGGGGACCATTCTCCTCTACTAGCAGTCATCTGCTGTCCTCAATCATGTGACCCTCTCCAAAAAATAGCCATTTGCTCCTTTAAGACCAGTTGGAGATTGTCACCATGACTTCAAATCTTTGACTTCCTGCCTTTGATTTATTGATCCAAGTTTTAAAGGACTGTTAAGATTAGGTCAGACCCACCCAGATGGTCTTCCTTTTAATTAAGTCAAACTCAATTTATTAGTAATTGTAATTACATCTCCAAATTCCATTCTGCTTATAACATAATGTTATCAGAATAAATATGTTCCATGATATCACAGGTTCTGCTAAAGCTGAAGGGGAGGGAATTATGCAAACATACACACTGGGGAACAGGAACCTGGAGACTATTTTAGCATTCTGCTTTCAACAGTATTTAGAAGCATTTAGAACATTTTGTGATGCAACCCTCATGTTCATGATTATAGTTGGATACTTAATCAGATCTGGTAAATTATTGACTTTTGCTTAGGTCTTGTCAGTGGATCAAATACATAGAAATTAGGTGAGATCTTTGGATTAGACACAATTACTACCACTTTCTTAATGGCAAGTCATCAGAGATGTGCAGTGCAGCTCTTCCATAACAACCCTGTTAAGGCTGAAATTGTATGAGTAGTGAGTCATAAATGCAGTAGGGCCATTCATTGTTGTTTTAATATGAATACGAACCACTTAATAAGAATACTAGGATCCCTTCAGTAAATTCTTTGTCATTCTCAGTAGGAAATTAGACGAGAGGCCTAAACCTTTTGGGGTCTTTTTCTGTTCTCTCTCTCTCTCTCTCTCTCTCTCACACACACACACACACACACACACACACACACACACACACACACACACATGCATTTCTACAATGCAGTGATAGAAACAAGCCAACAGGAGCAAAATCATCCAGAAAATGTCTACTGTTTTGACAGCACATAAAAAGAAAACTTTCTTCACTAAAGTTTTTCTCCATAAACTCTTTTATAGATTACATACATAATATTTAAAACATTTTATGGTTTATGATCTTTATAATATCCAATGTTTATAGTCATGTTTTTACCATAGCACTCATATAACATAATTTGGTAATAAAATTTTAATGCTAGAATGTAAAGATCACCTGCTTCCAATTGGTTATCGGAATTATTTGATTCTATATATTTTCCTTGATTTTGTAGCTTTTTATATTTTTAAGTATTTTTATCTATTCATCTATTCATTTATATATTCTTATAAAGGTCATCCTAAATATATCTTAAACTATCTAATATCTTTTAAAAGTAGAAGACATGTACAGATTCCAGAATAAAGAGTATCTAACAGTTACCAAGTTCTAGATGGAGTGCTAATGTCCTCTAGGAACAAGGCACCCACTGAAAACTGGAGTGGAATAGACATGTGCCGGGAACATGGCATTACATATATGTAGGAAAATGCTGTAAAACAGCAGTCTGTGGTTCCTATTTTCAAACTGGTTTTTTTTTTTTTTAATTCCACAGTGTGCTTTTTCCTGTTAATGTTACAACTTTGCAAAAACTCATGTTCATGGTTATCTGTGGCCCATCTCCTAAAACAGGCTGGGAAGGAATGGGTCCTGGGATGGCCCTTGTAGAGTTGTAATGCCGAGGATCTGTGTGAGGTGATTAACTGGAATGACCAGAAGCAATACAAGTAGGAGGATGTGTTAGACTTTATTAACAAAGGCTTCAAGAATAAGTGCTAGCAAGCCAGATAAACATTTACAATTCTGTAGGACCAGAGGTGGGAAACAAAATTAAAGGAAAACTGCATTAACAGACTGGGGAGTGAAAATTAGTGAAAAGGTGGGATAAAAATAAGAGTCAAAATAATTAAGGATGGAAATTCTCTAGTGGAAACTTTTGTATGAATGAATGATGCCATTAGGGACCTGACATCTGAGAAAGGGTTGGATATGTCTTTAGCTTTTGAAATTTGAAGAAACTAACTTTTATTTTATTTTTAATGTATTATGAAAATTTTTTTTTTTTCATTATTGAATGTACCTGTTGCACAAATGCATCAGATCCCCTCTTAAAGATTTACTAAGAATCCTGTGTGAATCAGGATTCACATGTCTTTACTGACCCTGAAATAATACCTTCCCCAACAAATTAATCTTTTACACCTGACAAAGTCAGCAGGTTTACAATCCCAGGTATTTTCCACTGATGTTCCTGGCAAATTCAGGAACCTGATCTTCTAGGACTTAGACCTGGGAAAATGTAGGGTGAAAATATTCCATGCTAAAATAGCACCATCTCCCTCTGATTAAAGCAATTTTGTTCATTCTGTTTAATTCTCTTAATCACTAATCTTCACAACAGTCCTATTAGATAAAACAGAAATCAACAATGAGAAAGCTGAGACACAGAGATGTTAATCAACCATTTAAGATCACTGAGCTTGTAAGTGGCAGTCTGAAGTTCAAATTCGAGGTTTTCATGCTGAGTACACATATCTAGAGTGCAGCCTTATCTCCATGGGGTGGGTTAAAGAACAGACATGGTCTGAGATGTGTTGCATTTTGCCCCCCTAAATGAAAGTAAGCATTTGCTTTTAACTAGGATGACATGGATTAACAAATGTCATAAAAAGCATTGTTTTTGAGCACAGGTAATTTCTTTTATACACACGCATTATTAAACATACCAAGAAAATATTTTTTCCCTGTAATAAACCTTCACTTACAACATCATCAATGAAAGATTCCTGTCTGCTATTTAATTTGACCTTCACTGGCTGACCAATTGTGACAAGCCTGGATAAATTCAAGAAAGAGTCAAGCAGAAATGATTACCCATTCTTTTCTTGTTTTTGAAGACAATACTGTTTCACAGATGAAAAGTCACTTTCAGGTTATATGCACAATAGATACAACTGCTACACAGATACCTGGCCCTTTTCACTTGAACCCTGTCATTCTACAAGGGACAGTCACAGTGTCAGAGCATTGTCTGTAGAGCGATGCTCCATATTCACAACCAGAAAGGATTCATCAAACTTATTGTAAATGAAGTAAAGTGAATATTTTCAAGCATAGCTCAAAGTAAGTGACAGGAATACAAGTAGCTTATGAATGTTATAGTATATCATTCATAAATAAATTTCAGAGACTAATAACTTCAGATTAAATGGAATAATTCTTTGTAACAAATGGATATGTGAGTCCTAAGAGAAAGTTACTCATATGTCAATAGGGACCACTCCCACCTTCGATTAGTCAGTCTCATTCTGGTGAAGTTGCTATGACAGAATGAATAATGGTTTGGGATTTACTTCTGAAGTTGATGCATTTATGAAACAGATACTTGGCAGGTTATTGGTCTGTGCTATGAAAGGTAATTCTGTTACCAGGCTTTGAAGTTCTATTGAAGTTCACATAGTGCTGACCACATGCTAAATGTCTCTCTTTAAAAACTGAGGTGTGAAGCATGAAAGCAGGATAGAATTTAAGTTTCAGAATTTTCAGGAATAAGCATTAAATAAATGAATGCATATGGGCCCAAGATTGGGCATAAAATAATACTTATAATAATAAAATTAATAATAATAATAGGAATAGGAAGAGGAGGAGGAGAAAGAAAATATCACTTATTGAGACACTGCTACATGTCTGTCATTTTAAACCAACTACCATGAATTAGAAACTCTTACTCCATTTGCAAATAGATACTACGTATTTTGTTCACGGTTGTATAATACATTTGACTCAAATGTAGGGTGTGTTAAGCAACATTAACACATGATATCTCGTTAAATCCTTATTTATAACTCCAATTACCAGGAAAATGAGAATTAGTGGGTTCTTGTGAATTACTACCTGTCCCAGAGCCAGAGAGTAAGAGACCAAGATTTTCCACCAGGTTTCTCTGTGGAATATATGAAGGCTATTTCCCATTACAACAGCCTGTTTTCCAGGATCCAGAGTAAGGAAGATATATTGTCTATCTTAAAACAATGTTTTAAGTAAAAGGAAGAAGCTTACCAGATGCTTATCACTATAATGTATGCAGTGTTACACCTCTTCCTTTGCATTACCTCCATCATTGTATCCATATAGTCACCAGGTTTCTTGTAAATATTTGCTTAATGATCTTTCTTCCACACCATTCTTTAAAATATCAATATAATTATTTTATTAATATTTATTTTGTTTACAAAGCTATATTCATTTTGAGATATTGAAATCACTTCAGTCTGAATATTACACACTCCACCCACTATCACAGTTTCAGTGTCCTTTTCCACAGCATTTTCTCTTCGCCTTTTCTCCCATCTCCCACTCTGCTGGCAGCCATCATCTTGTATCCTTTGAGTTTTTGATGGGGTTTATCTGTTTACTTATTTCATTGCACTATAGTCCACATATAAGTGAAACTATCCTGTATTTATCTTTTCCTTTCTGACATACTTTGCTTAACATGATCCCCTCCAGTTCCATCCAGATTATTGCAAAGGTCACAATTTCTCCCCTTTTTTTTAAGTTGTTGCATAAAATTCCATTAAGATATATATCTTACCAGAGCTTCTTTATTCATCCATCTGTTTACGGTCATTTAGGATATTTTTCCATGTCTTACTCATTGTGAGCTGCTTCTGCACCTTTCTTAAAGATCTTATTTTCAAAGGTTTGTGACTTACACACCATTATTCAACCAGAACATGAAACTGCCAGAACATAAGTACAATGTAGTAGGTATGAAATAAATGTTAGCAGATGGAGTAGAGTAAAAACAATCCAGCTAAAATAAGAAGCAGTTATTAAATGTCATTAACAGATCATACCTTTTTGATCTATGAGATTTCTCTATTTACTATGATTAAGTTCTACCCCTACAGGGTAGGAGATAGATAAAAGTGCTTGTTGAATAAGTACTTAAGAAATCTCGCACTATATGATAAACACATGTTAACTTTTAAGTCTTCCAGTGATATTTTAAAAAGACATAAGTCTGAGGGATGATTATGTTAAGCAACTCAAGAATTAATTCTCTAGATAAAAATATCTAATTCAGCATTGAAGTTGAAGTGATGGAGTTTCGAGACAGATATCGGAATGTGAAACAGAGGTGGCAATTAATTTTAGTTCAAGCACTTCTCCATTATGCATTTAAATCCATGGTCTTGTATTTTCTTGTCAAATTTATTATAAAGAAAATACAGTTTATAAATGAGAAAAAGCTTTGCATTCATGATTAGGAGATGTCAGAGAACAGATATGTGGAGAATCTAGAAGAGGCCCTGGACCACCAGATTTGAGACAGTCAGGAATTGCTCAGTGTGCAATGAGTTATAGTTTGTTAGTCAAATTGTCAGTAGTTAAAGTCTTGCCACACACATGCCTCATATTTATTCTTAGACACAGAGATGTGGGAGTTATATCAGGACCAATGCTTGAAGAATAATGCATTTTGCCAAAAAGGAGATCCAAAATTCTTCCTAGATGATGCCCTCTGAACAGCATGCTTCTCTTTGTTTTATCTTCCTCATCTCATGCAAAGGATCTTTTTGAGATCAACTCTAGGTACTCTTTTAGTTTTGGTCATTGTAAAATCTCCAAACCAAATGTTGTCATTTAATATATTCTCCAGAAATTCATCAATGTCTTTCTGATGAAATACCATTCCTAATATGAATGCTAGGATTTTAATCTTAGCCATCAAATTCTTGAGCCATTAAGGGATGGTAAGTTTCACCGTCACTCTCATTATAGAATAAATACAAGAGTGCTCTTTTTAATAACAGTTGTAGTTTATACAAATGTCATATTTCTGGGCAAAGATTTTTATGTAAAGAATTAGTTTGTATTTATTTGGAGTTTGAAACAAACTCCAAATTTTGAGAAATGTCATATATAAAAGCTGTATATTTAGTAAATTAATATTGACTTCAAACTAATTATTTCTTATGTATTCATTTCTTTATTTTTACCTCATAAGTTCAATAATACATGAGGTAGCAATTTTTTCACAAAAATTATGTTTCAAAATTTCATCTCTTCTGAATGGGCTGGATGGATACACTTTTTCCTGCTTGCTTTAAACAGTGGAAAATAATGATTTGGCTGCATTTAAAAACACATGTGATATGTTAAACAGATTATCTGTTTTTATAAAAGAGTGATAAGGAGAACACCGACTAATGAGCAAAGAGGTATGCAGGGTGATGAATGGCTCTAAGCAATGGAAAGCCACTCAACTATTTGGCACCATAAATGCTTACAAAGTATTTTCCTCCAATTCATCACCAAAACAAACAGGAAAAGTAATTATTAACAAAGTGAAGGCCTTGGAAGGGAGCTCTTTTCTAAATTAGAACCTTAAGTAAACAAGCATATTTGAATCCGGAATCTACCACAACTGTAAGTGCCCTAGCTTAATCATGCAGTTATAAGCAGCGGCCTCTTCACCCTCTGTGCTTTTTTTTTCATTTACTTGAACTTTCTCAGGAACCGATTCTCACCTGGAATCTACTCTGAGCCCTTAGGTCACTGATTACTTTGTTCTCTATTGCCTGAAAACATTTGATAGAGTTACTCCTTGATTTTTCTTTCTTTTGTTCATTAATCAAAGGTTATTTGTTATGTGGGCAAGAGATGTATGACAGTTATGTATCTCCATATCATCTATAAAGATAGATGTATCTATATTATGCATATTAAATATCTATAATACAAAAATCAGCCTACCCTGAGTTGTAAAAACTAATTTAAATATAATTTGGTCAAGATATGCATTATCCCCACAGTTCACATAGTTTGATAATTCTAAGCAGGGTAGATAATGTCTAGGGCGGATGGGGAACTGGACAGTTTTTGCAGTAGGGCACCTCTCCTCTGTTGGCAAATGGGAAAAGTAGTACTAGTGGTCAAAGGTGACTATCCTGAGAGAAACAGAAAATAGACACTTGTTAGAGAGCTAATGATCATGACAGATGAAAGAATAAATGGGTTTAGAAGTTACAAGTAGGGCATTCATAAGAATAAATATAATTATTCAGTCATAAATCAATAATAATCTTAATTCTAGTAATAAAATATAATTACTTGTTATTTACATCTTTTCTTTCTTTGAATTATCCTAACTTTGTTTAATGGAGGAGCAAAGGCTTAAAACTGTTAGTAAATTTTCCCAACAAAGATTATTGAATGTTATACCTAGGACGACTGAAAATAATTGTAAGACATGTAATAGGTTAAGAATCTATATGTGACTTTTAAGAAAATCTTTTCTATTGACCGAAGTGGGATTTCCTAATAGTAAAGAAGACCACTGAAGGGGAACAATAGTTTTCAAATTGAGAAATGACTAGAGTTTAGAAGAGTTCTAAGAACATGAAAGAAGTGCATTGAAGAAGTAGGAGAGATTTTAGAAAATGATGGACTATGTATAATGCAGGGAGATTAATAGCTAAAGCCAGTTGTCAGTTTTCCATGAATTAATGGAATGTTATCACTAGAGAGGATCTCTTGGTTTTTAAACCACACAGTCACGGTTTGGAATTGAAAACACAGCTAGAAAATGAAATTTGTCCACCCTCTGAGGAAGTGTAATAGATATGTAAACACTTTGGAAAGAATGAAATCGGGATTTGAAAGCTATTCTATTTACTACTCGAGCTTGTTAGTAGAACTTGGACAAGTTAGGTAACATAGAGGTGACACTAAAGGTAGCAAATGCAAGAAGAGTCTGATCCAGGGCTCAATGAAAGAAACATAACTGTTTCCAGACAGCAAGGATAGAATCCAACTTCTGACACTCAGCCCTCTGTGTTCCGCCAGCCCCCATAGGCTGTTCCCAGATACTTCCATGTGCCAAATATCACTTGAATTTAAAGAGAAACAGTTTTAATCGGAAAAAATTCATGCTATAACTTGATTCAAGGTGCTGTGGTCCCTGGAGAACTTATCATATCGAACAGTCACTTATGTTAAGTGAAAACAACCACTAAAAACCCGTTGTCTAAAGTTATCTGAAATAGCCATCTAAAAGAAATTTCTCTTTCCAAAGTCATGATATTCAATTATTTCAGAGGTTCACCTTTATGCTCAATTCAAGACAATTTTCTATTACTTCCTTTACATTTCAGTTAACTAGTGCTGAGAGATTCTAACTCCCAAGGCTATTCAGCTTTAGTCATTTAATCTGTTTTAGAACCAGTCAGTCTGAGTTTCATGCATCACTGAGAAGATTCACAAAGTTTTAACACAATCTTTTTGTCTTTTTTGAATATATAATAGAGTGTTTTCTAGGCAATAGTAAGAGAGAAGCAGGTAACGACTTGAAACCTGCTCCTTAGTAAATAGAAAAATATATGTAATTCAGAAACACTGAGTATATTTTATACATTTTAAAGAGCTGGAAAGTCATTTCTGAAATTTAATAGTTGAAAATATTGGGTTTTAACTTGGTCATGGAATTTAATGTAGCTTCAAGTTTTGGGCCACATTGTTTTACCAGTGCATTTAAAATAACTTCTTAGTTCTTATTTCAGTTCTCTGAGATTTTTCTTTTAAAAGGCATATTTAGCATATGTAATCTACCAGCATTTCCTAATTAAATATGGAAAACATTATATCTACATCTAAAAATCTATAAAAATCTGAACTTCTCTCATATGCCTAAATTGCTAGAGAACTCATGTGTTTTCAAACATCATCTCTTTATTTAACCAAACTGTTTAGAGAGACCAAGTTTTGTAACTCTTGGGTTTTTAATCCTGGTTTTCATGCTTGTTATCATAGATTCTTTGCATTAAAGGGATTGTAAAAGTTGAAAAATTCTTTTGCTTGATTCTTTTTTATGCTCGTCATCAAACCTTTTTTTTATGCTCATCATCAAACCTTTATTGAGATATCCTCAAGCATGTACACTGATTGTTTCTGAAAGCCATTTATTTCATTAGAAAACTCTGATGTAGAAACTTTAAAATATTTATTAAGTGGAAATCTGTCTCCTTAGAGCTGCTCATCTTTATGTATTTTTGGAAGGAATCCATAAGTATATTTTTATTTTGACAATGAATTTCAATATCCGTTAATTGGAGAAACTTTGGAAAATATAAAAAAAAAATTGACTAATGTTTCAGTTACTGCAGAGATAGTCACTATTAGCATTTGGTGGCTTAGAAATTTTCCTATGTGTTTATAAGTATACACAGATATGAAATTAGAATTTAACTGACACACTCGATTTTCAGAACTAAATCCTTCTTAAATTAATATACCATTGTTTTACAATATTATATAACTTTCAAAGAACAGATTCACAATACAATGTGTATATAACAATGTAACCACGCTCTGGATTATAGTGCCATTCACCACTATCAGTTTGATGCTTTGTACTCCAGCTCCCTCTGATCATCTCCTTCCCCGACTCTGGTGGCAAATTTTCATTTCAGAGTCTAGAGAATTTTTGTTGTGTTTTATTACTTCATTTCCTTTGTGTATATTCCACACATTAGTGAAACAATCAATAATTTGCATTCTCTTTTTGACTTATTTTACTTAGCATAGTTTTTCACTGAGTTACTGTAAAAGTCAAGATTTCATCATTTTTTTTTTAAATAACTGAGTGGTATTGAATTTGACATAAACACCATTGAATATAAATACCATATCTTTTTTATTCAGCCATTGATTCCATTCCTGACTAATATGAATTGTGCTGCTGTGAGCAAGGATGCATATACTTTTCAGATTAGTGTTTTTATATTCTTAGATGTTTAGCTATAAGTTGAATTGGTATTTCATATTTTGTGGTAGTGATATTTTTAATTTTTTGAGGATTTTCCATAGAAATGGACAAGTTTACACTCCCACTTGCTAATGCTCATCATCAATAACTCTTATTTCTGGTCTTCAGTGATGTTGTCCATTCAGGTATGAGGCGATAACTTGTGATTTTGATTTGCATTTCTCTAATAATAAGTGATATTAAGCATTTCTCTCCTGAGCCTGTTGGCAATCTGTATGTCTTCTTTGAATAAATGTCTAGTTGAGTCTTTAGACCTATTTTTTGATTGGGTTAATTTTTGTTGTTAAGGTGTATTCATTCTATATGTATTTTGGAAATTCAAACCTTCAAAGGCATATGATGTGCAAATATTTTCTTCCAGTCAGCAATTTGTCTTTCCTTTTTCTTTTTTTAAAGGAAAGTTGCAGGTAAGAATGAGAATGCATAGGCAGACAGGAAGGGTGAGAGAGAAGAAATAAATAATCATTAATTTATTTATTTTTATTAAGTTGTTCATCTACGTTGTTCTCCCTAGTCCCAGGTTTTAAAGATGGGTCTTTGGGATATATGTGGATGACTTCTGGTGGACTTATCTGCTAGGCTACCAGAGTATGCTAACCTTTTAATTTTTGTGTTAGTATTATTTGCTGTACAAAATCGTTTTAATTTGATGTGGCTTCCTTTTCTTATTTTTGATTTTGCTTTTCTTGCTGTTGGAATTGAGTCCCCAAATACCTCTCCGAGGTTGATGTCATGAAGTATGTTGCCTATATTTTCTTCTATGTATTTTATAGCTTCAGGTCTTATACCCAAGTCTTCAATCCATTTTGGATTGTTTTTTGTGTGTATGGCACTAAAGAATGATCTAATTTCATATTTTTGCCTGTGTCTGTCCAGTTCTATCCAACACCATTGTTTGAAGAGATTTTCTTCTCCATTGTACGGACTTGGAAAACATATATAACTTGTCTCTCACTATATATGAGGATTTAGGATCTCAATAGTCTTATATTGGTGTGTGTGTGTCTGTTTTTATTCCAATACCATTCTATTTTTCTTAAAATTACTCCTCACTACAGTTTGTAGTCAGAGAGCATAATTCCTTCATTTTGTTCCCTTAAGATAGCTTTGGCTCATCAGGATCATTTGTGGTTTCACACATATTTTAGTTTTTCTTTTGTGTTTTCCTGAAAAATGTTATTAGTATTTTTTGGGGGGTTGCAACTGTATACTGTTTTAGGGAAAATGGCCATTTTAACAATAGTCAGTCTTCTCATTCATGAGCATGGGACATCTTCCTATTTCTTCATGTCTTCTATTTCATCTAATAATACCATGTAGGTTTCATTGCTCAGCATGTTCATCTCTTAGTAATATTTCTTCTAAGATATTTAATTATTTTTGAAGTGATAGTGAATTGAATTTTCTCTTATTTTTCTTTTAGCTCATTTTTTCATATAAATAAACAATAAATTTTTTTGTATTAATTTTGTAACCTACCAGTTCACTATATTCACTTATTAATTCTATCAGTTTATTGGTGGAATATTTAGGTTTTCTGTGTATATTATCATGACATCTGCAAAGACTGTTAGTTTTACTTCTTTTCCAATTTGAATTCCTTTAGTGTATTTTTCTTGCTAATTTTTCTGGTTAGGACTTTCAAAATTATGTTAAACAGTTGTGGTGAAAGTGGACATCTTTATCTTTTTTGTGATTTTATAGGATAAACTTTCAGTTTTTAACCATTTAGTATGATATTAGCTCCGGGTTTGTCATATATTGCTGTTTTACATTGAGGTAGATTCTTCCTATTGCCATTTTTTTTAGTTTTTTTACATAAACAGGTGTTAAAACTTACCAAATAATTTTGTCATGTCTATTGATATGATCATATAACACCCCCACCTTTGTTGATGTGGTGTTATACAATAATTGATTTGCATTTGCCTAACCATCCTTGCATCTCTGGAGTAAATTCCACTTTATCATGGTGTATGATTTCTTTAATGTATCATTGAGTTTTATTTGTCAAGATTTTTGTTCAGGATTTTGTCTCATCAAATATTTCAGACTATAAATTTCTTCTCTGATGTTGATTTTCCTGGTTTTGGAATCAGGATAATGTCGGTCTTACATAATGTGTTTGGGAACATTTAGTCATCACTTATTTTTTGGATGTGCTTAGAAAGTAATGGTATTAAATATTTGAAAGTTTGCTAGAATTCACTAGTGAAGCCATCTGGTCCGGGGCTTTTGCTTTTTGAGAGACTTGATTACTCTTTCAATTTTCGTACTTGTGATTGATCTTTTCAAGCTATCTCCTTGTTTCTGATTCAGTCTTGGGAGGTAGCTTGATTCTAAGAAATTGTATATTTCTTCTAGACAGTCAAATCTGGTAGCATATAGATGTTCATCAAGTGTCTTATGTATCTTTGTATTTCTGAAAGATCTGTTGTAACTTCAGCTCTTTCATTTCTGATTATTTTTATTAATTTTCTTCCATTTTTTCCTTAGTGAGTCTAGCTAAAAGTTTATCAATTTTCTATTTCTTTTAAAAGAACTACCTCTTGGTTTCTTTGATCTTTTGTATTGTTTTTTGTTTACTATTCCATTTACTTCTTTTCTAATTTATATTTATCCCTTACTTCTACTGACTTTTGGTTTTAAAATATTCTTTTTCCAGTTTCTTTAGATATTAGGTTAGATCAATTTTATGAGATTTTTTTTGGTTTTTGCTATGGATCTGCATTGTTATGAACTTCCCTTTCAGTACTGCTTTAGCTCTATCTCATATGCTTCATAGCATATTTCTCATTTCTTCATTTTTATATTTCTAAGTAGTGTCTATTTCTCTTTTCACTTCCTCTTTGACCTAGGAATTATTCAAAGAGGATATTATTTAGTCTCTGTATTTTTAAGAATTTCCTTTTTTTTTTAGTTTTCTTTTTGTAATTAAACAAGCAGCATACCATTGTTATCAGGAAAATATTTGATATTATTTCAATTTTACATTTGTTCAGACTTTTTCCTCTACCCCAATATATCCTTGAGTATGCTCCACATATACTCTAGTATAATGTATGGCATTTATTTAAATTAAATATTCTGTGTATGTTTGTTAAGTCTATCTGGTCTATAACTACATTTAAGGTCACTATTTCATTATTTAAATTTATGTCTGGATGATCAATCCATTGATGTAAATGGAACATTGAAGACCCCTATTACTTTTGTATGCTGTCACTATCTTCCTTTAGATTGATTAATATTTGTTTTATATATTTAGGTAATTAGGTATTGGAATATTAATATTAATAAGTGTATCTTATGTATTGATTGATTCCTTGATCATTATATACTTTGTCTCTTGTTATCTTTTTTGAATGCAGCTATGATTTTCTGATATCAGTATTGCAAGTTTCTGTTTCCTCCTTCTCTTTACTACTTTAACATCTATTTCCTCAGTCTTTCACCAGAAGGATATGTTTGTTTTAAGATCTGATGAGTTTCCTTGTAGTCATAATATAGACTGGTCTTGTATTTGGATCCAGCCAGCCACTCTGTGTCTTTTGATTGGTGAGTTAGATTTGCTTTTGTGTGGTTATGAATATATGGGGCTTTATTGTTGATGTTTTATCTTTTGTTATCTGATTGTTTTATTTCTGCTATTTCTTTTTCCATGTGCTTCTATTTATGTTTAATTTGAATAGATTTCCTTAGTGATTCAGTTTTTTCATTTTCCTGATATGTATTTCTTCTCCAGTTTTAGATCTAGTGGTAACTGAAGATTATATCTGATTTTACATAGCTAAGGTAGTCTTTGTTGAGATAGCATTGACTCAACATCATTTGCCTATACTGTTTCTGTGTTTCTTTTCCTCTTCTTTGATGCTTTCTTGTTTCAGACTACTCCTCTTTGTGCTTCTGCTTCTGCTTTTCTATTTATCAGGTTTTTTGAGTTTTGTGAGCCTTTGTTTTTTCTTTTCATATTGAACTTTTATTTCTCATAAGGCATGTCTGGAGGTGATAAACTCCATTAACTTTTGTTTGTTCATTAACTCCATTAACTTTTTAGTTTGAGAACTAAAAAGCTTTAGTTATCTGTTGTATTTGAATGGTAATTTTTCAGGGCACAGTATTCTTGGCTAATGATTTCTGTCATTTAGTATTTTGAATATATAATTTCACTCTCTCCTGTCCTGAAGGGTTTCTCCTGAGAAATCTGATAATAGCCTAATGGGGGTGACATTGTAAGTATTATTACTTTTTGATATTGTATCTTTTAACATTTTTCCTTTATCATTGGCTTTTGATAATTTTACAGTGATGAATATTGGTGTAGGTATTTTTGCTTTAGAAATGTAAGTTTCTTTGAGCTTCCTGAACTTCTATGTTATGTTTAATTCCTGCCTTAGGATTACAAAGTTCTTTACTATGATTTCTTTAAATGAGACTTTTTATCTTTATCCTTTTTACCTTCTGTGATTACTATTTTGCTTCCTATGCTAATAGAGTCTGACATTTCTCATAGTATATCTTCGTTTTTCATAAATCCCATTTGTTTTTTCCATGAGTGTTATTTCTGTGTTTTATATTCTATTACACTGATTCTTTCCTTTGTATTTCTGAGACTGCTTACTATATGATTCATAAATGTCTTTATTTATCATGTTTTTCATCTTTGTAATCTGTTTAGGTTTTTATTAAGACAAACTCCTTGGTAAACAATTGCTGTCATTTCTTTACTGAGATGGTTGCTTGCCTTTGGATATTTAAGTAATACTCTTGTTGTTTATTGTTTCTCTGTGATAACTATTATCAGTTAGCTAAAATTCTTTAGCTCCAATTCTGCGAGAGAGAGTTAAGATTCTCTATCCCTTGGCATCATTCTAGACTGATTTTTAGTTACTTCTATTTTTGCATTATTTGCTTTCTTATTTTCTCCAGAAGGTGGTGGTGTAGCTTTAGTTTTGGGTTCCTCTTTTGTTTGTATCTGCTCTGGTGCGGAGGAGGACTTGGAAGAAACAGACAAATCCTTGCTGTCACAGTATTGCCAGGGGTGGAGAAAGTCAATCTAGGTACAGAGTTCCATACTTCCTCTTCTCCCTTATGACTGGGCCAGGACCTGATTTGTGCCCAGAGTCTGTACTCACAATCCCTAACTCTATGCTGTAGATCTCTGTTGTGGATCCCAAGTTTGCTCTGACTTCCTCAATTTTGCTAAGGAGATGCTACAGAGGATTCATCCTCATGAGTTTTCACTAGCCAAACTCATTGGGACTCAGAACCTGGTCTCAGCCCTGAGATTCTTTAGAGGGTATTGCCCATTGTACCCAGCTTGGAGCAGTTTGGTTTTCCAGGTGTGAGTAATCCCACAGTCTGTGCCTTTCTATAGCCAAGCTTCTAGTAGGAATGACTACTCAGTGTCTGCAGAGAATTTTCTTACTTCCCCTATCCACCACCTTTACAAGTTTCCCTGGGAGTCTCTATCCACCTATCTTCAAAAATACAGATATGTGGTTGAGTCAAGTTTTTTTTTAATGAAAAAACATTTGGTGTATTTCAAGTATGAGAGTTATTGATTTCTACTTGTGCTTTGAGGGAAGGTTTCACTGACACTGTTGCTATCCATGTTGTTACATTAGAATCTGGGACTTACAACTAATGACATGAATATCTCTATACATCATTAGTCTACAAAATTATAATTTCAAATAGTCAAAAATTTGATGTATCATAAATTAATTACTGTTTCTTTGAGTTGTTCACTTAGTTCAGATGAACATGTATATGTATATGTATGTAAAACTTGGTGTTACTTTTTAAAGATACTTTTATCATTGATTTTGTTTATATTGCTTTGTAACTTTTAGGATACTGAAATCTTAATTCAATCTGGGTTTATTTTGCACCATTCCCACTACACAGTTCTAGTGCCCTTTACCACCACCTTGCTTCTTTTTACTTTCCCTCCCTCATCTTTCTCCCCAGTAGCCTCAGTCTTATGTCCTGTAAATTTTGTGTCTCTTTTTTTGTTTGTTTTGTATTGTTATGTTCCACATATGAGTCAAACCATCCTGTATTTCTAGTTTGCTTTCTGGCTTATTTCTCTTCACATGATCCCCTCAGTTATATCCACATTGTTATAAAGGGCACTATTTCATCTTTTTCCAGGATTCATTGAATTCCATTGAGTACATATACTATGGTGTATTACTATCCATTCTTTTGCTGAAGGGCATTTATGTTGTTTCCATGTCCTGGATATTATGAATTGCACTGCTATAAACAGGGTTACAGATACATATGTTTCTTCTAATTAGAATTTTTGTATTTTCTGGGTATATGCCTAGAAGAAGAATAGCTGGATTGAATGGTAGTTCCATATTTATTTTTTCTGAGAAATTTCCACACTGTTTTTCAAAGAGGTTGCACTATTTATATTCCCAGCAACAGTATAGGAGGGATTTTTTTTCTCCACATTCTCTCAAAAATAAATTGTTTCTAGTATTTTTGATATAGGTTATTCTCACTACTGTGAGGTGTTACCTCATTATGCTTTTTATTTGCATTTTGCTGATGATGTGTGATGTAGAGTATTCTCTCCTGTGCCTAAAGGCCATCTGTGGGTCTTCTTTATATATGTATATATTCAGTTCTCTGCCCATTTTTTTAGTGAGGTGCTTGCTCTCTTCTTGTAATATATGAGCTCTTTATATATTTTGGAGGTTAGGCTCTTGTTTGATGTTTATTGTGTTGATGTCTTCTCCCATTCTATGGGTTGCCTTTTGCTTTTAGTATTGGTTTCTCTCTCTGTAAGAAACTTTTTAGTTTGATGTAGTTCCAGTTGATTACTTTATAATTCTCTTTCTTTGTTTGTCATAGATTTTCCTTCCCCAAAGACATCTTTGAGGTTGTTTTCATGGAACAGCTTTCTTTTATTTTTGCATTATATTGATGATATTGGGTCCTATATTCATGTCTTTGGTCCATTTTGAAGTAATGTCTCTGTATAGTTCTAATGAGTAATCTAGTTGGGTTTTTTTTTATAGTATTTGTCCTGTTTTTGTATTTGTTGAATAGATTTTCCTTCCTCCATTGTATTATCTTGGCTCCTTGTCATAGATTAGCTTTTCATACAGTTGTAGCTTTATTTCTAGACTCTCATTTTTATTCATTTGGGCTACATGTCTGTTCTTGTCTCAATATCATACTGTTTTGATGATGATAACTCTGTAATATAGTTGGAAATCAGGATGTGTGTTTCCTCCACTAATCTTCCTTTCTCTGAGGCTAGTTTTTCTCACCTAAGTTCTTTTTCTGATTTCATACAAATTTCGGTATTGTTTGTTCTATTTCTTTGAAAAAGTATCCCTGGAATTTTTATGGGAATTGCATTAAGTCTGTATATTTTTTTGTGTAAGAGGGTTATTTTTACTGTTATTTTTTTCCAATCCATCACCATGTAGTGTACTTCTATCTTTGTTTCTTCTCTTTATTTTGTAAAAGTTATAATTTTGATTGTAGAGGTCTTTCAGCTCCTTTCTTAAATTTATTCCCAGGTATTTTATAGTTATTGCTGCCATGGTGAATGGAATTACTTTTTTAATTTTGTTTTCCTCTACTTCATTGTTTGCATGTAGAAATGCTATGATTTTTGTGCATTTATTTTATATTCTGCCACTTTGTTGTATTCATTTTATTGTTTCTGATGTATTTTTGGAGTCTTTGGGATTTTCTAGCTATAAAATCATGCCATCTGTAAATAATTATAGCTTAAATTCTTTTGTTTTCCTATTTGTGTTACACTAATATCCTTATCTTTATTTATTGATCAGGCGAGGACTTCCAGAACTATTTTGACTAGTAGTGGGGACAGCTGGCATCCTTGTCTTATTTCAGATCTTAATGGGAAGACTTTCACTATTTCATAATTGAGTTGATGAAGGAGATTTCTATTCTTATTTTGTCAAGTTTTATTATCTTTTATTCAATAATACATATTGAATTTTGTTAATTTTTTTCTGAATCTACTGATATAATGATATAATTTTTTACTTTCCTTTTGAAGAAGTAGTGCATTGCATTGATTGATTTATGTTTATTGAATCATTCTTGCATCTAAGGAATAAATCCCATATGATCATGGTGTATGTTTTTAATATATTATTGAATTCAGTTTGCCAGAATTTTGTTGAGGATTTTTGAACTTATGTGCATCAATAATATTGGTCTGTACTTTTCTTTTTGGTGCTATATTTGTTTAATTTTGAGATTAGGGTAATCTAAGCTTCATAGATGATTTTCAGAGTTTTCCTCTATAATTTTGTAAAAGAGTTTAAAGAGGATAGGAATTTTCTTTTCTTGGAATGTTTGATGAATTTGCCAGTGAAGACATCTGATCTTGGACTTTTGTTTTTTGGGACAGGTTTGATTACAACTTCAATATTTATGCCAGTGATTGGTCTATTCATGTTACAGCTGCCATACTGATTTAGTTTTAGGAGATTGTAGGATTCTAGAAATATGTTCATTTCTTTATGATTTATTCATTTGCTTCATAAAGGTGCTCATAATAGTGTCTTATGATGCTTTGTATTTCTATGACGTCTGTTGTAATCTCACTTCTTTCATTTCTGGTTTATTTTATTCCTGACTAGGAGTTTTATCAGTTTTGTGATATTTTAAATTTTTTCAAAGAACCAATTCTTGGTTTCATTGATCCTTTGGATGATCCTTTTGTTTTCAAATTAATTTAATTTTGCTCTAATATTTTTCTTTCCTTCTCATCTTTGGTTTTATTTATTCTTCTCTTTTTAGTTTCTTCATGTGTGGCTAGATATTTAATGTGGGCTGTATCTCACATGTTCTGATCGACTTGTCTCTTCATTTTCTTTTGTTTACAGTAATTCTTAATTTCATCTATGATTCAGTAGTTTTTCAGAAGCCTGTTGTTTAGTCTCCACATCATTGTGGTTCTTCTAGTTTTATTCTTCTGACTAATTTATAGTTTGACCCCATTGTGGTGGGAGAAGATGCTTTCTATAATTTGACTTTCGCTAAAGTTATTGAGACTTGTTTTTGTCTCAGAATACAGTCTATCCTTGAGAATGTTTCATGCACACTTGAGAAGACTGTCTATTCCTTATTGTTGGGATAGAACGCTTTGTGTTATGTCTGTTAGATCCATATGATTTATCACTTCATTTGAGGTCTTTATTTCTTTATTTTCTGCCTCAATGATCCTATATATTTATTTAAGTGGAATACTTAAGTCCCCTATTATTATCGTGCTACTGTCAGTGTTTAGTTTTAGCTCTATCATATTTATTTTGTATAGCTTCACACTCTGTGATGAATTACTCCTTTTGATCTGTTACTTTTTTCCTGAAGGTCTTCAGAGGGGTTGTGAATTGTTGTAGTTTTCCAGAATATGTGATGGAAACAAAGTTTATTCCTCTCTTTCCCTAGATTACCTGTTTGTTTGCTCAATGTGGTTATGATACCCTGTCTTCTTTGGTTGGGATGTATGTGGAGGCGATTGTGTGCTGTTGACTTTTAACTATTTGAAGAATGTTTGTATGTATTCCCCAAGTCTTTTCAAAGTTAAATAATCCTTAGTTTCCCCCTATTTTTCTTCTCCAATATGGTTTCTCTGCCTTTTACCACCTGAATTGATTCCTCTTGAATTTATTTCTATTTGCTTGTACTTTTATCCACAACCAAAAACTATATTTTGATGACATCTAAGCATTTTAGAGAAAATTAGGAATATATTTTCTTAGGATTGATGACTTCTCTTTGTAGCTTCAATGCAATATACTATTTTATGAACTTTTACTGACTTATATTGACTCATAGTAGGTTTATACTTAATGATTTTTAGTCTATAGAATCTCACAGAGGACCTGGTACATATTCTTTGATAAACATTAATTAATAATAAAAATGAAAATTCAAATCCTAGTCCTCTTTATCCTAGATTTATACAATTTAGTTTATGTATTGTAAATGACATATTTTCATTTATATTTAAAGTTTGTGTAATTATTCCATGGCTCACTTACAACATGACTCAAATAGGCAGCAAAAACAATTTTATGCAAAGTTTTAGACTATGTGAATTTAACATTTCCTTCTCTTCTGCTCTGTATACAGATGTTAAGATGTTGAGTTAGAATTAGCAGAATGTAAGTAATATCATTCTAGAATTCTTGTACAAACCTTCATCTACTTTGAAATCAGTTTACTCATTTGCAGCCATTGACTAGTTTTTGATCAAATCTACACCTGCTACTTGTGAAATAATTTGTTTTAAAACCACTTATATTAAGTTTACTGTATTTGTCAGGTTATGAGATCCTGTTAAAGAATAATTTGGCCTGAAAGAATTAATTTACTTGGTGAAACCATGTCAATTCTTAGCAATAATTTAAAAAAAAAATTATGTGCTTGATAACTTCTTGAAATAATCCACATTGTTTTTTTCAAAAAAGATTAAAATTAGCTGGTATTCTTTTAGTAAATGCCTAACATTGTAGATTGTGCCTACTTGTTTGCTGAAAATTTTTGTATTACTATAAATCTTCATGAATATTTTTCTAGAATGTAGGAAAGTTACTTGGAAATAGTTTGGCCTTTTGATAACACTCATCCTGGTACTGTTTATCCTGTCATGAATTGTTTATTTGGTCCTGGGAATTGTTTTCATATACATATGCTACTTAGTATTTTGATGAAATACTAGTGAAGTCATCTGTAGATCTGTGGGTATTTTTTATTCATTTTTCTTAATCAAAAAGGTAATGGGATAATAAAGGGATCAATACAACACAAAAACATAAAACTTATTAATATATGTGCACTCAACCTAAGATCACTCAGATATACCAAGAAAATATTAACAGACTTAAAGACATTGACAGCAACACAATATTTATAGAGTTTTTAGCACCCACTCACAGTAATAGGTGGCTTATCCAGAGAGAAAAACAAGGAAATAATGGTCTTATACGACAAATTAGATGAGATTAACTTAACAGATATCTATCATTTCACTCCAAAACAATGAAATATACATACATTCTTTTGCAAGTGTTTATAGAAAGTTTTAAAGGATAGACCATAAGTACAGGCAAAAAAACAAAATGAAACAATTCTCAATAAATTTACAAAGATTAAAATAATATCAGTCATTTTTTGGATCACAATGGCACGAAACTTGAAATAAACCAAAAAAAGAAAGAAATGAAAATCACAAATGTGTGCAAAAAAGCATGGCACTCATGGCACTGAATAACTATTGGGTCAATGAAAAATCAAAAGTGAAATAAAGTAATACTTGGAATCAAATGAAAAGGAAGACATGAGTTATCAGAAACAGTGGGAAGCAACAAAAGCTCTATTGAGGAAAATGTGTAACAATACAGACCTACCACAGTAAACAAAAAGAACTACATGTAGAAAACCCAAGTATATATCAGAAGTGACTAGAAAAATAAAAAAAAATGAAAAAAAAAATCAGTGGAAAAAAAGGAAGAATTAAATTTCAAGCAGAAATAAAACACTATTCAAACAGATTTTTCAAAGAATTAATAGAACTAATAGCTGGCTCACTGAAAAGATAGACAAATCATTAGCCACTCACAAAGAAGAAAAAAACCCACAAATTAATAAAATCAGAAATGAAAGAGAATTTACTACAGATATTACAGAAACACAAAAGACTGTAAGAGTATACAATCATGAATAGAGTGTTAAATTGAATGATTTAAGAGAAACTTGTAAAATTTTAGAAAAATATTTCATGTCTCAGTCAATAAGAAATGAAAACCTGAAAATACTAATCACAAACATAGAAATTGAAGTAGTATCAATACTCTTAGGTCCAACTTAAAAAAGTAATTAATGCCAATCCTTCTGAAAATTTTTCAAAAATTTGAAGAAGATAAACTTCTACTTTTTTATTCAAAAACCAAAGATATCACCAGAAAAGAAAATTACATACCGATATCTCAGATGCATATTGATGTAAAAATCTTCAATAATATACTAGCAAACTGAATTCAATAACTCATTAATAGAATAATATACTTCAAGTAGAATTTATTACATGAATGCAAAAAAATTTCAACATATAAAAATCAATAAATATGATCTAATAAAACAGCATCTCAATCAGTACAGAAAAAAAAGCATTTGATAAGATTACACATACATTTGTGTTAAAATTAGTCCAAAAATTGGTATAGATGGAATGTACCTAAACATAATAATAAAGATTGTATATGTCAAACTCACAGTCAACATCATTATCAATGGAGAAAAATATGAAAATTCTTCTGCTAAGATCAGGAACAAAGCAACAATATCTACTCTCACCACTATTAGCCAATACTGTTGAGAGTCCTAGACAGTATAGCTAGACAAGAAAAGGACCTAGAAGATATCTAAATTGAAAAAGAAATAGTGAAAATGTCACTATTTGCAGGAATTGGTAATATAAAGAGGGGCCCCCCAAAGACTCCAGAAAGAAGTTGTTAGAAATGATAACTGCAGTAGAGTGGCAGTTCACAAACTAAAAATGCAAATATCTGTGATATTTCTTATTCAAATAAAATAACCCATTTTCAATAGCTTCAAAAAGAATGAAATATGTTAGAATAAGTTTAACCAAAGAAATAAAAAACCTGTACTCTGAAAACTACAAGACACTGTTAAAAGAAATAAAGTAACATTCAAATAAATAGAAAGATATTCCATATACGTGGGCTGGAAGAATTGACATCGTTAAAATGATCATATTACCTAAAGCAGGATACAGATTTAACATTATCCCAATTAAAATCCCAACAACATTCATCACAGAAGTAGAACAAAAAATCATAAAATTTAATGTGGAACAACAAAGACCCTTAATAGTAGAAAAGAAAGAAAGAAAGAAAAAGAATGAGGATATGGTATCACATTCCTTGACTACAAAATAAACTACAAAGGGATAGTAATGAAATAATTAAGGCTTAGAATAAAAATGATACACAGATCTATGTAACACAATTGAGAACCAAGAAAAAAACGCACACATATGTCGACAACTATTTTAAGACAAAGATGTCAAGAGCATACAATCAAGTAAGAGCAATCTCTTCAAAAAGTGGCATTGGGAAAACTGGACAGCAAAAGAACAAAGCTAGATCACTAACACTATAAGCAAAAATTAATTCAAGATGGCTTAAAGACTTGAATGTGGAGTGCCCTCATGGCCTAGCAGTTTAGTACATTGGGTATAGCCCACACACATCCCAAGGCCCTCAATTCAAGACTTGGGTTGGGGAAACAACTAAGATGAACAACTAAATACAATAAAGTGCTTCTTCCTCCTCTCTCTTCCTGCCTACCAGCCTACTGACCTTCATTCCTTCCTACCTATTTCTTTCAAAAAAAATCTGCTCTTCGAAAAAAAGAAAGACTTAAATGCTTGAAGGTAATACACAAAACCATAAATTACATAAAAGAAAAGATGAAAAACATGAGCAAAACATCCTTGACATTGACTTAAGACATGTTTTTATGAACTGGGCTCCAATAAAATTAAAAAAACAAAAAACAAATTGAACTATATCCTACTTAAAAGTTTCTATATGATGAAAGAAAATATCATAAATAAAGGATATTTTACTGAATGGGAGAATATATTTGCATAAAAATGGGCAGACACCTTTTGGAGACACCTCTAAAACTATATGTAAATCGTCAACAATTCCCTTAAAAGATATTTTACATGTCTTGCTATTAAGAAAAGGCAGATAAAAACCACAGTGAGATATCTTTACACCTGTGATATCATCAAAAGGACTGAAAAAAATTTGAAGATATGGAGAAAATAGAAGTCTATACATTGATGTTGGTAGTGCAAATTAGTTCAGTCATAATGGAAAGTGATATGAAGTTTCCTCATAAACATGAAAATAGAAATTCCATATGTTACCTATGATACCATTTTTGGGTATTTACCCTAAGAACAAAACAAAATTAATTCAAGTAGATATAAGCACCTTCATAATGCTTGTATTATTATTTATAATAGCCAAGATCTGGAAACAACCTAAATAAATGCCTCTCAATAGATGAGTGGATGAAGAAGATGTTATATATACATACAATAAAAAATTACTTAGTAATTGAAAATGATGAAATTCTGTATTTGCAGCAAAACATGTGACCCTACTGGGAATTAACCTTAGTGAAATTAGTCAGAAGGAGAGACATATGTTTTATTTAGAGTTGGCATATAGAGAAACCTAACAAACAAGCAAATAAAAAAAACCAAAATAAATTTTTAGTATATGAAATCAAATTTGTGGTTACTAGAAGAGAAAGGAATAAGCAAATTAAGCAAAAGGGGTCAATTACATGGTGAAAGATAGAATTTGACTGTTGGTGGTAAACTTAAAATATTATGTACACATACTGATTTATGATAGTGCATATCTTATACCTATATAATGTATAATGCATTGTTTCTTCAAAAACTTTTAAAGCTCATATAGACTGATGGAGATTTATGCCTAATTGTTAGACTTGTTAAGGTTGACAGTTAGCTCAGAACCAGCTATAACTAACCTTTCCCCCAGTGAAGACATTTCCCTTCATAGAGATTAAATAGATTGACAGTGTTATGCAACCAGTTAACAGGAGATCTTAATCTAAAATTCAATGTTCTTTCTACTGCATCGTATGTTAAAAAGCAATGAGCAGTAGAAAAAGAGAAAAAAATAACAAAAACTACATATGAGTTATAAATCATAACACTACTTCTTTGTTACAAGTGCATGTGTTAAATTACAGACAATATGGAAAGATATAATCTATGCTCTTCAGGTATTCATGGAGATGTGTGTGTATGTGTGAAATACCATTTTAAACATTTTAAGAAATATAATGCTTTAGATTAATGTGTCTTTTTGGATTCTGAGGTTAATGGAAGCTAAGCTAAATTTTGTCCTCCCCAATATGTCACTTTTAATAGTTATTTTATAACATTTGATTAATTCAATCAGGAAATTTAACCTAAATTTACATATGTGTATATGTAGTGTCCCTACATTTGTAATAAATTCCTGCTAAATTGTAGGGCATTTGAAACTCTGAAAAAGCTTACACTGAAAAGTTTGATCAGCCATCTCCTTATAAAGTGACGAGGATGGCATAACTTATAAACTGACTAATAAGTTTGAAGTGTTTCCAAAGCTAAGTAAGCAATTATAATCATAACATTATTCCAGTCATACTGTAAAACTGCTGACTAGAAACTACAATGAGTTGTACAGTATTCTTGTACTCATCACAAAACATTTTTCTGAAAATAGGTCACAACAGTACTAGTTTTTATTTCAGTTGCTAGAAACAAAAAGTAATGTGCTCTAATGGAAAAATCATTTTAATCAAAGTCAGAAATCTAGTTCCCTTTCTAGGTTTGCTTAATTCTGTGAAGTTTTCTACACTGTTTCCTTATTTCCTAAATCTGTATTGAAATACATAACTGACAGATTTTTTCTGCATATTTTTATGGTTAAGTTTAAGTCGATATTTTGATACATTCATTCACTATTTTTATTGATTCATTGACCTTTCATAGTATGTAATCTGAGTGACTTCATTGTGTATGCTATTGTATTAAATTTTGATCATATTTATTTAAATTAATATTTATTTTCTTTTGGGAGAGGCCACATCCATACAAACATACATTTGTTCTTCCATCCACCCATCCATCATTTGCTCAACATTATCATTTTTTTATTATTTATTGTATAAAGTACATTTAGAAGTTTATGGAATTTATGATTAGGTAATAGTTACTATTTATAGAAATAACTGAGCCATTTTTTATCTATCACATAAAGGAAAATAATTTTTGAATAAAATATTGTTTAGTATATCACTTAATTTTTTACGAGATTGGTAATTTATTATAATTAAATCATTATATGTCCAAATGGGATATAAATGATAATTTTGTGACATAAATTATTATTTTGTGCTATAAATTGAAACATATAAACTTATATATTTGTACAAATAAGTTGTAGACACCATAAAAAGAAATAGTAAGAGATGTTTTCTTCCTTTAGCTTGTTGTATTACTACCATGATAATTCTTTAGAAGTAAACGTTCTATTACGGTAAGAAACTACAGAAATACAGGAGTTATACTGACTGTAATACTTAGCTAATAAGTTAATAAGTCCCTCTTTTAAGTTGTAGAACATTAGTAAACTTTCTGGGGTTGATACAATAATTCCTCACCATAATCTCAAAAAAGGAATATCTATTGATTCCTCATTTGGGTCTCAGCTATGTTGTAGGCAAATTTGGCCTTAATCTGATATTTCAAACAGGATGATTTTCATTTATGAAATGCTGATGGAAGTAGATTTGTGACAACTCTGTTCTTTGAACAAAAGATTTTGCCATGGAATGAGCAAATATACAGTAAAACCAGATGATATAGACAAATACTGAGTATATCTCGAGTACAAACAGATTTCAAAAAGCACATTTCCTCCTTTTTGTGTGTTTTTGCAAGAGAAATGAAGTTGTGTTTCCACACAGTTCTACTCCAAATATCCCTTAGCTATTATGCTCACATTTTTGGCATACTGATTTCCCAGCTCTGCTAATTCTATAATGGAATGAGGTCATAGACATTTATTTAACATCCTTAGATCTTTTGCTGAGCTCACTATGGGGTAAATTATTATATGAAAATATTTTTATAGAAAACATCATGAAAATAGCAGATTGATAAAGAGAGCCAATATTTTTATAGAAGTTGTAATAAGTATACATTTTGTAATTTTCGCTTTGTGTAGATTTGGTTGGGGGGGGCTTGTTTCTTGCAAAAAGTGTATTGCATTATAATGCCTAAGAGTTGAACCAATATTATTACGTCTGTGTTAGTCATGCTCAGAGCATGGCTCTGAACCTAAGGGTTATGTTGCAGTTGATTAAGTAATAGTAGCCAAGGGGAAGGGTAGGCACAAGGTGGGAATGGTTGAGCTTTCTTATGATGGTCATTGTATTATAGAAGAGACTGCCATTGAACAGAATGTTTAAAGAGAGAGTACTTTCTACTGTGGATGATGAGAAGGAACTCTAGACAAGAACAGCGTGATGAAAGACATAGCGATGTGATACATCTTGTAGTGAGAGACTGGCAGTTCTTTGGCATGTCTAAAGAGCAGGGTGTCAGAGACTTTGGCATGGGCAGGGCAAGGCAAGCAAGCAGGGACTCAAGCATTTCCAACAGACTCTGATATCAGTGGAGAGCCAGTGAAGGATTTCCAACTAATGAAAAATCAGAAATGGTTTGCGTTCTTACAGAAATCCCCACCAGCTGGGTGTAAAATGGATTTAAGGGGTTTGAGAGAGTGAACCAGTAGTGATGATGTGAGCACAGTGCTTACCTTGGGTATGATGCAAAAGATGTGTGCTCCTAGGGTTCTGATTTTGTGTCTAAGCAGATAAAGGGAAACAGGAGGAAATGAAGAATGACTTACACTTTGGGATAATTTGAGATACCTTTAGTACATTTACCTATTAAAGAGGTAAATGGGTGGATGAATGCTAGACATGGAGGACATAGCAGATATCTAAGAGAAAGGTAGAGATTTGGTACATATGTGTGATTGTGCTGTTATGCAAGTGTGCGTGTATATATACACATTCATACCTCCTTGTTCTCATATATACTATTTCCTTGCTTTCGTATAGTTTCATGGAAACAAGGAGTGAATGGGATGCTTAAGAATGTTAAGGAAGTCGAGGGTTAGAGGCTTAGTCTTAGGACATTGGCATTTAAGAGGTAGGTAGAAGAACAGTAGGTAGAAGAACAATCTCGAAAGCAGTCTGAGACAGACCATTTAGAGAGGGGGGACAGGGGGATTTAAACAGGAAAGGAGCTAACACTGTAAAATGCTAGTCAAAGATGAAGTAAATGATGATATCTGTTGACTTTACTTGTAAGCATAAAAGATGCCTTGGACAAGGACAATTTGAATGACATAATTAAGGAGGGGGCCAGCTTGCAGTAGGTTGAAGAATGAATGTAACAAAAATGCCAAATGCAGTGATTCATCTATTTTAAAAATGAAATTATTTGTTTTTCATTTCTTATAATTGGCATCTAAATCTTGGTATGGGAGAGAGAGAGCAAAAATGTTAAGTAACTTACCAAAATTAGAGACATTTTTTTCCAAAGAGGCTATCAGATATTTGAAAAGTTGAACACTATTGCAAAATCAAATGTTTATGTCAGTTTTTCTGCATAGTTACATGAATAAACTAATTGGTGTATAGAGATTTGATTCCCAATAATTACTTATGTTGTAAATGTCTCATTTCCCAATACTTGGGCTGATCTGGTGTGTGACATCCAGGCACAGAACTGCCAGTGACAACCAGCTTGGTTAGTCTCAAAGAGACATACATATTCAATTACCTAGATCTCTCTTTTTTCCTGAAAAATTGATTTTGAATTAGAGTATTTTTTCAATAATGTTTACAAAAGTTGATTTTCAATGACTTATTTTAATATAGGTGTCATATAAGCAACCAAACTGAAATTCAACTTTCCATTTATTTTATACTTCTAGTATTTCCCACCTTGTCTGTTTTTGACTGTATGCGGTCCATTCCACTGTTACTATCATTTTCTTTATTATTTGCAATAATATGTATCCATATTTACCTTATGGATGCAAACAATGTGTTTTGTATACAAAGATGACTTAGACATACACCTAGCTCTAAGAAGCTCCAAATTTAACTGTTAAGCAGATATATTTAGATAATTAAAAATGTTCTATCGGAAGAATTTGTATGAATGATGGCAATGGTATAATTTCTACCACTTACCACATACTAGGTATTATTCTAAATCATTTGCATAAATTGTGATATTTAATGTAGTTGCCCAATTATCATTATCTATATTTTATGATGAAGAACCTCTGGGTGAGTATGGGTCAATCCAAGATCTCCTGACTGGAAGTTGTTGAATGAGATCAGACCCAGGTACGTTTCCCTGACTTTGAGCCCTGCATTAACTATAAATATAAACTTCCTTCCATTGCAGAGGATTTGGGACCCTAGAGAGAGCACATGGGTTCACAGAGGGAAGTTGTCAGTGAACATTTCTTTGAGAAAATGAGGGATGAATTTGAAGGCTTATGTAAGCATTGCTGTGTGGTAGCCAGTTTGGACATAGATGGTGAGTTGTCCCTACCTTGGTCAGATGTCAGAGCTACTATGACTGGCTCTGCTTCCTTCTGAACACTGCTCCCCGGATAATTCAGTGCCGTTGACTTCACTGTGTATTTATGTGTTGTCATGTAAATATTTGAGAATATGATAGAGAGAAAAGAGTGGGAAAGATATTTCAGACAAAGAAGCAGCATGGCAAGTGAGTAGGATGTGACTTAAATGTTTGACTTCTTGCACCCTCAGTGTTTCTGGGGGGGTAGGTGGGAAGGTGGGGAGCTGGTTGTGAGTCATGCACACAGGCTTGGTTTATTCTGTGGCATGAGGTACTGAAGTGGATCTAAATCTAACAGACTTTTGGTCACCATATAATTGGTGGAGAGCCAGGTCGGGGGATATTTCTCATTCTCCCCAGAACAAAGTAGCAACTCATAATTAGAAAACAGGAAGGACAATAAAAATAAATACAATTCAAGATAAAAATATAACTGAGTCTTATCTCAGTGATTCTGTAATATTTCTACCTTTTTAACTTCATTTGGGTTTATTGGTACAGGAGCCAATCAGGCCATATTTGTACATCAGGATCTGATAGTGCAGGCCTCCCAGGTTCCCGGGCATTTTGAAGAGATATGCTTAACATGAAGAAAGGGCAGAAAGGTTAAAATTGTTGCATAATAAAATATGATTCCGATGCTAGGAATTATGCTAAGTAGTTAATTTGAAAAGCTAAATATTATTACTTTAAAAGACATTTTCACCAAAATGACAAAGTTAGCAATGTCTTATAACATTCAAGAGGCTATACTTCAGTTTCGTGTTAAATTTCACTTGGAGCTTCTTATTCCCCTAAAGACATTACTTTATACAATGGGGTTTATTATCACCTCAAATTGAAGCTTTGCTTCTGGCTGCTAATTTAATGTGAAAATGAATATAGTTCAGTGAATACTATTCAGCCTGTAGCCTAATCTTTACCATACTGTGACACTGACAGATTAAACTACTTCATCTCCCTTGAAATAATTTCTTTAACCTGAAGAGAGGGCCACCTGCTGGAATGACCAGGTATGTAGTGGAAGAAACATGGAACCATACGTCAGTTTATTTCAGGTTTCCAAATACAGGAACACCACACTTCAAAACTATAATGCTTTCTTTTTACATTTGGATGCTTTCAATGACCTGAAAAATATCTGATGCTCCTGCCCATGCTGACTTCCTCTGGACCAGTTAGACGTCCTCCATTAATCTTGCTTCTGTTAGCTCGCTTATGAAAATAAGGGATGTTCATTAATTCTGACCATGAAATCCCTAAAAGAGAAAGGATTTAAAATGAAATAGTAACTGCCCTACCTTAGGAAATTGGGAATTTGGTTTAGTATAATGAATTGGAATTATACTAAAATGGAAATAAGGAAACCTGTTTTCTGATGCAAATTCGGGCCCTACATGACTGGTGGGTGATGGGTCTGCTCCTCATTCATCTTGGGGTTTGGTTTCCTCACAAGTTTAAGGTAAGATTGGAACATGCAGACAGGAATACATTGTAAGAAGACCCACTTGGGAGTCATTTCCCTTGGCCACTTGCTTTGCTTTGAAGTGAATGAAATTTTTTTAAATAAAATACTCTAGCTCTAAGTTCAGTATTTTAAAACTGCCTTGAAAAGGTAGTATTGAGCTTCAGCTGGGAGGAATATTTAAGTACATACCATTTCTCTCCTTTGTTTTCCCCTTCCATATAAAGTCAGAGGTAAACTAATTGATCCCTCTGTGTGTGTTCCCTGTTACCTTCCATTTTAATTTCCTAGGAGCACCTGATAGTGCTCAGCATAATATAATTGGTTTCCTCATTCCAGGGATTTTATAAACAAGTAATTCTGTGGAAAGAACATCAATACAGTTTGGTTCATTGAGGAGCAAATTGAAGAAGCTAGATTGAGGAACTATTATAAGATTATTCTAGTGCTGTCTTTAAAACCTCTATAGAGTTTTTATTTATATACTGTATAACCAATTTAGCCATTACTAGATTTATGTAGGTAGGTATCAAATATATGGGAAAATAGAGAATGTTCCATCTACCCTGCACCAACCCTGAGGCCTGCCCTACTTTTCATTGCTCCTCTCTCTGTCTCAGTATAGCAGCTGTTACCTCACTTGAACTCTACAGGAACTGCTTGGTAGGGGTGGAGTCCCTCAGAGTCACTCTTCTGAGAGCTTTCTGATAAGCAAATATGATCTTGACATGGATCAACGGTGTCTGTGCAAACTCCCTATAGACCTGGGAGTACTGGCTGAGTCTCTCTGCCTCAGGTTTTCAACTCTGCTTCCTGGGAACCCTTTGGCACCCATGACCTGTTGTAGTTATTGACACTACCTATCCAGGCCATGGAAGGTAACGCACTTGGCTTAGTGTTGAACAAGTCTTCAGTAAAGCTTAATGGAATAAAAAGAACAAAAATACACCCTCAATTATACCTCAGCAGAGAGGGTTGGACCAGTTGTGTTAGGATTCTCCAGAGAAACTGACCCATAGGATGAAAAGATCAGTAGGATCTCACTGAGAGAGAAAATATTTATTTTAAAGAATCGATTCATGACTTTTGTGAGGGCTGGTATATGCAAATTTTGCAGATCACAATGGCAGACTGGAGACTCAGGGAAGAGCTTTTATGTAGTTTAAAGTCTGAAGACATTCTAGGGACAGAATTCCATTTTCCCTTTCATTTTTTAATTTTTCCCCCTCCTACGGACTCCAACCCATATTCTGGTGGGTAATATGCTTTACTCAAACTCTGCTGATTGAAGTATTAATCACTTATAAAAATAAACCTTCAAAATAACACCTAGATTGACATTTGACTAAAAACTAGGTACTGTGTCCTTGCCAAGTTGGCACATATATTAATAGGTTAATATTGAATCAAACGATTGATGATGGCCTTAAACTCTTACTGCTTAGCATTCAGTAGATGAAAGATGCATCTGGAATCTGAAAAAACAAGGAAAATTCTCAGAAATATTGTGACTGAGAATCAGGCATGATATTTGTTGGAGAAGTGGTATCCTCCAAGTGAGATTTCACAGGACTAGAAAATGTATTTCCAATTCCTACACTGGAAAAAGTATAAAATGGAAAGATAAAGATGATTTCTAGAGTAGTAAGGAAAAGTGGAGAAATCTCTTATATTCTTCCCATGACTTCAAGGTCTGGGACTGTGACAGGGACAGTGTCAAGACATCATGGGTAAAGAGATGTCACTGTGGATAGTGGTTGAGAAAGGAGACAAAATGTCAGGGTTGCTCCATGGTACTAGGATTAGAGTCCTGGGGCTTGGGCTGCATGGAGAAGAGTGACCTGTGCTCTGATTCCAGGGACAGGTAGGAGGTAGGATGCACATAAGTGAGTTCTTGGCAAAGAAGATTGGCAAAGGTCCCGCTATCCAGAGTTATCTTACTTTCTGCCCTCCCTGGAAACCAGGACATACAGGAAATCTCAATCCTGCTATGTTATGCTTTTTTCTTAATAGTGACTTGGTTGCATCCCCATCTTCAATTGGAATGCTTCTGACTCAGGTACAGACTACTTGATCTATTTTTTATGAAGATAGGCTTTTGCTGGAATGAATATTTCTCAGTTATGAGAGAAACAAGTAATATACTCATACATAAATCAACTTGTTAAGATAATGACTCAAACTTTTGTTTTATTTGTTGTAAGACTCAATACCAAATTCTTAGCTTTAGTGATTCAGGGAATGGGCCTGTTTATCTCAGGCATCTGCTTATATAAACCTGAAGACCCTCTCCAACCCAAAACATTATTAGGAGACCCCACACCACAGCAGGACCAAATGAGCTATATGTGGCTTGGATTTCACCTTTAAGAAAGCACTCAATTTAAACTTTTGATTTTACCTTTTAACAACACTGTACATTAAATTCCAGAGCTAAGATGATAGTATTTCAAGATAACACATTCATTTTATGTCTTAAATTGGACAGTGCTCTCTGCATTACAAATATTATATGAAATAATATTAAAATTAATTTTGCAATATTTAATATTAAAATTAACATTATTTATAGTTTTTATGTATTAAATGTCCAGGTGTTTAATGTTACAGGAAAAAAAACCCCTAAATTTTGCCTTTACAATACGCTGGAAACTCAAGATCTGGACAAAGTCTAGCCTGAACTCTATGAGGTCTTTCTCTGGAATTTTCTGCACATTGACATAATACACTTCCATCTAACCAACCCAGAAGATGTTGTGCATAGTTTCCTAGAAGGACTAAATGACATGGTCTTGAACTTTTCTAGTTTATTTGGGACTACTTCACATTGTTCTCTGCCCATGCTAGCTCTCTGCATTCTGTCTACAATGGGGATCCATTTTGTTTTGACAGAAGAAATTCTGGATTGAATTTGAGCTAAAAAAGATACCTCCTAGTGGTTAGAAACATGGATTCAAGCTTTCTTTCTATGAAGAACTTAAACACTGCTTCTTTAGCTTCAGCAGTTTGGACTGGGTATGGGCAGGACAGACAGACTAAATATTTAATCGGTCTCAGCAAGATCTATATGCTCAACTTTTATCATGGTGCAATTGCTAAAATTACTTCAAAACTGAATTCTAATGAACAATGGATAGGATGGAAATTGTGTTAAATAGTTATTATTATTATGAATATGATTTTATCAATATTATAAATAGTATAAAGATATTAATTGTGAAGGATATACATTTCACTTTTCTAAGTATGTAAATAATAAATATACTACATATTATGCTAATGGAAGTTTATATAAATGACAAATATTGTGTAAGTGAAATCGTTAATAATGTATCTTGAATAAAATAGAGCAATATGGGAAAGAAGTATATTTTTAGGTAAACTTACACAGAAAGTAGTGTCATGTGTATTTTGTGATCATTTGAATTTAAATGATCTAATTTTTAATTTAATTGTATATGAAAAATTATTTACCTTACTTAAGCAACACATTGTACAATGCCCTATAGGCAATCCTAAAATATAGATATTAAAATTAACAGGGGTCATCTTTCCCCAGAATTTACATTTATAATGGACTTACCTATAAAATTTTATATGGTAGGGCATACTAACCAAAAAATCTGGAGAAGGCTTTTGGGTCTCTAAGTGAGCTTTGCTTCTGAGAAATAGACTTGCTGTATCTACTTCGCCAGTGAGAATACTCATGGGGCGCCTCACAGTCCACTGAGTAACCCTTGGGAAGATGAGGAACTTTCCATAGCACCATATTAGACAACAGACTGTTTTGTGACAGGAGAGCTTAGTTTTGTTTGCTTATTATGAAAGCTGAGGGAAAAATTTTAGCAGCACACTTCACTTAGAACTTTGACTTTCAAATCAATCTGATAAAAAGCTTTAGTTGGTACTTTGAGGATAAGTTCAAGCATCTTGCAACATAACTTTTTAATTACTTATGTTATTGTTATAATATGTATTGTCTAAAATAAATTTGGAATTAGATTCATTGTGTAAAACTGAAGCTATGCATACCCTGTGATCTATCAATCCTGATTCTAAATATTTACTCCAGAGAAGCATTTCTTCGTGGGCACAAGGAGACCAGCAAGCATGCTTATTGTGATAGTATTTGTAAATAAGATTGCAAAAATCTAGTAAGGGAATGATTTCTAGTAAGGGAATAGATATGTTATCTGTGGTCTGTGTGCCTGATGGATTACTATAGGGCGGTTAGGCCTAAATACTTAGATTTTTATGCATCATAAGGAATGATACAAAAATGATGCAGTAGAGGGGAAAAAGGAAGTGTTAAAAACTGTATAAACTATAATACTATTCTGTATGTCTAAAGACACCAAATATTTTATATTTACCTATATTGTGCTAATGTCATATATATATATACTTTATCTTGATTTATTTACATATATATGCTTATATGAAGAGGGATATCACACTTACAAGATTTTGGTTATATCTAGGGACCGGAGACAAAATTAAAATTGTGCTTAAAATAGATTTTTACTTTACATAGAATATGTTTTATATATTATTTATATAATAAATATAAAAATATATGGAATTATGAATAAAAGGAATTATATCGAAGTGTAAACAGCTACTAATTCTGGATGTGAACAATTCTGGATGTTTCTTATCTAAAATTTTCAAAAATTTAAAATCCTAAAAGAAAGAAAATGATTTTTCTTTTTATATTTTCTCCCTGCTTATATTGTTAAAAATCTGAGTTTAGAAGAATTATTAGAATGCATGATTTCGTGTGTGAGGAAAAGTTTTATTCTGTAATTTTTGAATTCTGTTTTTAAGGGAATCAAAGGTTCTAGAATATTTGGGTGGGTGTAACATTATGTCTCCTCTGCTAAAGGGAGATCTCACATAACGCATAGGTTCCTTTGCAAATTGAGTCTAACTACATTAAATAACAGTATATGTTGTTTAAGAAGTTTATTCATTCTAACAAAGAGGTATAATCATAGTGAGCTATTTTGATTAAAAGAACAGTTCCTAAGAAATTGTACATATTTTCCCTGTCGATTTAATAAAAACAAAACTGTAGGATTTTAAGGAATCTCATAAAGATTATTGAACCAATTATTCTAGCATTTTACAGAGTAAAAATTTAGTTTGAGAAATTAATTGAGACAGGAGAGATTGCTTATTTCTTTTTTGACAACCTAATGTATTATAATATTTTCCTGATATGATTTTGTTTCCAAACAATTTATTTCATTTTTCTTCTAATGTTGCAACACTAGAATAGAAATTCAGCTCAAATAGTTTTGTTGAATGACAATTTATTGCTCAGATAACTCAAAAGTCAGGGGATAAATTTAGTGTCAGGCACAGCTGGATCCAAGGTTTTATTTCTTTCCCACGTTTGCCTCTACTTTTCTCTACTTAATTTCAGGCTGCCTTTCTCTAGTTCAAACAAGATGGACATTAGTAGTTAGATACTCATTTCTCATTAGCTCTGAATCCCAGATTAGAAGCACAACTATTTTGTTTAGCATATATGTCAATGCTGATGAAGTCCCTGAATTTACTATGCTTGAGTAGTATGTTCCCCATGGAAGAAGTGGTGTCTTAGGTTGGCCAGTGTTAGTCATTTTGTTGGAGGCAGGAAAAGACACATGGTTGATTGTATCCACAAATACCACAGGAAGAGAAGTGGGTTTCTCTCCCATGAAAAGAGACGGTGAGGCAAATCAATACCTAATTGGCTATTATGGTACTATTACATAAAATATTAGTGACACAACTGATAGCCAATTTAGTTATTGATTGTGCCATTAATATTTTATATAGCAGTAACACAGTAATGACACTTTTAACTAACCTATGCATACAGGTAGTAGGGACCACATCTTCCTCATCTCTGTATCCATATTACTAAACATGACCTGTGGCATATTGTTAGCATGCAATAATTTACATACTAAATAAAGATTACTTATTGCATACATTAATTGATGAAAGAGAATGTTGTTGTTAAGAAACATCTCTCTCAAACTGTTTTTGTTTTGTTTTAAAGAAAGGTACAGGCAAGAATGAAGTTGAGTAGGCAGGCAGGCAGGAAGAGAGAGAGGAAGAAGCATTTTATTTATTTTTTTAGTTCTTTATCATTGGTAGTCTTCTTGGCCCCAGATCTTGAACTAAGGACCTTGGTATGTATGTGGACCTGGTTTAACCCACTAAGCCATGAGAGAGCAAACAGTTTTGTTGACTTATTTTAATACTTAGAAAATTGTTGTATTTCTGGGCTATAAAGATGAAACAACTAATTAGTAACATAGTCTAAACTCTGGAAATGATGTTACACTGAGTTGGTATATAATATATACCATCTGATATATAATATTATTTTCCAAACTAAGTATACTCAATTGCTATGTATGGACTTGGTCTTGATATATACAAATACACTGTAAGTAAGTGGTTATAATTGCTGTTATAGACATCTCAAGAGGTCTATAACTAGCTGCACTTGTACAGAATTCTTGAATTACCATATGGCACCCAACATGATAATCTGCTGCAAACAAGTACCTACTAAATGATTAGTGCATACCATACTTAATTCTGCCCTAATTATATTTATTCCCTCAGTCTTATGGTTGATCTATAATCAAAGAGAATAGACTTCCAAATTTCTAGAACTAATGATAAAACTGAAGTTGATATAACATTTCTTTTTTTATGTTCTCAGAGACCTGAGGTTTAACAGAATAAGAGAAATTCCTGGGAATGCCTTCAAGAAACTCAAGAATTTGAACACTCTGTGAGTACTTACTGCTCATCTGTGGAAGTTCTAGTATTATGAACTAGTAGGATTGCAATTTACCATGAAAAGTCATTTTGAGAGTAAACAAATTTTGTATAAGAATGGAATCTTACAAGAGGTCTCATGAACAACAAAATTCTGCTGCTTGATTCCACTGCCTACATTGCTCCTATCATCTGCATTTGGGAGATAATCCTATTTATCAAATTGCTTTTGATATTCTACTTGTTTAAAAAAGTTTCACGTGAAAAACCTCAAATGAAGAAACTGAAAGAGTGCCTAAGTGATTTGTCTGTGGGTTCCATAAACAAAGAAATAAAATGGAATGAAAATTTATTACTTCTTTACTGCAAAATCCATGCTTTCCCCAGTATGTCACTAGATCTCCTTATTTGTGATACTGTGAAAACCTCTAAAATAAAATATTTAAAGGAAAAATTACAGCTTCATAGGTGTTCTAATATAAATTTTTATTTTAAGTATGTATTTTATTTAAAGACTATGGCTGTTTATTACCTTTAGTGTACTTGGCTAGATGTTGAATTTGGACCCAGATCAAAACACACATAGCGGATAGTCTGACTTTGTGGGACCAACAAAAAATAAATCAACTGTAAAACATGCAATAAAAACACAGTAAGTGCTATATGAGAGTATGAATTTAATATGAAAAAACATATAGTCAAGACCTGATTTGAAGATTTAATCATTTTAAGTTCTCTTAAAATGATCTGAACCTTAGTTTCTTCATCTTTTTTGTTGGAATTATATTAAAGTCTTCCTCACATAACTTTTATTAGGATCAAATAATCAATCTGAAAGTTCTTCGTAAATTTCCTTTTTTCTCTCTTTATTTTTTCTTATTTATTTTTCTTTGTTGTAATGTCTGGTACAAATGCTATTATTTCTTGTTGCTGGGTTGAATTCAATACAAAGCTAAAATATAATGAGTATAAGGGTAGAATGCTAGCAGAGATTATTACAGGAAACTTAAGAGTATGAATATTGTCCAGCATTTAAATTATTGCTTCAGTTAGGTTTTTCCTTGAGTGAAGATTGAGAATACTCAGGATTGTTAGAGCTGTGTGAAAGTCTGTTTCTTGTTATATTTTCATAGTACAGTTAGCAATCTTATCATTTTAGCTGAACTCATGGTATCACAACAAAACTAGTACTCTAACTTTAGAGAGGAGATAATAACCTTACATTTGAGCACCGCATCCCTTTTTTTTCCCCCATAACTGATGTCTGAGTTTACATACATTTTCTGGTAGGGATGATGTAAGAGTTTAAGAAAGTAAAGACCACGGGATTTATTCCTTGTTTAATAACAAAGCAATGGTTCTCAATCTATAATGTGTAAAAAAGTTTCCTGCAGACAGGAATGAAAGGAAGTAGGCAGGAAAGCAGGCAGGAACATTTTTTTATTTTGTTTATTTATTCATCTTGGTTGTTCCCCGCACTGCCTCTCCCTCCCCCAGGATACGAACCCCAGTCCTTGGGACATAAATGGACTTCACCAAATGGAGGTGGAAGACCCAACAATTACTCTATCAGAGCAGGCACAAAGATTTGCATTTTAATGATTATGTCTAGAAGATCCGATACTATCATGCTAAGCGCTATCATTGAAGCCTTTCACCACTGTCTGCTGAGATATGAAGACAGTAAATAGCTAAATGTCTTTTAAATTTATCAAATTGTTGCTATTGACTAATGTTATAAAATATTAATGAACCTGCTTGTTTGGAAGAAACATTATTAATTTGTATCTAAATATTTTTAGTAAAAATGGTAATAAAATAATTATCATTTATGGTGTTATTTAGCAGCATCAGTCTATGTTAGTTCCTCTTTGCATATTAGCTTCATTCCTTAATTCTACACTGTGTGATGGAGTTATTATTTCTATTTTACAGATATGGACACCAAGGCTCATAACTCTAACGTAACTTATCTACATTGATACAAATAGGAAAGGGCAGAGATAGGATTCATGCAAAGTTTGATCTGCTAATTGTTGCACTTTACGATTTCCATGATAACTTTCAGAAAAGCTAGTTCCCAGGAATAAATAATAAATTATCTAGGTGACAAGTTTTGTAAAAGGGAAAAACAAAGTAAGAAATGAAAAAGACACTGAAAAAGGCTTGGGATTGGAGAGAACTTTGGCAAAAGCAGTGGAGACTCAAGGACCTAACGGGACCCATCAGATTCACATTTATACTACAAGTATATTCATGAAAGAAAGTGGAAAGAGAACCTTTTTGTTAGTGTATCTACCATTTCTGGTTGTGTATTTTTAAAAGAATAACTGAATTATCAAGTTCTATAAGAAAATCTTACTATTTAATATATTTTCAAATACATTTCTATGAAATGTGATGTTTTAAATAGGAATATTTTGCTACGCCTTATTTTTTGAGAACATATCACATTGATGATCATGTAGTCATTATTTCATTTATTTGCTTTTATTTAAATATATGACAGGAAATATTTTTTTCTACCAATGTATTATTACATTCTTTAAGATCTGTGTTTGCTGCATTTGATCAGAGTCATTTGAATAGCTTTTTCATTAGATGGTAATGGCCAAAGACTATGAAAAGGACAAAAAAAATCCCGACACCTCAGCCTTATACACAACAGTGAATCCTATTAACCTTTGACCTTTCACTTTCAGCTCTCTTATTACATAAACATACATAGTATATTATGGTGTATATCTGTTATATATTTTCAAATAACTTTTATACACATTCATATATATATCATAAACACATTGTATATAGATATGAAATTCTTAAATGTGTAACTCCACATATAAATAATTTCTCATCAAACTAAACAGTATACAAACATGTAAACTCATCTACACAGTTCTGGTCAAGTAAACCACATAGCAGTTAGGTAATCACAAGGTAAAAAGCGTACTGGAAGGGGCCAGAGAAGGAACAGAGGTAGACAAAGAAATGAGCAACTGACAAGGTCCCAAGGGTCATTTCTTAAAGTTGCACTAGCAGAAATCTTCAATTATGACTTCTCTTTTCACATCACATTTATTCTTGAAGGACTTCAAAATGAGTGTTGAAATTCTGTCAACACTAGAGTAGAACTGAGTCAGTTCTGCAGGTCCTGTTGCTCACAGCCTCCTTGTACAAGTTGGTGAGTAAATTTCTACTTCTCCTCCTCCACACAGAGCTTACCAGAATGGCAAAGTTACAGGTGACCCTACTCTGTGGACAGGACTTGATCCTGTTCTCAAATTGTTTGGCAATCCTCTATCTGTGGATACACTGTACATTACCTGCTTGCTCCAGCTGCCCTTGCCCTGGTGCCTAGAGGTACGGGCAGTCTCCCACATGATGTGAAAGCGCAGAGGCAGGGTCCTGGGATCCTGCTCTGGAAAGATGGGCCCCACTACCACTGGTTGGGTACCCTTGGAGGCGCAAGCAACCTTGGGGGTTCTGTGGCAGCTGCAGGCTCTTCCAGAGTGGCTGCTTTCCCCCACAAAGTGGTGCAGGAACGTCTCTGGTGTCTCTCCCTTTTGGGCTTGAGACCCAGATTGCAGGATCCTGGGAAACACTGTTCAACCTGCAAAGTGTCTCAAGACTTTGAAGGATTGATGTTAATAGTGTGCCATTACTATTCTGTAAGTAGCCATACTTAAGATATTTGATTATCTTTAAGATTATCTTGTACTATAGAAAGAGAATAACATTTCAAGCAGAAAATATTTGCAAAATTTTACAGTTGAAGGTATATGGGAAACATGAAATCAAGGCATTCACTTCTGGTATAGTGGAAATGGAAAGACAGGATTTAGTTTTACACTAATTATTAGCAATAAGAACTCAGTTGGCTCACTTAGAAATTATTTAAGACTGAAAGATAAGTTTCCTAGCAAGTATATTTATGCTGATCTAGCTGATATCATGCAAAAGGTCCAGGTGAAATTTTTCAAAGATATACAAAAAGCAGTTGTTTGAAAGTATCAGATGACAATCAAGGCATTCAAGATTCCAGAAGCTAAGATACAAGAAAGAAAGGAAGCTCACTGAGCTAGACTCAAACCATCTGGGTAACATTTCCCTCTCTTTAAAATTGCTACTTCAAGATGCAAAGCCTAGAGACTGGAGAGAAGGCATCACTTGACAGTCTCACCAGTCAGGCAAGACAAAGGTGTAGAGTCTAAGACTGCCATAATAACCAGTACTACATGGCCGGGATACCATACAGAAGGCAACAGAAGATTATCAAAGTGACTATTTTGCCAGTCATTCCAACATAGGCATTCCCTAACTCAGAATCAGCATATGTGGGGAGGGAGTTACAAGAAAGAAAGGAGAGAGCTGCTGCTAAAGACCCCAAAATCTAATTGAGGATTTTGGTATCTTCAGGGTAGCAGAGAAACAAAAATAAGAACTTAGGTTTGATAGTCAGATATAAAATAGCAAATTCTCAAATTATGAAAAGGGAGCTTAATATTTAAAATATTTCTCAAATATGATTGACTGGATCACTGTCTTATTTCAAAAAAATATTAACTCAGGAGATCGACTATAGGATGATGACTTGATAAGACACAAGTTCAAGTTGCTCCCCACAGATACAAAAAGAAAAAGATCACCTGTTTTCCTGAGACAAACACCAAAAAAAGACTGGTGCTACAGCAGGAGACAGAACATCTGAAGACTAAAGGTGGTTGAGGGCACTAGGCACAGTTCTGTGCTAAGCCACATTTTGGCTTTGGGATGGAACTTGGGAGTCTCTGGATTTGCAATGAGGCAGAGGCTAGGAATTTCAGGAAAGACTGTGGAAGTAGTGAGAGGAGGCCCAGGGTGCCTGAGACATAGAGCCAAAAGGGGCCAACTTGGAAGGTTGTGAAAAGTGCATTGGGAGTTGAGCTGGAGCCAAAGTGGTGGAATTGTGCTGGGTGCAACCATAATCAGAAATCAGCCAATGAAATTTCAAGCTCAAACCCCTCCCACAATAATTTCATGCCTGAGCCTAGGGTCTACTGAGCAGAAATCTCACCCACTGCATATCCGCCAACCAGAAATCCCACCAAATGGATACCCCAAACCCTGGATTGCAGTGAAAGCCAGTCCCAAACTGCAACCTGCTACCTTGTGGGTAGAGGTGAAATAGCAGCCTGATAGCTAATCCTTGGTAAGTTAAAACTACACAATGCCAGGGAAACTGAACCCTCAGAAATATAAACAGAAAGCCGAATAGAGCAAAAGCATAGAGACATAGTCATGAAATTATGGATCAAATAAAAAACCCAGGGAGAAATCTGAATATAGCAGATGCATGTAAATACCTGAAGATGAATTTAGAGTAAATGCGATTAATATACTCATGGGACCCAAAAATTAGTGGAAGCAGTTAACAAGAATGTCAGAAAATAACAGAAGAATTAAAACGAGACATCAAACAGGAAAGAGATACCATGGCTAAATTAAAGATCTCATAGCAGGCCACAATTATAGGTTGGATGAGGCTTCCCATATAATCAGTTAAATGAAATCTAGGGGAGAGGAACTTAGTCAAACAAATCTGCAGAGCAATTAAAAAAATCCAAACAAAAACAGCATTTAAGACCTCTGGGATAGCATCAAAAGGAATATTTGTATCATAGGGGGCCCAGAAGAAGAGAGAGAGAAGGGGGCAGAAACCATATATGAAGAAATAATAGATGAGAACTTTCCCAATATGAAGAATGAAGCAACCCTCCATTCCAGGAAGCTCAAAAAGTTCCTAATAAAAGAAACCAAAACAGAAATACACCTAGACACATCGTAATCAAAATGTCAAAAATAAAAGATAAAGAATGATCATTAAAAGTAGCCAGAGAAAAACTTGTCACATACAGAGGAGACCCCATAAGATTGTCAATGGACTTCTCAAATGAAACTCTACAGACAAGAAAGGAATGGAATAGTATATTCAAAGTGCTGAAAGAAAACTATTTTCAACCTCAAATTCTATATACAACAAGATTATCATTCATAACTAAAGAAATGATAAAACTGTTTTCTGACAAAAGTTAAAGGAGTTCATCAAAACAAGACCATCTTTGCAAAAAATATTAAGAGATGCTCTATAATGCATAAAGAAATCACACAGAAAAACAGTATAACGGCAATTATTAAATGTGGGGTGGAAGAGAACAGAAAAAATTGTAGATATTTGGAATGAGTAAAGCTAATATGCTGTCAAATAAAATTAGGCAATAAACAGAGCTGAATGGTAACTTCAGGGTAACATCAAGATACATTCCAAGGGAGAAAACAGAAGTAAACAAAAGGCAAAATCAATCAAAACATAACTGCACCCATCCAACCTAAAAAAGAGAAAGATAACAAAGTCATCATCTGGAGCAACATACAAAAGGCATATTATAAAATGACACTAAGCAGCTATATATCAATAATCACTCTAAGCGATAATGGACTGAACTCACCAGTCAAACAAGGCAGAGTGACTGAATGGATTAAAAAGTGTAACAAATTTCTGCTGCATTCAGGAAACCCACCTCCTTCCAAAAGATAAACAAGGGTTCAAAGTCAATGGCTGGAAGACTATCTTACTTTTGAATGGCAACCACAAAAGAGCAGGAACAGCTATACTCATATCAGATTAAACACTTTCATCTAAAAAGCATAACAAAAGACAGATGGACACTATATAATCATTAAAGGATCAATCCAGCAGGAAGACATAACGCTTATTAACATATATGCACCAAATGAAGGAGAATCAAAATATATCGAGCAAGTATTATTAGACCTGAAGAGACATATTGACAGAAACAAAATAATAGTGGGGGACTTCAACACCCCACTTACAACAATGGACAGGTCAACCAGACAGAAAATTAACTGGAAAACAGCCTCTTTAAATGACTGTCTAGAACAGATAGGTTTAATAAACATATACCGATCATTTCACCTAATGACTAAAGATTTCACTTTCTTCTCAAGCACCCATGGAACATTTTCTAGGATAGATCATATAGTTGGACACAAAACATCTCTCAACAAATTTGCAAAGATCGAAATCATACCAAATATCTATGTCCTAAAACCAAAAATCAACCGCAAAAGGAAAGCTGGAGACAACAAAGTAATTCAAAACTTAACAATAGTCTTCTGAAGGATTTTTGGCCAAGAGAAGAAATCAAAAGGGAACTAAAAAATTCTTAGAGCCAATTGAGAATGAGGACATGAGCTACCAGAATCTATGGGATTCAGCAAAAGAAGTACTAAGGGTAAAGTTTGCCTCAACTCAGTCCTATTTCAAGAAATAAGAAAAATAACAAATTACTCTGCATTTAAAACAGCTAGAGAAAGAAGGACAATTAAAGCCAAAAAATCAGCACAAGAAAGGAAATAATCAAAATTAGAGCAGAAATAAATTAAATAGAAAAAAGACAATCCAGAAGATCAATGAAACAAAAAGTTGATTCTTTGAAAAAGCAAAAAAAATTGACAAGTCATTGGCTAGACTCACAAAGGAAAAAAGGGAGAAAGCTCTCATAACTAAAATCATAAATGAAACAGGAGCAGTTACAACAGATACCACAGAAATTCAAAACATTGTAAGGAACTTCTATGAACAACTCTACACTACCTAATTTGACAAACTTGAGGAAATGAACAGATTTCTAGAAAAGTATAGTCTACCAAAATTGAACCCGGAAGAATTGGAAAAACTGAATAGAACAATCACAAGCAAAGAAATTGAAGTATACAAGGACCTCCCCAAAATTAAAAGCCTAGGACCAGAGTTCTACTAAATGAGTCCTACCAAATCTCCAGAGAAGAATTAATACCTATTCTTCTCAAGCTCTTCCAAAATGTTGAAGAACAGAGAATTCTCCCAAATCCTTTTTTTGAGTCTAATATTACACTGATACCAAAAACCATCAAAGATGTCACCAAGAAAAAAAATTACAGACCAATATCTCTAATGAACATAGATACAAAAGTTCTCAACAAAATTTTAGAAACTGAATCACAAAGCATCAAAAGATCATCCATCTTGACCAAGTGGAATTCATCACAGGGTTGCGATGACAGTTCACCATATGTAAATCTACTAATGTCATATACCCTTGTCAACAAGAGCAAAGAAAAAAATCCACACGATCATGTCAGGAGATGCAGAAAAAAGCTTTTGACAAGATCCAACACACTTTTATGATAAAAGGCTCTCCATAAAATGGGACTAGAAGGTTCATCCCTCCCTATAATAAAGGCCATATATGATAAAGTCATAGCCAACATCATAGTCAATGGCAAAAAATTGAAAGCATTTTCTCTTAGGTCAGGAACATGGTTAGGTTGTCCCTCTCACCACTTCTATTTAACTTTGTACTGGCGGTCTTAGCCAGAGCAATTAGGCAAGAAAAGGAAATAAAAGGAATCCAAATTGGAAAGGAGGGAGCAAAACTCAATATTTCCAGATGACATGATTATGTCTATTGAAAAATCCCCAAATCTCTATCAAAAAGCTGGCAATCAAAAAGAAAAGCAACTAGGACTACATCAAACTAAGGAACCTCTTCACAGCAAAAGAAAACATCACTAACACCAGAAGGAAACCTACCAACTGACAGAAGGTATTTGCATTCAAAGGTTTAATATCTAAAATATACAAAGAGATAATAACATTCAACAACAGAACATGCAATCCATTCAAAAAATGGGAGGAAGATTTGGAGAGACACTTTACTAAAGAGGATATACAGATGGCCAACAGGCACGTGAAATTATGTTCCTACTTGCTGGCTATCAGGGAAATGAAAATTAAAGCAGCAATGATAGATCACCTCACATTGAATGATTGACTATTATCCAAAAGTCTGGGAAGAACAAATGCTGGCAAGTGAAAAGGGAACACTTTTGTACTGTTGGTGGGAGTGCAACTTGGTATAACCCTTATGGAAAAGTTTGGAGAGTCCTCGAAAAATTTGGATGGAGCTGAAGGGAATTATGCCAAGTGAAACAAGTCAAAAAGACCTCATTTATAGGTGGAATGTGAAGAGACAAAACAAAGGAACAGATGAAACATAACCAACCGTGAAACATTTGCTATGGAAATATCTTCTTTTGAATTATTGTATATATCTTCTTGATGTATATCATATATAGCACATATATAGCACATATACACACACATATATATATGTGTGTATATATGCTTTCCATAGGGGTTTCACCAATTTGCATTCCCACCAACAGTCTAAAAGAGGTCCCTTTCTCCACATCCTCGCCAGTATTATTTCTAGACTTTCCAATAATAGTCAATGTCTCAGGTGTAAGGCGATAGCTCCTTATTTTAATTTGCATTTCCCTGATAACCAGGGAGTGTCACAACCCATGCGACTGATCAACAGGATCCCTGAGAGGGGGCTACAGGAGTGTAAAGAAAGACAGATAGACAACATGCATCTAGAAAAACAGGGACCAGGTGGAACACTTCTCTCCTCATAGACAGTGACCATGAGCCTGGTTCATGATTTATTTTATGAGGCTAGGATATAATGAGGTAATAGAAATAAAACAAAGGAGAACGCAGGCCTTCAATTCTGCTGCTATTATTGGGATAGCAATACTGAACATCTGAGATCAACTGCCTTCCACTGTTATCTGCTTATAGATCTGCTGACTTGTGATAACTTCTGTCTTGGGAAACTTTGCAGAAGTGACCAGAAAGCTACTGGCTCCCAACAAGGAATGGGTAACATCTTTTCATGTGCCTGTTGGCCCTCTATATACCCTTTTTGGAAAAATGTCTCTCAATTCCTTCTCTTTTATTGGATTGCTTTTTTTTTTCTGTTACTGAGTTTTATGGGTTCTTTGTGTAATTCATATATTAGGCTCTTATTAGAAATATGAATGCAAGTATCTTCTCCTATTTAATGGGTTGCCTTTTGGTTTTAGTGATGTTGCCCCAGTTGTTTATTTTAGTTTTTGTTTCCCATAGTGCTGGAGTCGAGCCCCCCCCAAAGGCTTCCCTTAAGCTAATGTCATGCAATGGCTTATTCTCTGTTGTCTTCCAATAATTTTATAGTTTCTGGTCATATGTTCAAGTGTCTAGTCTATTTTTAGTTAATTTTTGTGAATGGTGTTAGAGAGTGATCTAGTTTCATACTTTTGAATGTGGCTATCCAATTATCCCAACACCATTTATTGAAAGGACTTTCTTTCTTCATCGTATGCTTCTGGCTCTTTTGTCATAGATTAACTAACAATACGACCAGATGGGTTTCTGGTGATTCAGTCCTATTCCACTTGTCTGTACCTCAGTTACTATTCCAGTACCCTACTTTTTGATATCTGTCATTTTATAGTATAGCTCAATATGTGGTAGAGTAATCCCTCCAGAATAATTTTTTTTTTAAATTTACTTGGGATATTCGAGGTCTTTTGTTGTTCCATACAAATTTTTAAACTTTTTGCTCTGTTTCTTGGAAACAGTCTTGAGTGATTTTAAATGGTGATTGCATTGAATCTGTATTTTTTTAATGTAAGTTTACCATTTCGGTGATATTGATTCTTCCCAACCATGAGCAGGGGATGGTTTTCAATCTCTCTGTATTCTCCTTTATTTTAAGAACAACTTGCAGTTTTCATTTTACAGGATTTCACTTCCTTTGTTAAGTATATTCCAAGATTTTTGATTCTTTTTACTTCAGTTTTAAGCAGTGTTATTTTCTTGATTTCATTTTCTTCTAGTGTGTTATTTGTGTATAAGAATGCGATGTATTTTTTGCATTGATTTTGTAGCCTTCCACTTTCCTGTATGTGTTGGCTAGTTCTAGTAATTCTTGACAGTTTTGGAGTTTTCAATATATATGCCCACATTGCAAATTATTAAGAGTTTTACTTCCTCAGTTCAAATTTTGATTACTTTTATTTATTTTTGTTACCTAATTGTTCCAGCTAAGACCTCCAGTACGATGTTAAATAGCAGCGATGAGAGTGGACAACCTTGCCCTGTTCCTGACCTAAGAGGAAATGCTTTCAATTTTTGCCAGACTGTGATTTGGTTGTGCATTTGTTTTATATGATCTTTATTAAGTTGAGGTATGTACCTTCTATTCCCCTTTTATTCACTTTTTTATTTTATCATAAATGGGTATTGAATCTTTTCAAAAGCTTTTTCTGAATCTATTGATATGATCATGTGTTTTTTCTTCTTATTCTTGTTGACATGGCATATTACATTAATTGACTTGAACCATCCTTGCATCCCTGGAGTAAATCTCTCTTGGTCATAATTGATGATCTTTTTTGTGCTGTGTTGGATTTGGTTTGCTAATATTTTGTTGAGAATTATTGCATATACATTCATTAGATCTGTAATTTTCTTTCTTGGTGACATCTCTATCAACTTTTGTTATCAGTGTGATGTTAACTCCATAGAAATAATTTGCGAATGATCCCTGTTTTTCAATATTTTGGAAGAGATTTGGAAGAGCTGTTATTAATTCTTCCCTGAATTTTTGGTAGAACTCATTAGAAACACCATCTGAACCGGGGCTTTTATTTCTAGGGAAACCTTCAATAATGTCCTCAATCACTTTGCTCGTGACTGTTTTGTTGAAGTTTTTCAAACTTCCTGATTCATTTTTGGTAGACTGTATTTTTCTAGAAATAGGTCCATGTCCTCAAGGTTTTTTTTTTTTTGTTGTTGTTGTTGGCATAGAGTTGTTTATAGTAATCTCTTAGAATGTTTTATATTTGTGTTATCTGTTGTAACTTCTCTTTCATTTCTGATTCTCATTATGAGAGATTTTTCTTTTTGAGTCTAACCAACAGTTTGTCAATTTTGTTTATTTTTTCAAAGAATCAACTTTTAATTTTATTGATCTTCTGGATTGTCTTTTTTTCTATTTCATTTATTTCTGCTCAAAATTTCATTATTTACTTTCTTCTAATTCTTTTTGTATTTATTTGTTCATTATGTAATTGTTTTATGTGTATTTTTAGATTGTTTTTGAGCAATTTTTCTTATTTCTTGACGTAGGTCTGTATTTAATGAAATTCCTCTTAGTACTGCTTTCACTACATTTTGGTAGCTCGTGTCTTTATTCTCATTTGTCTCTAGGTATTTTTTAAGTTCCTCTTTGAATTCCTCTTTTATCCTAGTCATTCAGAAGCACATTGTTTAGTCTCCAATTAATTTGGGTTTTTCCAGCATTCTTTTTGTGGTTGATTTCTTTAATCCATTGTGGTCAGAGAAGATGCTTGGTATGATTGCAATCTTTGTAAACTTGTTTTATGTCTCAGCATATCATCTATCCTTGAGAATGTCCCATGTGCACTTGAGAAAAAAATTAAATCTGTAGTGGTTGGATGAAGTGTTAGGTATTTGTCTGTTAGGCCTATCTGTTCCAGATGGCCATTTAGAGCAGCTGTTTCCCGTTAAATTTTTGCCTGGTTGGTCTGTCCTTAGTTGCAAGTAGGGTGTTAAAGTCTCCTACTATGATTTTGTTTCTGTCGATGTCTCTTGACAATTCTAATAATCCTTGCTTAATATATTTTGATGCTCCTTCATTTGGTGCATATATGTTTATGTGTTTTCTTATGTTGTGTTTTCTTGCTGAATTGTTCCCTTAAACATTTTATAATGTCCATCTCTTGTCTTTTGTTGTGCTTTTTAGTTGGAAATCTGCTTCATCAGATATAATTATGGCTGTTCCTTCTTTTTTTGCACTTGCCATTTGTCTGCAGGGCTGTCTTCCAAACTTTGACCATGAGTTTTTGTCTATTTTTTGAAAGACTGAGTTTCATGTATGCAGCAGTAGGTTGGGTTATGCTTTTTAATCCATTCATCCACTCCGTTGTTGGACTGGTGAATTCACTCCCTCAATGTTTAGGGTGATTATTGATATGTAGTTGCTTGGTGTCATTTTTTAATTTGTCTGTTGTGTGTTGTACCATTTAGTATCTTTTATCTTATCTTTCTCTTCTTAGGTCCACCATTGATGTAGTTATGTTTTTATTCATTTTGCTTTTTGTCTTCTTTGCTTTTTCCCTGAGATATATTCTGATGTTGAAGTTAGCATAATTGATTCTAAGTTTACTTCCCATTTTTATTTGAAAGCATATTAGTCTTCTGCTCATTTTAGTCATCCACATTGTTTCCCTCTTTTCTTCCTTCCTACTTTTAATATTTGCTGTCTTACTATTTTTAAATGGGTTTTTTTTTGTACTTTATATAGTATCTTTCAGTCATCTTTGTAGAACTAGTTTTGTGGTGTTAAATTCCTCTAACTTTTTCTTACTGGAATAGCTTGCTATCATTCCATCTGTGGTGAATGATACTCTTGCAGGTTATAATATCTTAGGTTGATCATCCTTTTCTTTCAGTCTTTTGAATAAATAATGCCATTTCCTCCTGGTCTGTAGAGTTGGCATTGAGAAATCTGCTGACAGTCTTATAGGGACTCTTTTGTATGTAACTCATTTTTCTCTGGATGCTTTAAGATTTTTTCTTTATCTTGTTTTTTGTCATTTTAATGACAATGTGTCTTGGTGTAGCTCTGCTTGGATTTCCTCTATTAGGGACTTTTTGAGCCTCCTGGTTCTCAAGGCTAGGGAAGTTCTTGACTATTATTTCTTCAAATTCTGTTTCGGACCCCCTTTCTCTTTCTTCTCCTTCTGGGACCTCTCTAATGCATATATTTTTTCTTTTGATGTTATCCCATAGGTCCTGAATGCTTTCTTCATTTCTTTGCATTCTTTTTCTCTTTGCTGATTTGCTTGAATGCATTTTTCTGCCTCATATTCTAGCTCACTGATTATATCGGAGGCCTAATTCATTCTATTGTTGAGTCCCTCTATAGAATTCTTTAAGTCAACTAATATGTTCTTTATTGATGTTTTGAATTGCATTGAGATTTTTCCCCTTGGTTTTGGATTGGATCCATCATTTCATATATATTTCTCTGTGTCTTTGCTCTATTTGTCATTTGTTTGTGTTTCTGTGGATTAAGATTTCCTGTAGTATTGGCCTTGTGTAGGATATCGACTTGTGATGAGTAAGCCTGAATTTTGACTTGCACATTGGAATTTCTTCAGTTTTGTGACATCATTGCTGGTTGAATTTACATATGAAGTTTTCATGTGGGCTCTATGCTGCTGTCAAAAATTTCAATTTATGGGGTTGGAGTTTGTGTGGGGAATTCAGAGTCTTCTCCCAGTTTCCAGCTCCCAACTACAATGATCACCTTGCTGTTGACACACAATTAACAATCATGATGCAGTTTCACCAACTCCCACAGGTGGTGCTAATGGGTTGATTTGACAGATTTGCCTTCTAGAAGACTCTTTTCTCCTTTTAAGCCTGAGGGCATGATTTACAGTTGGTGGGTTTTTTGATTTTAGGTTTTCAGTTTAGCAGAATTGCCAGTTGGCAGGATATCTGGTTGATGGTGTTTCCGTTGGCTGGGTTCTTCAGCTCCAGGACGATATGGTGGAGGTGGTGGTTGGATGATTCCTCATGCTGCCTTCTCATTATGGCACCTCCTAATGTAATTTTCTTGCTGGAACTTCTGTTCAAACAGCTGGGGCACTTGTGCCTTTTCTGCCCTGTCTCTAGAACCTCTCCCCCAGCTTTTCTTCCTGGTCCTAATAGGTGGGCTCTCCACTCCTTTTGCGATTTCTGAGAGGGTGGTTCTTCACACATTTCTAGTCCCTCTGCCATGACTGGAATCCTGATTCTGAGTAGTGCCTACAGCTCTGAACAAAACGTTTTTGACTCCCCTTTTTTGTCGTGATTGCTGTTGTATCTCCACAGCATCCATGCTTGCTTTTCCTTGGTGTTTTTTTTTCCTGGAAAGTAGGTGAGTTTCTTGTTTCTCAATGGGGAGAACATGAGTCTCGCTCCTACTAGGTTATCATCTTAGCTGGAAGTGCTCATTGATAAAATATAAAACATAGATTCCTTCATTTGGTTGCCACCCATAAAATATCTCAACTTTTATTCTTTTCTGTTACTTCCATATTCATTATAGTATTTAACATTTAAATAATAATATTTAAATACGTTTAGATGAATTCTTAAAATTGAGTCATTTTTAAAAATTGTGTAAGGAAATAATAAAACGCAGAAAACTGCTATGCAGCTTGCACACACTTGAATAACTCCAGGTTTTAGTAGTTATTAACAGCTCTTAATGCATACTTATTTATATATGAAATGTTTTATTTCATTAACTCAACTTTACTCTTTTATAATAAGCTATTGACAGAAATTATTTTTAATGTATATAAAATTCTAGGCATTATAAAAACATAAGTTAATCTCTTAGTATTTTTTCTTTTTTTAACAAATTATTAAAACATAAGAATGTGACTAATACTTCATTGCCCATGACTAACCATTTCTAAATAATAAAAATAAGCTTTTTATTTTTTGTAATTAATATTTAGTGATATGCTCTGCTTTTAAAAGCATGATTTTGTGATAATAAAACCATGTCATTGAGTTTTATTTTCATTGAAATTCTTGCTATTTTGAGAAACTATTCTGTAATTTGGGATTCTTTAAGCAATAGACCAATCCTATAACTCTGGATTCGAATGAATTTTAGGCTTATCAAAAATCAACATAACTGTGATTTTGCCAAAACTATCTATGTTGATATTATTATTTCAAAAAATTATTTTAAAGTGTCTCAATGTAGGAAGTTACAATTTGTGATATTAAACCTATTTGAAGGAAATTATAACTGACATACTAACAGGAATTATAGTATACTAAAATATATCAATGAAAATTTTGAGAGTTAACTTTTTGGTAAAACACTTAGATTGCAAAGATTTCATTAATGATTATATAAAATGTTTTCTGTATTTGTTTTAAGTTAATAGGATTTGTCCTAGTTCAGTTTAGAAATTGAATGCTTTAAATATAAAATTCATTACTAATTATTTTTTATTTCTAAGGAAAGATGAAAGTGGGAATGAAGATGAGGAGCGTAGGTAGGTAGGCAGGAGAAAGAGAAGTAATATCTTTCTTTTTAAATTTTTATTTAGTTCTTTGCATTGGTTACTTCCCCTAGACCCAGGATGTGAGCCCAGAGATATATGGTTTTCTCCTTCAGAAGCGATTGACCAAACCAGTGCTCCACCATAGCATGCCAGCTAATTGTTTTTTAAGGTTTGGTAATCACTATTTAAACCATATGGTCCTAGGCTTTTGTTTTGGAGGAGGTTTTGATAACAGTTTTAATTTCTTTACTCATGGTTAATCATACATATATTTTCTATTTCTTTCTGATTTAGTCTTGGAATGTTGATCTTTCTGTTTCTTATAGATTATCCAGTTTGTTGCAATATATGTGATCATAGTACTCTCATAATCCTTTATATTTCTGTACTACCCTTTGTAACACCTCTTTCTTCTTTTTAATTTGTTTTTTCCCTTCTTTGTGAATGTGGCTAATAGGATTTCTATTTCGTTTAATTTTTCATGTATAGGAATTTTTTGTTTTATTAATTTTTAATTGTAATTTTGTTCTTTTGTTTATTATTTAATTTTTTTTATATTTAATTTCTTCCACTGAACTTTGGTTTCTTTTTTTTTTCTTTTTCCAGTTCTTTTTGGCGTAGGCTTATTTCATTTGTAGTTTTGTTTCATGAGTTAATTATATATTTTTTGAAATTTCCCCTAATGCTTTTGCTGCATTCCATAGGTTCTAATAAGGCATGCATTAATTTTCATTTGACTCTCTCATCTCTCTTTCTCTCTCTGATTTGATTTGCTGATTTATCTTTTAGTTCTTTGAATCATTTTTCTGAGATTCAGTGTACTTATTTGAATTTCTTTATGATTACTGTTTTGATATTTCTTATCCATTAGATAGACATCATATTTCATGTATTTAAATCTGGTTTCCAGAGAATGTCATCTCCTTATTTATTTATTTATATTTTTTGATAGTTGATTTTATTGAAGGGATATTGCCTTATAAACTTAGAAAGGTTTAAAGTGTACACCATAGCAGATCAACATCTTTATATAACTTAGTAAGTTCACTATCATTTCACTTTTTTCCTTCGCTTTACAGTTAATCCCCTCTAGCCCACTTGCTCCCTCCACACACACACGACTTTGATTTGTCCTTTTTTGGCTAAAAGTTTATTGTTTAATTTAGTTCATTTTTCAAAAACTATTTTTTAAAAATCAATTCAGTTGTTGTCTGTTGTCTCTTTACTCTACCTATGAGTGATATCATATAATATCTACCTTTTTCCTTCTTGATTATAGCACTAAGGTCTATCCATGTTGGTGTGAATGACAAAATTCCACATTTTTAATAGCTGCATAATATCCCATTGTATGTACATTCCACATCTTTGTATACTCATCTTTCAGTTGACATTTAGATTGTTTCCAGAATTGGCTATTGCAAATAATGTTGCAGCAAACATGGAGATTCATATATCTCTATGAAAAAGTGTTGAATTTTTTTTGGTGAATCCAGTGGTGGAATAATTGGACACTATGGAATTTTCTTTCTCAATTTAATGGAGAGATCTTTAAACTGCTTTCCATAATGGTTGTACCATCTTACATGCTATCTCCTTATGATAGTGTGATACCTTATGTGTTAGATAACATTGTGTTTTCTTTGTTCTTTCCCAGGACTGGAAATTGAGCTGCTTATCTTTTTTTTTTTTAACAGCAAGTAGTATTATGGTATTCTTTAGCTCTTTCTCCCTTCCTTCTTTCCTTCCTTCCTTCCTTCTTTTCTCCCTCGCTCTTTCTTTGTTTCTTTGTCCTTTCTTTTTCTAAGTTTTCATTCTTATAGTCTTACCTAGCAAATAATACTTGTTAAGTCAGCTGTATGGTAAATATGTGGTAGGGGAAGGGGAAAAATGATGGGGCCCTACCTTTTTTTGTAGAATGTAAGAGGGAACTATTTAATTCTGGTGGTAATTAATTCATCTTCCTCTCTGGGATCTCAGGCCTGAGTCTTGGCAAGCTATCTGCTATGCTGTGATATACTTCTGTGTGGTGTTACAAATCCCAGTTTTGGGGAGAGAGGGGGTGAATTTCAGAGTGCTATGTGTATTTATCTCCTTGCTGGGCTTCCAGCCAATGGGAAGACTGAGATCCTTATCTCTACCTCTCCTTCTTGGTTATACCCATAGCAGGTGTGTGTGCCAGCATGAAGTCATTCTTCTCCATTCCCCAGGGTCCAAGGTTGGGGCTTCTCTTGTACCCAGGTCTCCCCTGGAGTGCAATAGAAGAAGCTTTTGCACATCTCCCTGTACCTACCTTCAGTCACACTAATGCCTCAGGAAACTTCACCTAAGCAGCACTTGTTCCTCTCTGAGTTGCTGGTTGTTTCAGCTTCACTAGCTATGGGGTATCCTCTATTGTGTTACTTTAGTGGAGAACTGTGTATTGTTTCTTTTGAATGTAGAAGCATTAAACATCCTCTATTTTCATCCTTCTTACTTAAATTTATTTTCTATGTTTTTTCTATTACCTGAAAATTCGATTATTTTTTGTTTACTCACATTGTATTCAGTGGTCTTATTTATTCATATTAATTTTAGCTTCTTATTTGGGATTTTTATATGTATGCAATCATGTCATTTGGGAAAATTTTCTTTTCATTTCCAATCTTCAAACTTCACGATATAGCATGTGATGTTAGCTGAAATTTTTGTTTTAAGACTTGTTCTGAGAAGATGGTGACATAAGATGAACTAGTGATTGATTTCTGGCTCAACTATGATAAAAGTTAGATGATTATGCCTTTGCACTTAGTGAATTACAAGGCAAATACATTTTTCTCCTTTTTCTTACTCAACAATTACCATCATCAGTGGATAAAAAACTAATTTATCTCCACAAATTTTCCATCGTTGCACAAATTGAACTCAACTTCATTAACATGAGTCCAATTTTTCTGCCTAGTATCCCAATCTGAGCCCAGGTGTGGTTATAATAGCACTTTCTACAAGCAGTAGGGTTAGGGTGTTCAATGAAATGATAGATACTCTGAAAAACAGTCTTGTCAAGGAAGCTAAGAAAGGACATGCTCTCTTGTATTTTAATGAACTTCTCTTCTTTATTATCTTACAAAAGAAAATCATACCACCAGAAGAATAATGAATTGTTAAATGATCTTTATATTTACTTGTCAACTTTTTTTTGGAGGTAGCTAGATGACCGGTTGAATTGTGGCAGAACAGAGAAAACTTCCAGTTAGTAAATAGTCTAGTCCAATTTCCATTTGTAGAATTATTTTATTTTCTATCTATTCCTGTACATTTGTTCTTAATTGATTTTTATCTTTCGAAGTATGTTACCTATATAACATATCAATAATAACTTTCTAAAATTGATATATAATATTAAATCAAAAGTAAGGAAAAGACTATTTTTTATGTGTTATATACAAATTATTGTGTTAACTAACTTACAATGATTAAATATGTGGAACTTATAAATTATTTGACTTTACGGTCTACAGTTTTTTTCTCTACAAATGCAGGAATTATGCCAGTTAAATATAAAATTTTAATTATCACCTATTAGAAAAAAGTTATGCTACAGCAGGAACAATTTGTAGGGAAAATTGTTCTTTGTAAATCTAATATATTTAGTGAGAATGTTTCATGTCCAGTAACAGGCATATTATATGCCAACTCTTCTATTTTAAACTCAGTAGGTTATTTTCAGAATGATATGAAAATGGCAGTTATAACAAGTCAGGACTGCATATTAGAATGTCAGTTGCTTTCCTGTTTTTCTTCAATGTGATTTATCTGAGTCAATTAAACACAATTGCCAGTCAAAGGTTTTGTATTCTCTATGACTGATTTTAAGCATGAAAATGTTTCTTATTTTTACTTCAGAAATTCCTAACAATTATAGATAAATTGGTTGAATATATAGTACTTGTTCTCTACTCCATTCTCCATCTTATTTTTTTCAGTAATCTGCGAGTTACTGTTTGAAGAAATAGGAAAAAATAAAATAGGAAGAGATTATTCATATTAAAGTATATAAGAACTAACTTAATTGTGAAAGTCTTGCCGATTTGTGATATTTAAAAATGAGGTATAATTGACATATAACATTATACTAGTTTCAAATATACACAAAATTATTTGCTATTATATATGCCATGATATGAGCATCAAAATTAAAATAGTCAAAATCCATCACCGTAATTGCAATTTGTTTCTTGTGATGAGAGCTTTTAAGAGCCACTCTAAAAACAGCATTCAAGCATGTATTTGAGTATTACTAACTACAGTCGCTATAATATACCTTATACTATCATGAATGCTTTACTTTATTAATATGAATTACTTACTTTACAATTGAATGTTTATACCATTTGGCCCTCTTCACCCATTTCATTGTCTCCCTCTCACAACCAGAAATCTGTTCTTTGTATCTATTAATTTTTGTTTCCTTTTGTTAGATTCCACATATAAGTGAGATAATGCAGTATTTGTGTTTCTCTGACTTATTACACTGAGCCCAATACCTTCAAGTTCCAGTCATGATGTTGAAAATGGCTAAATATCCTTTTTATGACTAATATTCCTTAAATTCAAATATGACTTTTTCATTTTCTACTCTTCCATTGATGAACACTTAGATTGTTTCCACATCTTGGTTATTGTAAATACTGCTGCAATGTCATAGGGTCAGATAATGTAATTTTTATTATATTTTTAATTTGTGAGATGGTTTTTAAGGTAGTCAAACATTTTGTTAAAGTACAACATCATGACAATTATAACAATATTGAATTATGGGAGGACAGACTATAAGGTATTGGGAGACATTCTGGGAAGACTGTTTTCCCTTTGGAGGATTCTGGTAGCTACACGCATTCTTTGGTATTTTTTTTTGGCATATTCCAATTTATGCCTCATTCTTGGTCTTTGTATTGTCCTCTCTGTGTTTGTATATTTTCCCACTTCCTTTCTTATAGGACACTTGTGATTGCTTTTTATAACCTCTCATCTCAATAATTTGAATCATCTCCCTTAAGATGTTTTTTATAAGGCATAGAGACAGACTCTAGGAATTAGACCCAACTATCTTTAGGTGGCAATTATTCAATATGAATAATAAATGAATTATTATTATAATTGGCTGTTGGTTATGATGGTATTAGTAGTGATAATAATAGTAGTATTTCTACAAAATAGTATATTTCTAGAGACAAACTAATTTTGATTCACAAAAAGAAGATGAACACATTAGAAAAGCTATATTTTATGTGGCTTTGGATTTGCATTTCTGGTATAAATACCTTGGTCATGACAAATAATCCTTTAAAAATTCTATATTAATCTTTTTAACATTTTGTTGAGGAATTTTACATCAAAACTCTAAGAAATATTGGTGTACATTTTCCTTGTCCTTGTGTGTGTTTGATAGCAGTATAATACAGGACTCAGTGAGTTAGGAAGTTTTCCTTTCTATTTTTTGGAAGAGCTCAAGAATGATTTCTGTTAATTCTTTAAATATTTGATAGAATTCACTAGTGAATCAATCTGTTTCCTTATTATATTTTTCCTAGAATTTCTACTTGTTTTTGTAATTTTTTGTTTCTAGTAAACTAGTCATTGAATTCAGATTTTCTTATTTTTTGACATGTCACTTTTTATAATGCTCTCTAATATTTTTATCTTTACTTTTTTATTATTTTTATTTCTGATTTTAATTATTCATAATTTTTGCTTCACAGTCTAGATAAATTTTTCCTAATTTTGTTATCTTTTCAAGGAATTAACGTTTGGTTTTGTTGATATGATAATTTTTCTATTTTCAATAGAGTTTTGACTATTTTGGGCTCTATATTTTCTAAATTATTTTGTAATTTTTTTCTCTCATACATTGGTTGTTTTAAAGTTGTTTTTAATTTCTTCATATATGAGGTTTTCCTTCTGTTATTGATTTGTAGTCCATCCCATTTTGTTGTAGAACATAGAATATACCTTATATGATTTGTCACTGTTTCAAAGAGGAAGGAAGACAAGAAGGTAGCAGGCAGTAAGGGAGAGGAGGAAAAAGAATGTTGTTTATTTAGTTGTTTCTTTTTTGTTATGTCCTCCAGTCTCGGGTCAAAAATCTGAGTTCACGGACTGTATTTGAGCCGTATCTCAGATACGGCTTAACACCTGAGCCACTAAGGCATGCCTCATTTAAATCTTTTAAAATGTATTGATATTTGATGTATGTTATGACATAATTTATTTGGAGAATGCTACATGTGCACTTGAGAAACATGTTTAGCCTTTCATTTTGTTTTTCAGAAGAATAGAATTATATGTGTAAATGTGTAATGATATATGTAAAGATACAAATAAATATACATATATTATGTAAATATTATTTTATTCTGTTTATTCATATGTAGGTATATATATGTATATATTTATGTATATGCATAAATGAGTGTACCTCATTTTTCGAAATTTCAAGTACAATTTGTTTTTAGGAAAGACTTGCATTGGTACCTATCTTCAGGAAGTAAAAGAAATTCAAGGACTCATTTTTATGATAAACGGTGGAAGTGCAAATCATGTTCAGTGTTTGTTTTGTAGTGTGATGTTACAGAGACAGTGCACATTGTGGATTCTTCTTCAGGAACTACTTTTTAGAGTCTTTGTATCATATTATTCCTGTTTTAACTATGTTAGTATTGATTTAGGTTTTACATGCTATTTATTTTTGAGTTTTGGAAACATTCAATATTTTTTTCCAAAAATAGGAATGATAATTGATTCTTTGCTTTATGTCACTTTGACTTTCAAAAGATTTCATAGGGACACTTTACATTTGGATAAGTGGTAAATAAATATGTATACAAGAATAAATATATATATATAATTATATAAATATTAAATACATATATATGTATATATGCATATAAGTTAGTTCTACTTGGTTTATAGTGTTTTCAAATTCTCTGTTTCATTATTTTGTGTCTAGATGGTCTATCAGTTATTGAAGGTAGGATATTAAAGTCTCCAACTATTATTGTAGAACTTTCCATATATCGCCTTTTGATTTATATAATTTGGAGTTCTTTCTTGGTGTTAAATGTTTACAAATGTTTTATATTAGTAATGGATGTTCAACATAAAATTCAAAACATAATGTCCCTCTCTCTTGTAATGTTTTTGATTTAGTCAATTTTGTCTGACATATAGTCACCTCTATTCTCTTCAGTTCTATCTTATGCAATAATTTACCATACTTTAAATTTCAACATATATACATACATGCATACATATATATGTGCATACATACATATATGTGGAGAGACAGTCTCATATAGATAGGATATTGTTGAATCACACAATCCATTTTCATTCATTTTGTCAATCTGTAAGTTTTGATAGAAGTCCATCTATTTAAAGTAACTACTGGTATAAAATAACTTACTTTTGTCATTTTTCTATTTGTTTTCTTTACCTGTTTTTGTTCATTTCCTATATTGCTACCTCTTTTAGAATTTAATTGATACTTTTATTGTATCATTTTGGTTTTTTCTTTCCCTTTTCTATAAATTTGTAGTATTTTTGCTGATTACTATGAGATTATAATTCATATTCTAATTTTATCACAACCTAGTTAAATTGGTATAAACAGTTTCAACGTCATATAAAACTTGACTTCTACACAGCTTGATCCCTCTATTTTTATGTTGTTATCATCACAATATAAATATTCATGCGTTGTGTTAACAATTTTACTATTATTATTTCTGATATTTTAAATTTTATAGAAATTAAAAAGATGATTTAAACTGCTAGAAAATATTACTTTTGTATTTACTGATATTTAACTTTTCTGAGCTCTCTATTTCTTTGTATTACTTAGTTGTATGTATCATTCTTTCATTTCAGTCTAAAAGGCTCCATTTAGCATTTCTTTTCCGTTTAATAATGAACTTCCATGGTTATTGTTAATCAAGGAGTGTCTTAATTCTTAATTTTTTAAGAGATACGTTTCCTAGATGTGGAATGCTTTGCTGAAGGATTTGTATTTTTAAACCTTAAAATATGTCCAATTGCTTCAGATTTTCATGATTTTTATGAGAAATCCATTGTTAATCTTAAGTATTTCTGTAATTGATTAATTGTTTCTTTTTGCTGCTTTCAAAATCTATTTTTTTGACTGTCAACAATTGATTATAATTTTTCTTTGAGAAGATCTTTTTTTGTTCTAGTACCATACTGTTTTGATGAACATCACCCTGTAGTATATTTGACGTTAGGGAACTCCTCAACAGTTCATTTTTCCTCTTAGAATAGCCTTGACTATCTGATACCTTTTGTGATTCCATACAAACATCATTATTGTGTGTTTAATTTCTTTGAAAAAGTCCCAGAAATTTTGATGGTAATTTCATTAAACTTTTGTATTGCTTTGAGTCAAATGACCAGTTTTACTGCTAATTATTCCAATCCATGAACATAGAATGTTTTCCTATCTCTTTGTTTCTTCATCAATTTATTTTGGTAAGAGCCTGTAGTTTTCATTGTAGAGGTTTTTTGCCTCCTTTGCTAATTCCTAGGTATTTGATCTTTCTTGTTGCTATTGTGAATAGGATTTCTTTCTTAAATTCCTTTTTCCCTATTTAATTGTTTGTATAAAGGAATGCTACTGATTTTTGAATGTTGATTTTATATTCTTCCACTTTGCTGTACACATTTATTGTTTCTAGCAGTTTTTCATGGCATCTCTAAGATACTCTAGCTATAGTATCATGTCATTGGCAAATAATGATAGTTTCACTTCTTTTCCAATTTGAATTCCTTTAATGTGCTATTTCTGCCTTATTGTTCTGACCCAGACTTCCAGAACTATGTTGAATAGTAGTGGTAATTTTGGGCAACCTTGTCTTGTTCCAGATCTTCAGGGAAAAGCTCTGTTATTCACCATTGATTATGATGTCCGATGTGAATTTGTCAGATATTGCTTTTATTATGTTCCTATTTTGGTGAGGATTTTTATAATGAATGAGTGTTGAAACTTATGAAATGCTTTTTGTGCATCTGTTGAGATGATCATATTAGTTTTGTGTTTGTTTTTGTTTTTCAAGTGTCTTTAATATTTTATTCCATTTAAAGATAAAATTCAAGTATTATAACCTAAGAATTACAACTATAGCCTTTTGTAAGAATGAATATCTAGAACCTAAAACTTAATTTGAAAAATAAGTAAGACAACAAGATCCTTGGCAGAAAGGAGAAATAATTTTTTCCCATATGTGGAAAGATGCAGAATTTCATCCTTATAAGAAAAAAGCTGCTTGAATCTATGGCATATATTTTCCTGTGTGTTACTTGGTAGTAAATATTTGACATCATACAACCTTGACCACTATTGAGGAAAACATTTATTCTAAAACAGTGTTAAGGAATAAATTACCCAAACCTTTTGGAGGGTAGTTTGGCACTGAAAGGTAGAAATGTGATAAGTATAACATCTGTGCTGACAGTGATTGAAGGAGTACAATGATTAGAATGTCTACATATATACCCATGTATATACACATATGAATAAACACGTATGTACATAGATACATGCATACAGTGATTGAGGGCTATTACATTGTTTATTTTGTTAGAGATATTGGTCTGTAATTTTCTTTTTTGATAACATCTCTGTCAGCTCTTGGTATCAATGTAATGTTAGCCTAACAAAAAGTATTTGGAAGAGTTCCCTGTTCTTCAAAATTTTGGAAGGGCTTGAGAAGAATAAGTGTTAATTCTTCTCTGAAGGTTTGGTAGAATCATTGCAGAATCATCTGGTCCTGGGCTTTTACTTTTGGGGAGGTCCTTAATTACTTCTTCAGTTTCTTTGCTTGTGAATGTTCTGTTCAGGTTTTCCAATTCTTCTGGGTTCACTGTTGGTAGACTATACTTTTCTAGAAATATGTCCATATTCTCAAGGTTGTCCATTTTGTTGGTGTAGAGATGTTCATAGTAATCCCTTATGATGTTTCAAATTTCTGTGATATCTTTTGCAACTTCTCCCCTTTCATTTATGGTTCTATTATGAGAATTTTCTCCCTTTTTTTCTTTCTAAGTCTAGCCAATGGCTTATCAATTTTGTTTATTGTTTCAAAGAACCAACTTTTTATTTCATTGATCTTCTTTATTGTCTTTTTGCTTTCTATTTATTTCTGCTCTAATTTTGATTATTTCCCTTCTTGTGCTGATTTTTGGCTTTCGTTGTTCTTATTTCTCTAGTTGTTTTAAATGTAGAGTTAAGTTGTTTATTTGAGATTTTTCTTGTTTCTTGAAATAATCATGGATTGCAATGAACTTTTCTCTTAGTACTGCTTTTTCTGCATTCCATAGATCCTGGTAGCTCATGTCTTCATTCTCATTTATCTTTAAGTATTTTTTAAGTTCCTCTTCGATTTCCTCTTTTAACCAAGAATTACTCAGAAGCAAATTATTGAGTTTCCAATCGGTTTGGGGTCTTTTAGCTTTATTTTTGTGGTTGATTTCCCATTTCCCATCTGATCATTGTGATCAGAGAAGATGCTTGGTATGACTTCATTCTTTGCAAATTTGTTGAGCGATGTTTTGTGTCCCAGTATATGATCTGTCCTTGAGAATGGTCCATGAGTGCTTGAGAAGAAAGTGAAATCTCTAGTCATTGGGTGATGTGATCAGTATTTGTCTATTACAACTATCTGTTTCAGATGGTCATTTAAAGTGGTTGTTGCCCTGTTAATTTTCTTTCTGGTTGATCTGTCCATTGTTGTAACTGTGAAGTTGAGTTCTTCTACTATTATTGTGTTTCTGACAATGTGTCTCTTCAGGTCTAATAATACTTGCTCGATATGTTTTGATTCTCCTTCATTTGGTGCATATATATTAATAAGTATTATGTCTTCCTGCTGGATTGATCCTTTAATCATTATACAGTGTCCATCTCTGTCTTTTGTTATGCTTTTTAGATGAAAGTCTGTTTAATCTGATATGAATATAGCTGTTCCTGCTCTTTTGTGGTTGCTATTCAAAAGTAGGATAGTCTTCCAGCCATTAACTGTGAACCTTTGTTTATCTTTTGGAAGGAGGTGGGTTTCCTGAATGCAGCAGAAGTTTAGGTTATACTTTTTAATCCATTCAGCCACTCTGCCTTATTTGACTGGTGAGTTCAGTCCATTAATGCTTAGAGTGATTATTGGTATATAGTTGTTTGGTGTCATTTTATAATTTGCCTTTTGTATGTTGCTCCAGATGATGGCTTTGTTCTCTTTCTCTTTTTAGGTTGGATGGGTGCAGTTATGTTTTGACTGTTTTTACCTTTTGTTTACTTCTCTGCTTTCTCCCTTGGGATGCATATTGATGTTACCCTGAAGTTATTATTCAGCTCTATGTTTATTGCCTAACTTTATTTGACAGTATTTTAGCTTTCTACTCATTCCAACTATCCACGTTTTTTTCTGTTGTCTTCCACCCCATTTTTAATAATTGCTGTCATACTGTTTTTCTGTGTGATTTCTTTATGCATTATAGAGCATCTTTTAACATTTTTTGCAAAGATGGTCTTGTTTTGATGAACTCCTTTAACTTCTGTTTGTCAGAAAACAGTTTTATCATTTCTTTAGTTCTGAATGGTAATCTTGTCATATATAGTTTCAAGGTTGAAAATAGTTTTCCTTCAGCACTTTGAATATATTATTCCATTCCTTTCTTGTCTGTAGAGTTTCATTTGAGAAATCCACTGACAATCTTATGGGGGGGTCCTCTGTATATGACATGTTTTTCTCTGGCTACTTTTAATGATCTTTCTTCATCTTGTATTTTTAACGTTTTGATGATGATGTGTCTAGGTATATTTCTGTTTGGGTCTCTTTTATTAGAAACTCTTTGAGCTTCTTGGATCTGGAGGTTTGCTTCATTCTTCAAAGTGGAGTTCTCATGCATTATTTATTGAAATATGGTTTCTGCCCCCTTTTCTCTCTCTTCTTCTAGGACCCCTATCATGAAGATGTTGTTCCTTTGATGTTATCCTAGAGGTCTTGAATGCTGTATTCAATTCTTTGAATTTTGTAATCTCTTTATTGGTTTACTTGGCTGAGTTCCTCTGATCTATCTTCTAGATCACTGGTTCTATTGGAAGCTTCATCCATCCTATTGTTGAGTGCCTCTTTTGAGTTCTTGAGTTCAGCCATCATGTCTGTCACCTGTTTGATGTCTTGCTTTAATTCTTCTCTTTTCTTCCTGACATTCTTGTTTACATTGCATGCTTATTTCTGGATTTCTATGTGTGTGATAACCACATTTACCCTAATTCATCTTCAGGTAATTTACATATGTCTGCTGTATTCAGATTTTCCCCCTTTTTTTTTTATTAAGTCCATCATTTCACATATATTTCTTTGCGCCTTTGCTCTATTTGGCATTGTATATATTCTTTACGGTTTGTTTCCTTAGCGTTGTGTAGGTTTGACTTACCTGAATTGGCAATGAGGCTGCAGCTTCACTTCTACCCACAAGGTGGTGCTAGTGGGTAGCATTGAGATTTGGGACTGCCTTCTCACTGCCTCCTCCTCTGAAAGGAGGGATACTTTATGGGCAATATATCTGGTGGGTGGATATGCAGTAGTTGGGATTTCAGGTAGGTTGACCCCAAGCTCTGGTTTGATATGGTTGTGGGAGGGGTTTGAGCTTGAAATTTTTTGACTGATTTTTAGTTATGAATGCGCCAAGTGCAATTTTATGATGTGGGCTCCAGCTCGGCACCCAGTTTGCTGCCTCTTCTTTCACCCCCTCTCAAGTCAACTCTCCATGGCTGTGCCTCTCAGCCCCACTGGGCCTAACTCTAGCTGCCTCCACAGTCAGTCAGAAATCCCAGGCTCCACCCCACTGCACATTAGGAGACTCTTGAACTCCATTCCAAATCTGCATCTGCGGTTGAGCCACGTGTCCTCACCCACTGTTATTCATCAGCTGTTCTGTCTCCAGTTGAAGCATCAGTCATTTCTTTTTGTTTGTCTCAGGAAAATAGGTGATTTTTTTCCGGTGTCTGTGGGGAACGACCCCAGAGTGCGTCCTATAGAGTCACCATCTGGAAGTCCATCCTGATGATATTGTTTTTGATTTTCACTTTGTGGATGTGGTGTATTGCCTTTATTTTTTGCAAATGTTGAACCATCCTTGCATCCATTGAATGAATCCCAGTTGATTGTGGTACATAATTTTATTGATGTGTTAATGAATTCTATTTGCTAAGATTTTGTTGAGAATTTTTGCATCTATATTGACCAGTGATATTGGTCTATAATTTTCTTTTTTGTTGCTATCTTTGTCTAATTTTGGAATCAGGGTAATATTGGCCTCATAAAATGTGTTTTAACTTTTTCCTCCCCTGCATCTTGTGGAAGTTTAAAGAGGATATGGATTAGCTCTTAACTGTTTGAATGCACTATTGAAGCCATCTGGATATCAGCTCCTGGATTTAGATAATTTTTTTTTAAATTACTGCTTCAATCTGCACTTGTTATTGGTCTGTTTTAGCTTTCTATGTCTTCCTGGTTCAGTTTTGGGAGGCTGTAGAATTTCTATAAACCTGTCCATTTCTTCATGATTCACAAATTCATTAGCAAATAAGTGTTCACAATAGTCTCTCATGATCCTTCTTATTTCTGTGATGGTGGTTCTTTTTCATTTCTAATTTTTTAAATTAGGATGTCTTCTCTCCTTCTTAGTGACTCTAGCTAGTGGTCTATCAATTTTGTTTATTTTTTCAAAGAACTACCTCTTGGATTGTCTGCTCTGATTTTTGTTATTTCCTTTCTTCTGCTGTTTTTGGTTTTGATAGTTCTTACCTTTCTAGTTGTCTCCAATATATGGTTAGTATTTAATTTGGACTCTCTCTTGGTTTCAGTTGTACACTTGAATATGATGGCTATAAACTTCCCTCAGACTGCTTTTGCTGCATTCCATATGTTCTGGTAGCTCAACTCTGAATTTTCATTTGTTTCCAACTATTTCTAAATTTTATCTTTAATTTCATTGATGATGCAGGGTTTTTTCAGCAGCATGTTGTTCAGTCTCAAAATCTTTGTGGTTCTCCCAGCTTTGTTCTTTTGGTTTATTTTTAATTTCAACCACTTGCAGTCAGACAAAATGCTTTCTATAGTTTCAATTTTGCTAAATTTGCTGAGATTTTGTGTCCCAGAGTATGGTGTTTCTTTGAGAACTTTCCATGTACACTTAAGAATAATGTATTTTTTTGTGGGGTAGAAAACTTTCTATATGTCTATTAGGTCTGTCCGATAGTTTCAGTTAGGACTCAATTTTGTTGATTTTCTTTCTGAATGATCTATCTATTGATTTAAATGGAATGTTGAAGTTTCTGCTATTATTGTGTTACTGTCAATGGCAGTCTTTAGCTCTGCTAGTAATTGTCTCATATATTTACATGGTACTGTATTGGTAGCGTATAAGTTGTGGATAGTTATTTCTTCTTGATTAATGACTCTCTTGACCATAACATTGTCCATCCTTTCCTCATGATACTATTTTTAGTGTAAATTTTTCTCCTTTATTATTTTTTATTTCTTTTTTATTGCAGTTCCTAATTTCTGTTTGTAATTGTTGCTTTGATATGTTTCTCCATAGCCTTTAAATTTTAACTTATGTTTATTTTTGGACCTGATATGAGCTTCCTGCAGGCATAATGTTGATGGTTGCTTTTTTTTTTTTTTTTTTTTTTTTTTTTTTTTTTTTTTTTTTTTTTTTTTTTTTTTTTTTTTTTTTTTTTTTTTTTTTTTTTTTTTTTTTTTTTTTTTTTTTTTTTTTTTTTTTTTTTTTTTTTTTTTTTTTTTTTTTTTTTTTTTTTTTTTTTTTTTTTTTTTTTTTTTTGATTCATTCAACAACTCTGTCCTTAGATTGATGAGTTCAGTCCATTCATATTTAGGGTGATGAATTAAAGGGAGGACTGTATTACTGTCATTTGAGTCTTATTCTATTTTGGTTTTATCTTACTATTGCTTCATTTCTCTTGTGTTTAAATTTGCTTTTTCCTTTGTATGATTTTCAGTGTCTATGAGACCTCTTGGTCTCATCTTTGTTTCTGCTTTTGCTTTCCTGTTTATCACCATTCTTGAGGTTTGGTGACTTTGTTTTCATTTTTCCTATTGAGATGTGCCTTCATGATTTATTGAATGGCAGGCTAGGTGATTGAAAATCAATTAATTTTTATTTGTCATTGAAATCCTTTCTTTCCCCATCATGTTTGACTGAAAATTTTGTAGGGTAGGGTACCGACTGGAATATTTGCTATTTACTTGTTAGTATCTTGAAAGCATCATTCCACTCTCTCCTGTCCTTCAGTGTTTCTACTGAGAATTCTGATGATAACCAGATGGAAATACCTTTGTAGGATATGTTTTACTATTCTCTAGCTATCTTGAGTATTTTTGTTTGTTGTGGCTTTTGTTCATTTTACTATGATGTGTCTGGAGTAGGTGTATTTACATTTAGGAATTTCAGTGTTCTCCCTGTTTCTTGAAGCTCCATGGCTATTTTTGGTGACAGATGTGAAAAATTCTCATTTATTACTTCTTTAAATAGATTTTTCTCTCCATTTTTCCTTTCCTATCCTTTGGGGACACCTATTATTCTTTTGTTGTTCTAATATAGTCTGATATTTCTCATAAAGTTTCTTATATTTTCATTAATACAGTTTCTCTCTCTTCTTCCATGAGGGTTGCTTCAGTTATCTTCAATTTCTCATATTTGTTTCTCTGTGTGTCTCTTTATGGTGCTTTCCATGTTTATTTCAATTCCTTGACTATATCTTTCATCTCTCATTTCTGCTGACATTTTTCATGGCCTCGATCTTTTGATGATGTTTTATCTTTGGTCTGTCATTTCTTTTCTGAGATCTTCTAGTTTCCTTTGGGTAGTTGTGTGTGACTGCTGAATTTTGTTCAGTTTTTTAAAGAATATTGCTTTGAACTTAACTGTTAGGTTGTCCCAATCGATATCAATGGAGTTCTTCTCATGTGAGCTCCTAGCATCTTCCTCTTTTTTGGTCATTCATGATTTCTTGGGTGGTTTAGATTTTGGCATGTTTTTCTTTTCTGCCTTAACTATAGTACTTTGGCATCCTTTTCTTTTTACTTTAGATTTCTTTCCACCTGTATGATGATATGGTATGTGCCAGTTTCATGATTTCATTGGGGGTGTGGATATTTTTGCTCTTTAGGGTGTCTTTTTTTGGTGGACCCCTGATGCTATTTCAGATTTTTTTTCAGGCTTTGCAGGGAGATTCACAGATGGCACAGGTACAGTCAGTGAGGATAGATCTTTTTCTACCTAATTATGTATTTTAAAATCTCTGTGTCCAGGTTGAAGCACCATGAATGTGAGCAGGTCCTGGGGCTTAAGAGGCACTTGTTACTGGCAGTGTCTAAGTAGGGTGGGTGGCCAGCGGTCCATTGCAGCAGGATCTTAGCCAGAACAGAATTCATCACTGAAGCCTGGTGGGCGGTGGTTCTGGACCACTACAGGATGGGACTGGTGGTCTTTTATGGATCCCTGGAAGTAGAGGACTAGGAAGCATTGATTCTGAAATTCTGAAGCCTGGAGTGCTGTGCTATATGATCTCAGAAGGAGTGGGGTGTGCAGCTCTACTTCCAAGAGGGGAGGCAGTGTTGTCTCTTTGGTTTGACTGGTGGGAGCCTGGAAGCAGGGCCATAGCATTTTCATGTCAGCTTGAACTGGAGGTAGGGTCATATGAACTTCTCTTTCACCTCAGACTAGAGATAGGGCTGTGGATTTTCTCTACTTCGCTTGTCCTGGGGATCCCATATGGCTTGTTCTGTTCAAGTTGGCCTTGGGATAGGCTGCACAGACTCTGCTAGTGCAAGGTGTGGAACATGTGGGTGCCAGCATGTTTACCTCTCCCAGTAAGGGGTGCAGAGTGCACCAGGAGTTACCTCCCCTCGGGATGAGTGTAGGGCGCCTGCAATCTCTTCTAATCAGGGCGTGGGCCATTTATGTGGTCTCCTCTGCCCAGCGGGGTGCTGGATTGCCACAGTCTCCATTCTAATGTCCTGCTGCTTCTCCAAGTTCAGGCTTTAGGCTTGAAGTGACTTCCTAGAGCTACCTATTCTTGATGTGGACTTTTCTCATTAGTCATATGTTTAGGAGACTGTAAGTTTTGTGATGTAGGTTCAATTTGTTCCCCAGAGAAGATGGGTTAGGGATCCTCTCTAGTAGCCATTTTAAGCTTAGCCTTCACTTTCTTTTTGTGTTGATTCTAGAGCTTAGCCAGTTGTGCAGCCTCAGGGAGATTACCTATCTTTTCTGAGTTTAAGTCCTGTTATTCTCATGGCTCTCTAAATTCTCCAATATGCATGAGTATTTTGGAGTGTCTTCATTTCCCAAAGGAACCCTTTCCCTAACTTTTCTTCCCAGAATTTTTAAACTCTACTATTTGCCGCAAATATAATATTTATCTCCAGGTGACTGTGGGTTGTTTATTTGATCTAGAATAGTTTTGAGGACTGCTGACTGATTGTCTTCCCTCAGTGAGTTCTGAGTTAGTCAAAATAAAGATAAGCACCCCTGTCAGTCATTCAGATATACTCCAAAAAGAACAGAAAAATACTTTGATAACTCTTTGAGAATAAGTTCTGCTCTACCTGTCCCAAAACCAGGATACAGCAACTCCTGCTGATAACGTAGGTTGACATCTTCAAGATCACTATCATATCAGGAGTGGTTGGAACAAGGGCAAGTAAAAATGCCACAATACTTTTGTTCAATTTATGAGTAATCTTTTTATTGATTCAACATTTACTATGATTTTGTAACTAACTGTTTTCCAGAGTTCAGATGAAATTGGTTCTCATAGTTACTACTTGATTTTTTAAAATATTTAATGAAGTACCTGGTCCTTAGAGCTCCTTGTTCTTCTATTTTTGATGATGTCACCTCTTCTCATTGCACCTTTTGTAACTTTTATCTCCTCTCTAATGTATATGCAATGTAATAAAATGTATCTAATATATAATTGACATTTAATGTGTATTCACTGACCAAAAATATGATTGACTAATTGACTTAGCTTGAGATTTTTTCAAGTATCAGATTGTCATATATAAATAATTAAGTAGCTAATTTTTTATTAAAACTTAGAATTTTACCGAAGGTTTAATTTCATCATCTGAAGGCCTTGTTCAACAATTCATCTCTTTAATTTGGTAGTTATTGTTGACTTCATAATAATTAAATTTCTTTAGAATAATAATAGTCATAAAATTTAGAATGTTATAACATCTACAGATACAGTTGTCCTACAATTATAAATATTATTCAGTATTGTTTTAATAAAAATTATTACAAATATTTGTATACTTTCAAATAAATATAAATTCTTATTAGTTCAAGTAGAAGCAAAGTGGTTAATGAAAACTTTAATTTTTCCTGTCAATGCTCACTTTTAAATATTTGGTAACAAAATTGAAATCCGGTTCATAATAGCAAATTAATTGGTTTCTTTATTTATATTTTGTTGGTTTTGCGAATTTGAATATATAGATTATTTGTTAAAATATAAATTGACTCTGCTTCACAATGACAAATATTTTGGCTTTTAAAAAATTGACATGTGGCACTCTCTGGTGGCTCAGGTGTTGAGCCCATGCGTGGGGCACAGTTCACATACAACCCAAAGACCCAGCTTCATAACCTAGGACAAGGGAAAACAACTAAAATAAAAGTGAAAATAAATAAAATGCTTCTTTTTCTACTTTTTTCTTTCCTGCCTTTTGCTTACCTACCTTCCTCCTTCTTTAATTTTTTTTAAAGACTTGATATGTAACTAACAAGTAACATTGCTAATTTTAAGTGTACAATGTATTGATTTAATATTTGTATATACTGTATATTGTAAGTCTAGTTAGCATATATTATTACAATTTTTTTCTTGTGAGAAGTTTTAAGATCTATCCACTTTCAAATAAGTAATATAGTATTATTTATTATAGTTACCATGTGGTATGTTACATCCCAAAATTTATTTATTTTATAACTGGAAGTCTGAAACTTCAGACTATCTTTACCCATTTCAGCCATCACACCCACCTTTATGTCTGGCAAACACTATTCTGTTCTCTATATTTATAAACTTTTTTTTTCTTTTCCTTTTTTAAGATTCCACACATAAGTTTAATCGTATGGTGTTTGTCTTTCTGACTTATTTTGCTTAGTAAATGTTCTAAAAGTTAATTCATATTATCACATAATAAGATTTTATTATACCTGAATGGCTATATGTGTGTGTGTGTGTGTGTGTGTGTGTGTGTGTATGTTTGTGTGTAACATTTACTTGCAGTAGTCAAGATATGAAAACAACCTATGATTATCTTGACTATTGTACGTAATACTGAAATAAACATATGGGTATATATAAGTTTTCAAGTTAATATTTTCCTTTCTTTGGATACTCAGATGTAGAATTGCTGAACCAATTTATGTTTAATTTTTTGAGGAACCTCATAATATTTGTCATAGTAACTGCAACAATTTATATTCCTAACAACAATGCAAATATTCTCTTTTGTCCATATCCTCATATTATTTATTATTTCTTGTCTATTTGATACTAGCTTTTCTAACAGATGTGAAATGATAGTTCCTTGTGATTTTGATTTGCAATTTCCTAATAATTAGTAATGTTGAGTGACTTTTTACATATCTATTGACTTTCTTAGGTCTTTGAAGATGTATTTATTCCGATCAATGGACTTTTTAATGTTTTTCTATTTAGCTGTATGAGTTCTTTATATATTTTGGATATTAATCTCTTATCATATATATTATTTGAAAATGTTCTCTCACATTCAGGTGATTGCATTTTTATTTTGTTGTTGATTCCTCTTGCTGTGCAGTAGATTGGCTTTTGAAAGAATTATACTTGCATTTTATTAGATCTACTATTTGAATATTTGTTAATGTAACTGAATCCATATTTGACATTATCAAGCAAAACTGAAGAGAGCAAACATATAAAATTGTTTAGAGGCACAAATTGAAGCATATGCTTATCTGGTGAAATTTTCCTCCTCTATAGAAGAGTGGTTTTATGAAGGATACACATCTAAAAAAAGTAATGGAAGAATAGGGGCTCTTCTTGTCAGCAATTTGGGAATCTTAATACAACGAGTGCTACCAGTGGCTATCAAAACTCATTACTAAATAAGGATTTAGAAAAGGGATTGAGGCAGGATCTCTATTGCTAATTCTGTTACAGTTTTTATATTCATACATCAGAGAGGGTGAAAGTTGCTGAAGGTTCTCTTGGTTTATGTATTCCTACATATATATAGGTAAATACAGATAGGTAGGTCAGTCTGTAAGTAGTTAGGTATGTATGTGAACAGTGACTGAAGAACAGTATATATATATATATATATATATATATATATATATATATATATATATATATATATATATATATATATTTAGTATATAAATATTAGTTTGGATTATTAACATGGATAAAATGCAACTTATTACTGTTTTCTCATTAATTCAAGTCATTTGATGGTGATGATTAGCAAATTCTTAGCATAAATTGGGTTTTAAACTGTATGCTTTTTCTATCTTCAAAGGTATTCCTTTATCACAGACACTTGGTCTCAAAAATGTTAATTTGAGCATGATGTGATGAAATTCTAAGTTGCTTGCTATTTCAAAAACGAGCTATTAAAAGAAATGTTTAAATCTTTGATTTATCTTTACAAATTTGGTTTATAAAGAAGACAGTGATAGAATTCCAGATTGTAGTTTCTTCCCTTAGAGAACAAAGAAGAATATTTTGATTAAATATTTTAAAGACAGGCAATGATTGAGAGTTAAGCCAGGAAATGTTTTAATGCTGAATTATCCTTTTTTGTGTTCTTCTTTTCTATTCAGTAATTATGACTGACTTATTTGTTGTTTCCAACTTCCCAACTTCATTTTACCTCTAAGCAATTCCAATAATGTGCTAGTATGTTCTTATAAAAATCTTTTACTCTTTTTTCTGCTATTCCTCTAGACCACTACATGAAATTTGGTTATTACCATTTTGTATAAAAAAGCAAGTTTTCCTCTATCAGAAATAAATCATTATATATTTTACAATTTTTATTTGTTAGTTTCTACAAATCTTAAGGATTATACATAGATGTTTGTAAAATAACAAAATTCTTCATGGTGATATGACCTCCTTGGGATTAGCTTGAAAGTTAATGTTTTCTAATATGTATTTGATGATGAAGATATTTAGAAGTCACGTGAGTGTTACAGTGTTTATAAGAGTGACATTTTAAAATCATATGCTACTACACTCCCACCCCGGATAAAAGTCTTAAGTTTTCATTTAGCCTTTAGTATTCTAAGAATTCTAATGAAGTTTCCTCATAAAACAAGTACTCCTAATGGAAAAAAAAATGTTGAATGACATCAAATTATTATAATCCAATTCTTGTCATTCTCACTCCAAATTAAATGGTCTTTCCCTGGTGTATTGACTTCCTTGGTAACCAGTAATACATTGTCTATTCATTTATTATCTCTGTATCCTTCAGGACTTGGAAACATATTGTGAATGTGTAGAGACATTTTCACAACAAATATGAAATTGTTAAATTATTTAAAGCTCAGACTAACTTTTTATTACTAGACATTTAAAGTGTTTGATTATTTGAAGTTTTATTAATGAAATACACACACAATAAGTAGAAATAATGATCATCAAGTATAAACAATTGTTTTATGTTTAATATTGGTTGAAGATTATGTTTAAAATAATTTTCATACTGAGAACCCCTGAATCTAGGTGGATTTTGATTTAAATGTGTCTAGATTGAGAAAAGATAAACATGCGTGTATCAGAAAGACATGGCGAGGTAAAATAGGCTTCTAGTCACCATATTTTTCATTTGATTTCCTTTTTTTTAATGTTGGCAATCATCTTATGTTAGTTTATAGTGTAATAACTTGTATTAGAAAACATTTCTACTATGTAGACCACAAACAAAAGTATTTCTTATGATACAGCATAAATAATTTTGTAGGAATACTGTTATTAATAGTAATATGAAAATTCTATATTCAAAGACAATACTACCAAAACGATTTTGGTAACAAATATTTATGTTTGATCTCACTCATGTGCGGTATGCAGAATAATCAAATAAACAAATGAATCAAATTTAAAAACTAGACATTTAAGCTGTAGGACCAAATTTGTGATTACCAGAAGGGAAGAGGGTGGGGTGTGGGCAAATCTGGTAAAAGGGGTCAATTATATGTATAGAATTTGACTGTTGGTGTGACCTGAAAGTATTATATACATATGCTGACTTTTGATGAATCACACCTTTAACCCATATAATGTTATGATGCGATATTTCTTCAATAAAATTAAAACAAAACAAAGGAGGGGGAAAGGTGCTCGAGTAAATGTTGTATTTTTTCCCTACCTTTGTGACAAATTCATTTCTGCTGTCACAACCAACTTAGAGAAGTAAATACCCATACAAGTCACAGATTGCTCAGGACCTGAATTGGGCACAGAACTCAGCAGTTCTATCAGTTAGAGGCCTGGAATAAGGCTGATTTGGCTGATTATTTACTCTTGGGGTTGGTATTGTTCTGGCAAGTAAAAGGGAGGCTTTTTATCTGTGTGGACAGTTTACTTTCTTCTTTTTAGGTTCTAAAATTTATGTTTATTTGATTTTTAAATTGATTTTATTGAAAGAATACTATGTTATAACATTAGATAGGTTTAAGGTATACATCATAATCAATTTCCATCTGTATATAATACAGTAAGTTCACCACTATTTCATTTTTTTCCTTCACTATACACTTATTCTCCTTTAACCTGCTTGCCCCCACCACCCTTCATCTCTTCCTGTGCTGATTAGCTTCTTTTTTCTTTTTGGCTGAAAGTCTGTTTTTGATTTAGTTCATTATGTAATATCTATTTTTGTTTAATTTAGTCCATTCATTTGCTTGATATCTCTACACACTACATCTGATCCCATAATGTCTTTTTGTATTTTTCAAAACTGATTTGTCAAATCTGTAAACAACCCTTAGAGCACCCTTTCTTCAAAATGGCACAAGTGAAAAACAACACTACAAAAAAGGAAAGAACACAAGAAGAATGAATTGTGTGTAATCGAGTCTCTCAAGAGTCCTGAGACTCTCTTTGTGCACATATGTGTGTACTGGGTGTTGGGAACAGCCCCTGAAAAAGGAAGATAAAACAAGGCTTCATCACCTTCTAACAAAGTAAAGATATAAGACATATGAAATTATGTTAAATACAAGACAAAACACATGATTAAATTCTATCATTAATTATGTGCCCAATAAACACATACTCACACTTGTACTATTCTGTGTATACTTTTGATGATGCAGACGAATGAAGCAAAACAGCCCAGGTCACAGTGAGAAAAACAGCTGCTTACTGAACACTTACCATAAACTCTTTAAATGTTTTGCATACATAATTCAATTGAGCTTTTTTAATGGCAATATTCTTTTATTGAAATAGGTTATCAGAGAAATAGTGACTTACCTCTGTATGTCACCTGGCAGGGTGTGGGGGGCAGGGGGCATGACTTCTCCAGGTATGGAAAAGGACCATTGGAACCTAACTCTAGAGAAAACAAGGAAGGTCTTTTAAATAGTGAGAACTGAAGCTTCAAACCAGGAAATATCAGAAGTCTTAGATTTCTTATTACAGGAATATTAAGATTTCTGTTGAGAAGAGCAGGTTCATGTGAACTGGTGGGCACATGGGGACAGGCAGGCGGCAATCCCCCTTGATTCACATTCACTTCCAGCTTGTTGAAGAAGTGGAGAGCGGAGCAGATGGGACATTTGCACTGAAGAGATAATGATTGAGTGCTCCTCCAAGCTCTGAGACTTGTTTTTCTCTTTATTTATTATTAGAAGTCATGAATTATAGTCAACTCTTTTGTGAAAGAAATAGACCTAAACAGGCCATGTAAATTGACCATTTATAAGAGAACTAAGGCTAAAACCTGGATCCCTTAAGGCCTCATTCTGAGCAGTTTCTACTGTCACTTATTCTCCTTGCTAGTCATGTTTATTGTGTTAATTTTCCTGTGTTCATTTTGTATTAACTTACCTTTCTGGAGAGTTCATATGTTATAATGTGAGGAGTCAGTCAAGGTAATTTCTAACATTGGCAAATAGTGTTTAGCATATCAATTGATGTAGATATATTGTCAGAGTTTAGGTAATTTCAGACAACATAAAATATCCTTCTGTATGAGCTTTCAGTTGTAGTATGGCAAATGACCATGAACTTCATGGTTTATAACAATACCCCTTCATTAGCTCTCAGTCCTGTGGAAAAATGTCTAGCAGGTTGAGCTGTCAGTGTCTATCAGCTGGGCTCTTCTCTGGAGACTACAGAGACTGAAGAAATTTCCCTCTACCTGTCTGAATTCTTCTTTTTGGGCTACTTTAATAATCAAACTAGCATCCAACAAATTAGTAGGAGAAAAGAACAAATTTACATTTGTATAGAGGATCTACAAGAGTATAAATTCTAAAGTAGGTAATTCAGTACAACAAATAATGGGATAGGGTCAATGACTTCAAGAAGAAAGAAGGGTGATTTGAATGGCAAAACCAGGTATTCTATAATTAGATGTTTGCCTTGCCATAGTTGGGTTTCTCAGATGGAAATTTTATTTTTGGAGATAATCCTAAATATGGGTAATACCCCCAATCTTTATTCTTCTAGGTAATTAAGGGAGTGATAATAGTTCCTCTTATACCTTCAGGGCCTTAATTGCATTTAGCTAGAAATAATCCATATTGCAAAATGACATTTCTATGGGACACTGTGCTCTGGACAACTTGGAGAGGCCTAATTTTCAAGGTTCTAGGGAAGCATCTGTCCCCAGGATCATTTAGTTTGTTGCAGAATTCTTTTCCTGGTAGTTGTAAGACAGAGGCTCTAGTTCTCTGCTGTTTGTAGTTGGGGATCCTTCTTAGGTTCTAACATCTTTCCTTTGGTGGCACGTAGCCTGTCCATTTTCACAGCTAGCATAGGCTCACCAATTGCTTCCTATGCTTTGAGTTTCCTTGACATCTTCTTCTTCCAAAAGTAGAGAAAACTTTACCTTTAAAGGACTTATGTGCTTATATTAGTACCACTCTGATAATCTTATTTTGATAAGCTCTATGTTAATTGATTATTAATATTAACTACATCTAAAAATTTCTTTTTGCAAAACTGCAAGCAAGTGTTGACAGGAACATTGTTGATAGGAGTGTAAATTGGTGCAACCCTTATGGAAAACAGAATGGGGATTCATCAAAATATTGAAAATAGAAATTTCATGTAAGCCGATTGTCCCTCTTCTGGATATTTATCTAAAAAGTACAAAAGAACTAATTTGAAGATATCTATATATAGATATATAGATATATATATATATATACATGTTTATGACAGCAATGTTTATCATAGCCAAGAGCTATAAAAAATCTAAATGATTTCACTCATGTGGTATATGGAGAAACCAAGGAAACAAATTTATCAGATCAAACAAAAATATACATCTGTAGAATCAAATTAGTTGTAACCAGAAGAGAAAGGGGAAGAGGGTGGGATAATGGAAAAAAGGGGTCAATCACATGATAAATGATAGAACTGATCTGGTGTGTTATATACAGTTGTTGATTTGTTATGATGCAGTTGTTAAATCTATGTAATGCTATAATAAAGATGTTTTTCAACAAAATTTAAAACAATATCCTTTGTATATGTAAGGTAACATAATCATGGACATGATATATCTTATTGTGTTTAAAATCCCATTCCTTAGGATGTATCTTGAATTCTGCCTAAAATATCCTCCCAAGTCTGAATTTCTGTTGCTCTATATCACTAATTTGGCATGTATTTACTAGTCTCCCTTATCTTCAGGGGATGTGTTTCAAGACCTGCAGTGCGTGCCTGAAATCACCAAGAGTACCAAACTTTACATATACTATTTTTCCTGTATATACATAACTATGAAAAGTTTTAATTTATAAGTTAGAAACTGTAAGAAATTAGCAAAAGTAACAAAAACAGTTATAACAATATACTGACTATAGTATATTGTTATGTGAATGTGGTTTCTCTCAGAATATCTATTGTACATGTTTTTTAACTACAATTGACTACGATAAATCTGCAGAGAGCTAAACTTCAGCTAAGGGGAAACTACATACATATGTATATGTATTCTTTCTTGTAATATTGCTTTTACATGAGCACATATTTTTCTCAAGATTTTAACTATAACAGCACAAAATAGGAAAAATAAGAAACATTTTTAAATGCTCTCTAGTTTGGAAATATCAGCTTATGTTGTTATTCTACCTATGTTATATAGGATACATGCTTGTATATTATTGAAAAACAATAAAATACTATTATACAACCTACAGTTAATAGAAAATTTATGATGTGTAGAAATATGCAATATATCTTCATACATGGAAGATGAGAAAATTTGAGAGTGCTGTATTTAAAATCCAGTTGAATATAGATATGCTTTACACATAATTCTACTAATTTTTTAAAGAGGGAATGAGTGCAGTAGAAAAGTACATTTCTATTTGTTTCACAGCATCTAAGTAAATCATGCAATGTATAACTCACAAATCTATTCCTAACCTCTTAAAGATTAAACTTTATTGCTATTTAGCATATTAATTTTGCTTCTTTGGGAGTTTACAAAAATAATCATTGGCCTAAAAAAGAATGCAAAAGTAATTAGTTGTCAAAAGAAATTATTTTGTTTCTCTAATTAGTTGACTTGTAAGAAAGTCTCAATTGTAAATAAACAAAATTCATGGCTAGCTAAAGAATTAGGCTTTAGTAATATCCATAATTCTAAGAAATCAGTAACAAAATATTAAATAACATATTTGTAAATTGAAATAAATTATACTGTTGTAGTGGGCAAGACATATATTTCCCAATATATGCAAGAAACTTAAGAGCTTTTACCTGTATAAAAGAATGCTAGAACCAGGAAAAAGTAACCAATCTTTTCATATGAACCACCAACATTTTTGAGCACTCATTAGGGGCTTGATACTACTACTTTTATTGTCATAACAATTGGATGAGGGAAAGTGTTATAACTTTTTTTACTGTGTGAAGTAGAATGGTAGGTTTGAATCTGAGGTTTAATTGGAGTCTGCATGAATTCAGAACATCAAGTATTAATTAATCATTGTCCTCACTACCTCTATGAATTATCAGTTCTACATGGAACATCATCTTGATTACAAATGTGCACTTTGCAGAGTCCTGTTTTTGCCCATGAAAGATCCAGGTACTGATCTTTTATTAGATGCACTCTCAACTGAATGTATGTACCTAGTAACTGGAGCTGAGATCTCACTTCACAGAGAACTAAAAAGGGAAACTAAAATGTCAATAATACAATTGACTGATAGTTGAGACTACTGTACTTTTCTAAAACAGGTAAGATTTACCTAAGAAGTGTCACAGCAATTTTAGATTGCAGCGCTATCCTGATTCTGCATCATCAACCCACTTGGGAGGGTTTTATTCAATTTCTCATTCATTACTTGGTGTATTGAAATTCATGGAAATGCATGGTGTCCTGAATGCCAACACCTGCTGACTTTCAGATTGTAATATATCACCTTTCTGACTTCGCTTCGTTTGTGCTTCCTATTTCTGGCCCATTCTCTGTGTTGGTAATCACTTGTGTCTTGACCTTTAGCTTTAGTCCTGCTGATGTCATATGGAGGGACGGGTGACTGGCAGCTTTGTAAAGTGAGGTTGCACCCAGGGGTGCAGAGAACCATTTTCATCATACAATGACTCAGTAGGGAGTTGGAACTTGGCAACCAAAAAAGAAACAGTGAATTTCAAAATGGTGGAATTTTCTTCAAAAGACTTCATAACCACTTGGGAATCTTTGTATGTGAATACTGTGAAGGTACGAATTTCACTAGAATCAGAAGGAAAGTGAAAAGGACAATTTCAAACCCTCTTGGCTTGCTTTTCTCTTTCCATTGTCAGGAGGAGCTTAGATATAGCAGGAATTTCATAAATCTGTAAATCATTTGTGTTTTTAAAGGTGTGCTTGTTTCATTATAGAAGTAATATGTGCTTGTTACAGATAGCCAATTAAATATGGAAAATTAAAACATTAGCAATCAAGCCAAAGCAAAGTCCTAACACTTAGAGAACATTGCCTTTTAATGTTTAATATATTTATATCCAATATTTATGGATCCAGAAGTCATAATCTTTTAAAAATTATAGTGCTTTAAGTATACCAGACACTATGAGGCACATATGATAACTAGATGGAAATCTAGCATTCTTTTTTGTTTACTATTTCCAGTGGCATCAATAGAACCAAAAAAATTATGGCACTTAATAGAAAAACATTATCCTTGAAGAATGCAATTCTAATATTGAAGTTAATTAAAATAGATTGATACTGTTTTATTAACTTTTGGTTACCTCCTATAATTCTTGCATAAAATAAAATGTTCAAAAATACAATACCAAATATCATCTAATTTCAAAAAATGCATAAGTTAAAATTGCATTGCATTAATAATTTAATTGTATTTAGTTAAAAAATGTTTGGAAAGATTGAGATGACCTTTGACCAGTCTTACATGTTTGTGAGTTAGGGTTTTGACTGACACCTTTCAAGTTTCTGCAAGAATTCTCTAACAGTCTGGCCTCCTGACACTTCTCAGTCAGTGTATGAATATATATATATTATATAGAGAGAGAGACGTATATACATATATTTATTTATATTTATATTATATATATAATACAAATGCAGATAAGGTCAGTACAGAGATGGGTAGAAAAGACAAGGGGTGGATCTCAAAAACAAACAGAAAATCCAAGTTACATTGACTCCCACCTAATTTTGCTCTACCTCCCTCCTGTCTAAACAAACTAGACAAGACAAAACGAAAGAACGCTAGTACCGCTTTTATCCTAAAGTCATATCCATAATTATAAATGCTGCATTCTTTTGGATAAAGGGCTCTAATGGGTCTCCAGGGCTTTCAGGTTAAGAAGGAAACTTGTAGCAAGGCTTATAAGAGTGTTCAAATTTGTCTCTGTTTGCTTCTAACTTCACCCTGCTCCCAACTTGATCCCTCCAATTTACACATCTCATATACCCTCTTTCAGGGACAGACTCCATTGCTGTGCACATTCCCTGTTGCATTTCCCTGAAACTTTCCTGGTATGCACTCTTTCTCTGTCTTTAGGAATTTTTATTGTTATTATGGTTTCTTTCATTTATTTAACTTTATGATTTTCAGGTAATAAATTCACACCTCATTAACATGCATATCACACTACAATCACAACCAGAGTTCTGCTTCTCATCACCTCTATTATTTATACTTTTATCTTTTTAGCCAACTCCCACCTGTCTTCCAGAATTCTATAGTCCCTCTTCTGGGAAACTTTTTCTGGTTCTCAAATACTCCATAGTTTTTTCATACAAAGATTAGTAAGAAATTTGCCATTTCTTATTTATCTTTTTCCCTTATGTTTCTAAGTGTGTTGAAGGCAAAAGCTTTCTCTTGTAACTCTGAAAACAGAATCAGATATATGAGTAAGTGCTTTAAGACTATTTTATTAGAAACTATTTAAGGGGTTTTTAGATCTATTAATATATACTGACGTAACCACCATCCCAGTTAAGAAATAAACCAACAATAAATGCATTGTATCTCCTCTTCCCTCCCAAAGTTAACATACTGAAATTACTTTTTATTTCCATAAATTTGTGTTTCAAATATGGATATTTATCCAATGATGCATCATTTATTAATGCTTAGTGATTAACTGATATTACACTTTAGTCTAATAATAATTATAATATTTTGATTTATATATTAATAACTCCAAATATTATGTCTCAACTACTGACCTAAAAAGTCTAAACTACAGGAAGACTTCATAGATGACCCTAATGACTCTCTGGAATATATGGGGGAGAGTTATGTATATGATGGGATATCAGTTTTGTGATTAAACTACAAAGATTTTCATATTAATTATGGTCTCCAATCAGCTGATTTACAGTTAATCAAGAAAGATGATCTGAGGTGGACCTGACCTAATCAGATGAACCTTTTAAAAGAGACTCTAAACAACTGGCATGTCTCCCACTGGCCTGGAAGATGTAAAGCTTGTTGTGAACTGCCTATGGAAATGCGTAGCTTCTAGGAGCTGAGAGCCTCGGTCTCTTACTGCAAGGACTCAATTTCTGCCAATAGCCTGCATGAGTATGAAAGAAGACCCCAAGCTTCAGATGAAAACTTAGTATTGCTAACACCTTTGAGAGATTTTAGCAGAGGATCCAAAAAAGCTATACCTGGACTCCTAACCCACAGAGACTAAGATAATGAACAGGTGCTATTTTAGGCAAATAAAATTGTGGCAATTTGTTATAGAGAAATATAAAATGAACAATATATCAACCATTTTTTTTCTTCTAATCACACAGGAACACTTTAAATAATTCCTTTATTAAATGTCCTGAAGGAATTTATATATATAAAGGAAACGTGCAGGCAGGAATGAAATGAGTAGGCAGTCAGGCAGGAAGAGATAAGGGGAAGATGCATTTTTATTTTATTTTCACTTGTTCTGGTTTACTTGTTTGTAGTGGTAGCTTCCCTCTGGGGCCGAGACTTGAACCCAGAATGTATGTGACTTGCTCTTTCCGAGGCAATTGATCTAACGATTGCTCCACCAAGGCATGCCTAAAGGAATTTTTTGCATCAATAGAAAGAAATGCCTATCTATTAACAACTAGCATTTTGGAAACCTGAATAATATTATAATTTTAACAGCTTTTAAATTGACATCTTTTATTTATAACATTCATTTTTGTAACCAAAAATATTGTAACTGAAACCTTTATACAAATTTATGGAGAATTGAATTTAGGTCCAGAGGTATGTACCATACTAATGATGGGTAAAAAATTTCAAACACAGTTCAGTCAAAGTAGAATACACACTCATTCATTCTCAATTGCACATGTCAAGACTTGTGAATACTAGAGATCAATAGAAATAGGACAGGGTGGTTTATTGAAAAACTCTTTTCACAAGGAACTTAATTTATGTTTAGAGCAACCAACTGAGGGAACTAAATCTTTGGAAAATCCCTTATATTTGCTTTCCTTTTACTCTGATAAATTTAAGTATTATAATCATTTCAGGAGGCTAGATCTGAATGTTGAAAAAACTGATGGGTCATTGAAGAAGACAAATGACATGTGAGTTTGGTATTTTGTCTTAACAAATAGTGACAAAGGAGTAAAAAATAGGGCTTTGAGAACATGACCCACACTACAAAGGGAAACAGAATACTCACATGGCCCTCAGAAGGGCAACTACTTAAAGATTTTCCATGTGTCAACCTGTTGAGTTAAGAAGCCTCTCTGTTGGGAAATCCCCTAACCCCATGAGAAACAAGTTGACATGAAAGATATTCGAAACAATGTTCTCCATCCAAAAGTATTGGTAACTGCACACACACTTTTGCTCTTCTTTTCCCTGTTATTCCTTATTTTGCTCATGTCTGCCTATTTTATTCTTACTCTTAGATTCATCCTTATACCTGAATTGGTCTATTTTCAGATTGTCTCACTTTTGTTTCCCATTTTCTACCAACTCTATTAATCTCTAACATCACGTTTGTCTGACTTGATTCATCTTAGCTATCCACTTCCCACCTCAGGATTTTTTCCTGATTTTTCTTCTTGCCCTCTTTTGTATTCTTTAATAAGCCTTAATATTTAATTGGTAGGAAGTGATATATAGTTACTTTAATACAAAAATAAAATTTGTGGCTACATATATCAATTTTACTAATTATTACAAACTTTTCTTTTAGATCTGAAAATTGAGAATGGGTAACTAGAGACTATGGCTGGGATCATTTCATTCACGAGATCCCAGACTCCAGGACTGTAATTCATGGCTAGAATTTTCATCTTCTCCCAGGGAATATTTGAAACAATGGAAAGAAGGAATGTTCTGGTATAGAGTGACTAGAGTCTAGGATTGCTGTTACCTATTCTACAATTCACAAGACAACATAGCCTCCAAGATGAATTATCTAGAATCAATGTCAAGGTCACTGATCTTGGTCATACTGCAATTCACTGGATTTAATGAGATATCCTCCCAAGGAGAACTCCGTATTTTCAGGTAGTCCTTTATCATTCTGTCCCCTCTCCATGTAATTCTCATATTCCTTTATTATTCTGTCCCTTCTTACCTGAATTCTTATATTCTGTAAGTAAGCACTTTGACTTTCACCCAGCTTTCTATAATGATACATTATAATATTTTAATCCCAAATCAGTTATAAAGTATCTACATCAATTGCTAGTGTGACTATTTAAAAAAATATGATGGGAAATGCAAACTCTAAAATATTAAGTAATAAGGCAAATTCATTGGGAATTAAAACACATTATCTTGTTGACTAACGCTTCTTGTAGTGTACTAGAATCTTTCAAGATTATCATTCATTGTAAAGAACCACAAAATCCTTAAAGCTGACTTCATAAGAAGGCATTGTTAACAGATAGAATCCAGAGTTTTCAGGTTAATTTTGGTAAAACTGGTTAAGTGACTTGAGAGCAGCTTGTCAATATTCAAGTCATATAGAAAATGAGGTTCAAAGAGAAAAAAAGCCTTACCGTTTACCTCCCTAAATTTAATATTTTCTCTTTTTCTGTTTTCTCTATTAATTATGAGTAATTTAACAAGAGATTTTCTTGTTTGCTGAATGTCAATCATACTACAATTCACAATTCATACGGTGTTTGGCATCTTTTTTTGGAAGAACATCTAGCCTTGATTTTAAAAATTGCTATGCTTCATCATTCAACTCAGATATTTAAGAACATCTTTGATCTTGAATTTCAAAATATATTTATCAAATTGACATTATCTTGCACACATGACCTTGTGATTTTCCTTTTAATAAATTAATACACACACATAATATTTATAGTTTTAACAATAACCACATAGGTATATGCATATATTTCACATTATTGAATTTCAGTCTGTTTTCTTTTGGGGAATAACATAAAGTATTATGATCATAAACCATTGGCATAAAATAATAAAATCTGATATAGCAACAGTAAGACTAGAAAATAGTATCAAATCTGACTTATTTTTATATTTCAGCAAATGTATAAAATGACCCTCTCAATACAAAAGATTTTTTCCTATAGGTGCATTTTTTCATCTTTGATTTAGTAATTGTATCATAGCTATCATACTTATAACTTAGTAATACATATAGTATAACAAGAGTAAGAAAATTCCAAACCAGGAGCTATCTGACTGAACAGTTTTACAGTTAAGTTAATCTGTCTAAAGTTGGTATGATAACTATGTTACATATTTTTGAGTAGTGGTGTTTTATAATTTCATATTTTCTAACTTTTAAAATGTTAACGTGGTTTATTAATGTAGCCTGATACTTCTACTAAAATAGAAATTGTGTGAAAGTGATATGTTCCTAGCATTACATGAATTCAGAAGAGGAGCTATTTGTGGTATGTATTGGAAGAAGACACAATAAATATTGTGTAAGAGTATGACCTGATGTATGCAATCATAAATATATGCATGCATCATGTGTGTATGTCGTTCATATGCAGTATATTTAGGTTTCAATGCTAAAAATGCTTGAAATTAAGTGCCTTAAGGGAACATAATCTAGCAACTATTTAGAAACCTAAATATACAAATAAACTTTTTAACACTATTAATGAATTTTAAGGGTTGGATAATTTTATGAGTCATATAAGAGAGTATTTTATATTCTTTTTATAATTTGGTGAGGTTTCTTAAGGTAATTCTAATATGTTCACTATATTATTAAAACATATTCTTTGGTTTTGGTAAAGATCTAAAAAATCATATATTTAGATATTGCTTTTAATGTGATTACTTGTGGTAAGGAAAGCAAGAACACAATGGTACTATATTGTGAGTGTCCCATTTTTTGACAGGTTAATTCTTTCCTTTCCTTTTCCTACCTTCCAAAGTGTCTAATCCAAAATTATCATAATGCTTAAGGGTAAAAGACTAAATTGTGCTTATTATTACAATTATTCAAAATGCATTTTAAAGAAGTTTTATCCAATGCCGTTAGGTGGAGGAAGAGATGAGTTATAATTATGTAAAGTAAAAGGAAAAAATATTAGTATCTGATATTTATTGGAAACATCCACATTCAGCTGGAAAGGAGAATACTTATAGAATGTACTAACCTAAAGAAGGTGCTATAGATAAACAAAAAGACAAATCATAGTTACAGGTAATATAAATATGATAAAAATGAAATATTAATTAAAATACTCAAATTATTTTGGAATTCGAGGAATAGTTCTTCAGTGTGCACTTACGACAAAAAGTCTCTGTAAATAACCATTTTACTAGTAAAAAGAAAGAATAGTAGAAATTACCCAATGTAGAAAATAAAACATTAGAAAACAACAATATTGGAAATACTTTTATTGCAATATATCTAGAGATAGATCCAGATATATATCAGATATATATATATATGTAACTGATATAGCAGGAAATATGTCAACCAACAATAATGACAGAAACAGATAGTTCAAATAAAATAAAATAGACTCCAGATGAATCAAAGATTTAAGCATTAAAATTAAATCACATTAAGAAAAAATATAATTTTAAAGAAAGTTTAGTTTCATGGAATTTCAAGCCTGATACAAAATCCAAAACTTTGCCAAAAAGGATCAATTAATTAATCAATTATGTGAAGTTTAGCAACATAAAAGTAGAAGTACAAATTATAAACTTTATGGAAAACTACTTCTAACCCATATTATAAGCAAAAGTTTAACTGTATCCAAGAGTTAGCAAACCAATAAAGAGGAAAAACAAGTAGAAATATGGAGAAATGACCTTGTTAGTTAATTTAGAGGAAGATAAACAGATGATCATTAATATAAATTTTCAAAATATCTGTATCTCTTACTTCAGAATATCAAACGTTTGAAGTTTTAGAATTTCAAATATGAGGTGAGGTAACCTACTAGATTTGCAAAATAATTTATCACATAGATTTCTATCGTAATATGCCTTTTCCTTTGGGAAATAAGGATGAAGAGAGAGTTAATGCATTTTGTAATCAACATTATTTAAAATCAGTTTGATTTTTTTTTCCTTTCCTGTTCCCCTTCCTCTTCTTAACACTTTTGATATTTTCACTGTTTTGAATTGCAAATGACTTATCTGGTACTTATAATCATGTAAATATTTTTAATTATATTGGTAAGGGAAATTTTTCTAAAGATAGTCATTGCTGATTTTGGTATGAATCATTCACTTGGTAACTGTGCAAATAACTCAGGAATCATGGTTTATGCTTGTTGAAAGTTTTATGCTTGTTGAAAGTTTTATGCTCTGTGTACTTCAGTAAGCATAGAAATAAAGCACACAATCATGCTGTGTTAGGGTAACAAAGGAGAATGTCCAAATGAAAAATAAACATAATCATGATAAGCATAAGCAAATAAGCACGGTTATATTTTTGAAAGAGTAATATCTTATTTGTATTTAAATGTACCTATAATGATTCACTTTTTCAGTAAATGATGGCATTACCTTGAATAGAAATTTTATGCAATGCATGAGAAAGCTCTATTTTGCTTCTTTCCACTTTGATGAATAAATAACTATGTAAAAATGAAAAAAAAAATTTTTCTTATTTCTAATAGCTACTTACTCTTTTTTAACAAAATATTTCCAACATACTGTGCTCATTTGTATAATAACAAATGTATGTTCTATATAAGATTCTATTTTGGCAGTAAAAGAAGCAGTTAATAAAACCCACTGATTCTTTGTTTCCTCTAAGGCTTAGTTAATTTACCTCATCAGGTTAAGCAGCTCATCCCTCTTAAGGATTTTTTTTTCCTCAAAAAATGTATAACCACTTTGGGAGGAATTTTGTTTGCTTCATTTCTTCATGGCATCACAGGCAACATTAGAACATAAAGTATAAACATGCATTTATTCAAGCTTGAACTGATTTGGTGAAAGTGTGTTAGATATTGTTTTGTACCCTCAAATTCAGAAGGCTCACTAATAAATTCAGAGTACATCTCCCTTATGAAAAATAAAGCAAAAATATTATGAATGGCAGGTTCTGTAATCACTTATTCAGGACATCGTTAGGAAACTATTTCACCCATTAAAATTATAACAAATTTATTTTGATGGAAAGCATAATACTTGGAAAAAGTTTGACTAGAATATGTATTTGTGATTGGAAAATACATTCAGCTGTGAACCATTTAATGAGCTTGTTTCTTGTCAGCAGTAAAAACATTTCCAAGAAAACCTTAATAGTTAAATGGCTTCATCTCACATTTTAGATTATTAACATTCACAGTGTATTACAATGTTAAAGAAATAAAAACCTTACTGCAATTTTTAGACACCTTAGGCTTTATTTGTACCAAAATTTGGATAATAATATAAGAATATCTGTACCAAAATTTAAATAATAATAGAATATTTCAGAAATATGAGTTTTAAGCATCTCTTACACAATGGAGTTGAATTATGTTGTATAGTATCTTCTCCTTTTTCAAATGTTGAATCAAAAGAGTACTAATCCTGAAAAGCATTTTTTGTGTGAAATGAATCAACTTCTCTCTAAGCACCATACTTGTGAGAATTAAGAAAACAATGTGTGTCACATGTGTGGCACACAAGTGTGCACAGCAACACATGGATATGCACATATATGTATGCAAAATACAGGTGCATACACATACAAATGCATATATAATGCACATGTGTATGTGTGTGTACGGATATGTGTACACATGTATGTGGACATAGATACATAAACTTTTTTCCACTGGTGTTGGAACATTGTAAGATATGGCGACAGAATCATCATTCTTAAAGCAAAAATATTTGTATGACAGTAGCTTGGGGATATAACGAGTGTGGTAATGAGTTTTGAACATTAAATTAAGAGAATATAGAGGGAGAGTAATTAAAAGATTAATTTTGTCATATGAAGTTTGTATCTGGTAGTAGGTAGTAATCAGCTAGCTATGTTGTTTTCAGCCAGCTCAAAATTTCCTTGAACATATGGTGAACCATAAGGTTTATTGGATTGTTGACTGATGCTAAGAAGTATCAAAAAAATTGGACATTATCTCTGTATGGCATGCATCAGCACTAGTACTTACTACATACAGATTGTTGTTCTGCTCTCCTCCTCCCATGGTGGGAACACCAGGCAATCGGGAAAGAGGAGGAACAGTGCTGGTGGTGTTGGTGGAGTATTAGCAGCTCCCCAACGGTGTCTGGGCAAATGTGTGACTGTGGTGAGCAGATAAGGACCTTATGGTGAATAGATAGAAGCAGTCAAATTGGGTTCTCTAGGTTTTACATGTAATTGTTCCATTGGCCCCAAATACTTCTGTTTTTCTAATCAATCATACCAAAAAAGCACAAAGCAAGTATTTTATAATACACTAAAATTGAAACTTCCAGCATTTGATTCACAGTAAATTTTAGAAGCTTGGGTGTTCATATAAGATACTCAGAAATGAATGCTAATCTAGTTGGCTGACTATCTAGACAAGCTACAATATTTTAAATTCTAAAGAAATGTAAAGTGTATTCATCGCATGCAAAAAACTTTATACTTCTCATTTGCCAGATCACTTTTTCCAAAGCTTTCTTTCAAAGTTGTGAAAAGGTGATTTTTCTTTCGTTTTTTGTAGATTGCTTTACTGTTCAAATCCAATATGTTTCTGCCACCTGTTATTTTTCTCCATGGATTTTTTAGAAGAAATTTATGGACCATTTGATAGCACTCTAATAAGAGCCTCACTTTCTATGGTGTAATTGACTCTCAGTTTGACAGTTTAACAAATACACAATGAGAATCCACTGTGTGCCAAGAGTTCTGATATTTATTTTTTCAAGTAATATGCTTAAACCTCAGTGTTTGTAACGATCCATGTATCTATTTAGAAATATGTTTCACTGTTAATGTGACTGTTGAAAAGTTTCCTTTAAAATGAAAACAGGAAAACATTAACTTTATTTTTGGGTTTATAGTACTGTTTTAGGGTTAATTTAGAATAATTTAAATAATATAAATTATTTTAAGTTTTTTGTGACAAACTTATTTAATATAGCTTTAGTAGGGATTCCATATAGAATATAAAATTATACATTTTTAAATTAAGTGAACCATGTAATTAAATGTTTTTCTGTGGTGTAAACACTTAAGTCTTGTAAAGTATCAAATGTTTGCATAAACTGTTTCTCATTAGGGATTTTTTTGTCTTTTCAGACTCCTGAACAACAACCAAATCACAAAGATTTCCAGAAATGCTTTTGAAGGACTTGAAAATTTGCTGTATCTGCAAGTTGTAAGACAATTCAACAGTAACTTGTAGTTTGATAGGTTAGTTTTGCTTTGCTGTTTGCTTTTAGTAACTTCATATTCTCGAAAAGCATTGTCAACCTTTATACAAAACTCACATGAGTATTTCTAAGTGAAGTCAGTTCTTGCTTTCACAGATAATTCATCTGAAAATATTTGAATGTTTATGCATATATCTATCCTATTTCTGTCACAAAAAATTCTAAGTTGGATAAAAATAAAAACAAAACAGAATTTGTCAAACTTTCACAATCAAATCAATTAATTAATTGATTATTATAAAAAAATTCCATAGATCCAGGAAAAGCTCTATATAATTCAGAGATCCAAGACCTTCTGAAGCCACGAACATGTTACAATTTGGAATATAATTAATTTGAATAAGAACCAAATATTGGAAAAATTAGCTCACAAATATGACAGTAGACAAAATAGCGGCCTGTTGTGTATTTTAGGTCAGTGAAAACACAGGCACTTTTAATGACCTCCATTTTATATCTTAGAACACACTGAAACATTGAAAGTTGGGAAGTCATGATTGTTATGTATATGTGGAAGTTTGAAGAAAGAAGCTGGAAGGAGACTGAAGCAAGGAGTGTTCCAACTTTCTTTTTAAAGAATGTTACGGAAGTAACTAATATTATTGCATAAATATGCCCATTTATAAATTTATTAAGTACTTTGTTTAAAACATTGAGGTTATTCTTTAAAAAGAAGTTGCTATCTAAACCTTTTGCTCCCATCTAAGGTACACTGTAACCATAACATCTTCCTGAGGCACTAGAATTCATATTATACCCCAGCTCAAGGACTTTCCAGCCTCTTGTCTTCATTAGAGATGTTCCATCCTAGTATACAAGGCCTCCAACAAATCTTTGCATCACTTAGGCCTAGGTTCTTGATGTCTTCTTAGGATCAGTCCATTCTGTTTGCAGTCCTAATTATTCATGACAATCTAATATACCCAGCATATAAATATCAGATTTGATTTCCTCATATTAAACATTACTAATAATACTTAAAGCTTTTAACCTGGTGCTGTACAATTTCTGCTTCTTTTTCCTGAAAGAGCTTGACCTCCCTGTGATTCATCCTAATTCAATGGGCTCTGCACACATTGAGTGGCATTCAGTGGGTAACTCCCTGAGAGTAAAACAAATTAATAAACAATGCAAAACAAAAACTAAATAACTTTGTGAATAATGGCTTAGAAGAAATATCATACTCAAAGAAGATATTTCTCAAAATAACAGTTTAGTTCGACATTAATATTGGATAAGATAAATACTCAGCATTGCTGCAGCTTAGATCTGTAGATCAATTACATGCCCAAGTGCACTGCATGCAGTGGATGAGAACAAGAAAGCCATTCACAAAACATCTAATTAATGCTCTATCCAGTTTAAATATTACTCACTAAGTGAAAAATTCAAATCTTTGTGCTTCTGTAAGATATGTGATTTAGGAAAAAGAAGGGCAACTTATAAATATTTTGTTATGTAATAGATAGTGAACACATTCTTGTGATCATGAAGTCAATCTTTCCATGTTTTCAACAGATTGTCACAATACGATTGCTTCTTAAACCAGACAAGTTAATAGGGTAAAAGAGAGTTATAAGTCAGAAGACCTTGACAATGTAGACAACACCTGCCTGGACTAGAAACAAATGGATTTCTGAAGTTTAGAAGAAAATGTCAGTGTTCAGGCAATTGAGGGTTGCCTAATTCTGTCACAATGTCAATAATATAAATTGTTTAAGATTAAGCTAACTATGACTGTCATTCTGTGAGCCAGTGAAATGAAAATATTTAGACCAAATATGAACACTTTTGGAATGATTTTCACATTATTTTGCAGTATGGTAGGATTAATAAACTCGGTGGTCTCTTAAGAAGTTGAGATATTTTCCTGAAACATTCAAAACCAATTCAGTTAACTCAATTTAATCCAGTCAATGAAGAGACCTCAAAGTTTACCGTATGTCAAATATTTTTGGTATGTATAAATTATGACTCGATTCATTTTATCTTAACTTTGTTTTTGTCCCTTAGGTTAATTATTATGGTGTTATTTTGAAGTTAGTCATTCTTTTCTTTCTTTTTATGGATGCTATAGTTTAAATATAATTGGTATGAAACACTTGTGGAAAAAGTTTATTACTTACCATGCGTCTTCTATGTTTTCTGACTAATTGTCAATGTCACCCCGCACACCTCAGTGTGATTCAGATCCAGACATTTGATGTAATATGGCATGTTATCCTCTTTCTTCATAATACTGCAGATTATTGTTATAGGTCATAAATTTATACTCTCCTAATTCAGAGATTATAATTCCTAAATTCATAGTACGGAATGAACCACTGCATTGACTGGTCAAGATTTATATTTTGATGTATTTTTCTAGCTAGCCTAGCAGTATGCAATTTAGTTGCAGTATTTGTTTTTATTTGTATGGCACTGAGGCAATTATAAGTGGATTTTTTATGAGTGTTATTAAGTGCCTTTAACATCTTGTGGTGATATACATAGATACAAACACACATATATTTTATATACATATATACTTATATATGCAGATATATCTACATACATACATTTATTTAGCTGCTTAGATAATATTTTAAATTTAATCAAAATCGATTTTATTTAAATAATTTTATTTAAACATTTCTTAAACAACTTGTCTGTACACAATTAAAATAATGTATTCTTAAGCTTATAGTTGCAAAGTATCTCTAAATTTATCAAAAGCTGTATCTAATATGTACTATATGCTAGGCAGTAAGGTGGGTGCTGGTGTATGAATATGAAGAAATGTGACGGAAACCTATACAAGTGTTTTTTGTGAGGATGAACACACATATCCTTATAGAACAATGCTGCAGTTTCTGTCATATAGACACACACCAGGTATGGTGGTGGCAGAACAGAGGGAGGACTAATTCTTTATCTTAGCATGATGGGCAAGTTAGGCTCCAAACAGAGGAATGTCTAGGGATTATTCAATCATTGACTGAAGCTCAGAATTATCTGTTAACATTGACATTAACCCTGTTATGACATCAGCCCTAATGCATACTGAACTTCCTGTTGTTTTATCGTCTTGCCCCATTATGATCGGAAAAAAAATAAGTACAGATGTTGAGGAAGATGATAGGTAAAAGGCATGTATGTGGGTCATACTGAGTTTGTCAATGATACACATTAGTTTGAGCAGTAGGTACAGGAGGAAGGGTGGAGTGAGATGGAACTGGTAGGCAGGTGTCAGACCTTTGCAAAGAAATCCAGATAGTATGTTGTTGAGTATTTACAGTGGGAAGATATGATCAGCTTTGATTTAGGGAGGTCATCCTGTTAGAACTGATGTGTTTGCTGGAGGCAGCTCTGCAAAATAGTCCCTGAGCTGCCATACCTGACTATGATCTAAACACAGGTGACACAGTGGACTGCAGAGACTGGGAAGTATAGCAGAGGGATTTTTGATATAGATTTGTTTTATGACTTTATGACAAATGAGAGCAAATGTCTGCTCTTCTCATAAAAAATTTCAACTTGTCGTCTCTGTCCTGTTAATGATACAATTCTAGTTTCCACTGTGTGGCCACTTTCATACTCATAGTTTCTTTATATATTTCCTACTCCTCCACACATCTTACATTATTCTGTCTTTTAAATTTTTTATCATTTTCTTTGAAACTTTGGATGATTCATAGGATTAAATGTGCCATTTTCTGTCTCTCTGTACCTCTCTGTCTCTGTCTCTCAGCGTGTGTATGTGTGTATTGAGGTTTTCATGGTTTTATTCTTAAGAAACAGTGTCTTATGTTTATATGTAGATCATACAAATATAAGACACAATTCTGTTTTCCCCTTACACTCCTTCAAAATTTGTTTCTCTCAAATCTCTTAAATAAACAGCACCATTCTCTTGGCATCGTGCTTATGTTCTTCCTTTTTCATATGATACTTTAGAACACACTGAGTAGTCTGACCCTATAATAATTTTGAATTTGCTCACTTTCTGCATATTTATTACATCCACCTTAGTTTAAGCTATTATTACATTTGATTTTAATAAAGTTATGCACAGTCTTTCGAATGTAAGTTCCAGTGTGGTTTTTGATCCATAAAGACATATAAATTAATCTTATGCCCTTTTTTCTTTTGCCAAATATTTGATTCATTGGTATTTTAATTATCTAAGCACAGTAAGCAACCACCCTTCATCCTGTGGGTCTTCACACAAGCTGCTTATTTTTTCCTGGTGATTTTTCTATCTCTTGTCTCAACTTTGATGTTCTCTTCTTTAAGAATTATCTTGGATCCATTAAATTTATCTTTGATTCTCTATCATGATCCCCTGTTTATTTCATTTATTAAATATACAACACAATTTAACTTTTTAACTTATTTTCTGATATTCACATTTAATTCTCTGAAAGTCAAGTGACCTTATCTTCTGATTTACCACGTATCCCAACATCTAGAACCTGTATCTAGAATATAGCAACTAATTATTAAATTTGTCGGATAAATAAAATATATTCTAGTGCTCAATAGTTGCTATTTGATTGGTTAATACTCTTATGTGGAATTCATTATTTCCTAAAAGGGGTGATAATACCATTAAATGCCTCAACCTGTATATCAATCAATTTTTATATTGTTCCTCTTCTCAAGGATTTTAGGTGTATATTACTCATAAATTATTTATAGTGAATTCACATTAAGAAAGTTAATTTTCACTAAATTAGATCTACCAAGAGATTGTAGTTTTTCCCTGCTAAACACAAAGTAGAGAGCATATTTTCCCCTAAAACAAAACCATATTTGAACTACCTGAAATCCTAACATGTTTTGATACAAAATGTATTATTGGTTCTCTTGGGCAAAAACAGGTTGAAATGTCTTGAGAAAATTTTTTCTTTCAGATTCACAAGAACAGAAGTTGTTTGAAGATATCTTTGGATACTGATTCATTTAATGTTAGCTGAATTTTAAACCTGAGAAACACTGGAAAACAAATCAAATTTCAACTTTTTTTTTAAAAAAATATTTTTTTCAGAAACACCTTGTCATCAACAAAATAACAATGATCTCATCATTTATAGCAATGAATGATTAAAATATGTGTTTATATATACATATCTAGAGAGAGAGAGGAAGCACTGTTGTACATCTGTGCATATTTGAGATTATTGAGAATCATTTGGTAGTATTTCAAGAGGAAATTTATTTCATATTTAAATCTATGAGTGTTTCAGGGAATAGTTACTATTTTCACAGTTTAATTTCTAATTAGAATTATAGCATTTTCCTTCTAAATTAAGTTTTGCATCATTGTCCAGATGAACTCTTATTTATAAATGCTATTCCTCTGCACAAAATTGTCTTTTCAAATTATTGAATGTGTTATTTGCTATTTTATACTCAGCATTGACCTTTTCCATCTTTCTCTATCTCTAAATCTGGAGTTTGTTCATTCTCTTTGCAATCTATAAATGAAATATAAATATAAATAAAAAATGTAAATAAATAAATATAAATATCCTTATGGAAATATTGGAAAAGTGAATACCAGTGAAGAACCTGACATTTAATAAATTTGAGGGCCACAACTAACCATTTCTTGCTACTCTTAACATCCTTTGAGGGTTAAAGACTATCTAAAAAAAATGAATGAAATTTCTGTGTGTTTTTTTGTTCACTCTATCAGTTAATATTTTTGGTTTGTTTGCTTTTAAATTATATATTTATATGTTTTCTTAAAAATTTCATTCATTTCAAAATAGGGAAAACCGAACAATATTATCATTACACATATATGTGTATATATATTATATACCATATATATTTTTTATTATTTCACATCATTCTGTGCTCTTTAGGATATTGAAGTTATACCTCAGTCTGTGTGCATTTCACACCACACACACCACCATAGTTTCCTTTAGCATATTTTTTTTGTTTTGATTTTTTCATGCCAAGAAAAAAACGTAACTTATCACATTAAATATTTATTCCAAAAGAAACTCAGGATATATTAGATATATCTAAAATTATTGAATAATTAGACTTTAAAATGAATATAGTAGAATATATAAAATTCATAATACATTCTTGAGTCATATTCCTTAATTTAGGAAAGTTAAAAATTGTAATTATCAAGAAGTATAAGCATGAAGAAAGTAAAATTCAAAAAAATTTGTATAGTGTTAACTTTCCAAACAAAACAATATCAATAATAAAATAAAACAGGATAAAATACTCTGACACTTATGTACTATATAACCTCAGACAGATTTCTTAGCTTTGGTATTCTCATCTATAAAATTGAGATAATAGAATCTACACCATAAGTTTATCTTAAGTCAGATAATATATGCTACATTCTTGAATAGGCCCCAACAGACCAATCATAAGAAAAAAAAGTGGAAAGGTAATCAAAAAAATCTAAAGTAGAAAAAAACCCAGGACCAGATAGCTTTTCCAGTGAGTTTCACCAAACCTTCAGAGAAGAATTAATACCTATTCTATTCAAACTCTTTCAATATATTGAAGAACAGGGAGCACTCCAGCACTCTCCACAAGGCCAAAATCACACTGATAGCAAAAGTTGAGAAAAACATCACCAAGAAAGAGAATTACTGACCAATACCTCTAATGAACATAGATGAATAGGTCTAATACACCTGTTTTTAAGTGAGATTTCTTTATACTTTATACAGTATCTTTTAGCGTTTTTTGGTAGAACTGGTTTTGTGGTGATAAATTCCTTTAACTTTTATTTATTGGAAAAACTTTTTATCATTCCTTCAGTTCTGCATAATAATCTTGTAGGGTATAAAATCCTAAGGTGAAAATCTTTTTCTTTCAGTCTTTTGAAAATATCATGCCATTCCCTTCTATCCTAGAGTTTCAGTTGAGAAATCCACTGACAATCTTATGGGGCATCTTCTGTATGTGATTCACTTTTTTTTTGATGTTTTTAAGATTTTTTCTTTATCTTTTATTGTTGACATTTTAATGGCTATGTGTCTAGATGTAAATCATCTTAGATTTCTTTTATTAGGAATTCTTTGAACCTTCTGGGTCTCAAGGCTTGCTTCATTCTTCAGGCTAGGGAAGTTACAGATTATTATTTCTTCAAATACAGTTTCTGCCCTCTTAATCTCTCTCTTCTCCTTCTGGGACCCTTATAATGTGAATGTTGTTTCTTTTGATGTTATCTCATAGGTCTCAAATGTTGTCTTCATTTCTTTGCATTCTTTTGTCTCTCTGCTAGTTTATTTGAGTGCATTCCTCTGCCCTGTCTTCTAGCTCACTGGTTCTACTTAAGGCTTCACCCATCCTATTCCTGAGTCCCTCTATTGTTTTCTTTAGATAAGCTATTATGTTCTTTATTTCTTTGATATCTGCTTTGAGCTGCTACATTTCTTCTCCCTCTTTTTTGTTCTTCTCTTGGTCTTCCTCTATTATTTTCTTGATGTCGATGCCTGTGGTTATCACTGTTGCCCTGAATTCATTCTCAGGCAGTTTGTAGATATATGTTGTATTTAGATTTTCTCCTGGGTTTTTGAATAGATCCATGATTTCACATATATTTCTCTGTGTCTTTGCGCTGTTTGGCATTTTGCTTATGTTTCTGTGGATTAGGTTTTCCTGCAGTGCTGGCCTTGTGTAAGGTATTGGCTGGCACTGAGTAAGCCTGGATCTTGGTTTGGACACTGGGATTTCTTGAGTTTTGTGGTGTTACCACTGGTTGGATTTGTTGAAGTTCTCATATGGGCCCTGTGCTGCCCGAAAGTTCAGTTATGGGGATGGAGTTTGTGTGAGGGATGCAGAACCTTCCCACAGCCTCTCAGCTCCCAACCACAATTGTCACCTTGCTGTTGACACACAATGGGCAATCAGACTAGAGTTCACCTACACCCACAAGGTGGCGATAGTGATAGCGTTGACTCCCCTGGAAGATTTTCTTCCTTAAAGCCTGAGGGCAGGATTTATGGTGGGTGGGTCCTGTAGTTCCAGGGCAATATGGTGGAAAGGAGTGGGTTGGGCAATTCCCCTAGCTGCCTTCTTGTTTTGGTGGCACCCAGAGTAATTTTCTCCCCAGGGTTCCCATTTAGACCACTGGGGTATTTGTTCTTCTGTCCTTTGTGTAGACTCTCTCCCCTGGTTTCATGTCCTGGTCCCACTAGGCAGGCTCCCTGCTGCTTTTGAGATTCTTGGGAGGACTTATTCTTCCAAAAATTCTGGGCCCCCTACCACAGCCAGAATCCTGAGACTGAGTTTGATGTAACTCTGAACCCAGATTTTTCACCTACCCTTTGTTTTCGTGATTGCTGATGTATCTCTTCAGTCTCTCTGCCTGCTTTTCCTCAGTGTTTGTTTCTGGAAAATAGGTGAATTTCTAGTTGCTCTTTGGGAAGGATGTAACTCATTCCTAGCAGCTTGCCATCTTGTCAGAGGTCTGTCAGTTTTTTCTGTATACCACACTGCTCCATTGCTGAGCAATTTAAAATAATAAAGTTAATATTTTTCATGATTTATCTACAGGTTTATTGGGCATCGTTCATGATCTAGACAGGCACAGCTAGGGCAGGAGTTCTAACTTGGCTTCATTCCCATCACTGGCAATTGTACAGTATCAGCTAGAATGACTTTATTCTTCATATGGTCTCTCTTGTAGTCATCTAGGTTGTATTTGTTCATACATGTTATTATCCCTGGAGCTATAAAGGATAAGCCTTGCTTATATCGTGTTTGCTAGTGTTCCATTTCCCAAGTCAAGTCACAGAGTCAGGCCTGATTCAAGCATTGAAGAAATGAATTTACTTCTTGATAGGCAAGACAACAAAATCACTTTGCAAAGAGATAGTTATCTAGGGATAGAAGAAGCTTGTGGACATTTCTTCAATCTATAACATTCACTTAAAGACTGGGACTTTCTAAGAGTAAGACCAAGGCTGCAATCACTATCAGTTACATCCTGTGTCAGTTACCAGGGCAGACATAGACAATAGGTAAAGCATTTACAATGGAATAAGTCATTTTTATTCAGGGAGCCACAGGGATGGGGCACATTAGAATTGAAGGGCACATTAGAATTGAAGGAAGGAGGAAGGTATGTGTGAAAAGGCAAGATGTGGTCTAATATGTTTGAGTAATGGCAAGTATCTTTTAATAACTCAATTTTAGGTTTTAAATAGAACATAATGAGTGATAAAGCTAGTGAGTTTCACAGACTAAATAATGGGGACGGGAAGTTTGGTAAGCTCTTTGTCTCTACTCTTTCACTTCTTACTCATTTCCACTCACTTCAAATCATCTCCATTCTTACCAATCCACTGGAAGTTCTCTAACAAAGGCCTCTCATATTGTGAACATCTTGAAAACATTCCATTACAAATAATGTTTGATTATGTCTAGTGGTTTCCCTTGTTGATCACTCATCCTCTTGAAAGTGTATTTAGTATTAGTGATCACACATGCTCCTGGTTTTCCCTTCGATGAGCCACCTGTTCCCTTTCAGATTCGCTCACCTGGAAGTCTATCCTTCCTTTCGTTTTCATACTTTGTACCTTTCTGTGGTTGAATACATGCTTTTTTGGTATCAATTGGTATCTATATGCTGCTGGCTCATAGATCCTTATCTCTAGCCTAAATTACTTTTAAGCTTCCAAATCTATACACACACCAATCAATATTTCCACTGAGGTCCCTCACAAGCTATTCAAACTCAATATAACCTAAACTAATCAGTTCTCCCCCTTTAAACCTGTTCCTGTTTTCCCATAAAATATGCTTTGTTTTTTGGGAACTGATAACTGACTCATACATCATCCATGCATCACATTTACTTTCTCCCGATCTTCTCTCACAATATATGATGACTTTTCAAGTCCTGTAGATACCTTTTTAACATTTTTCATGTCCTCCCCAACTATATATCCTTACTGTGATGACTAACATTTAAACCTTGCTAGTCATCATCTTGACTATAATCAAACCTCATTTTTGTGAGTCTCTCCTCCTCTAAATCCCTGAACAACCAGACATTCTTTTTAGAACAAAGTCTCAATCATGCCACTATTCTGAGAATAGCTTCCCATTGCTATTTGGATGAAGTAAAATTTAATTAGCACTACATGCAAAATTTGACTTCACTTACATTTTCATCTTTCTTAGCAATCACCTTCTTAATCCCTGAGCTTCACAGTTCTTGATGTGTGGTATTTGATGACTTCCTGAAGAGCTACCTTTAGACTCTCTGAGGATTACTAGATGATACTAGGTACTGTAAATCTTAGTTGTGAATCCTTCCTACTCCCTGACTCTGATATTCCAACCACATCACAGATACATCACTTATTATTTCCTATGTGAAATTATAAATTATTTATCATTCTATCTAGACACAAAATCATTAATCTGTGCAACAAACCTGTATACTTTTAAAGATGGGAGACATGAACACAGAACAATTAAATTTATTAGTGCCCAAATGTAAAATACTGTGCCTTTGAAAGAACAAACTGGGGAACAAGATATTTGGAGTGAGAGTAGAGAGGAGCAACACATATTTCATACCTTGTATGACAGAAAATTCTCTGATTTACTGAGTGGAATGATCTGTTTCATTCATCAGACTTATCCACTTAGAGACCTAAAATCATCAAACTATCATAACTTAATAAGAATGCATATTAACAACACATAGCTCTGAACATATTTTTATCAAGTGTCCTGATTATCATCTGAATATCACATAGATATGCCTTAAGGGAAGAATATGCTGACTAGCTGATAAGAGTAGTTTGATCTTCAGGGAAGTTACATTTCTTCTAGTCTATTATGATTTTGGCTAGGATGGACTGCTATCTGAAGAAATAAAAGATATTTGGATCCTCTGTTCAAATCCATTTTTGAGAGGAAGCAGGAGCCAAAGTAATTCCCTGGGAAAATATTTTGGACCCTTTATTCAGCCTTCTTATACATACATCTGCTTTTTCTCTGTTTGTAACCCTTTCCTTATAGAAAAAGGAGGCATACAGACATTTCAAATTATTTTATAATCTTGAAATATAGCCATTTTGTCAGAATATTCTACCTTGAAAATTTGTCGCACTCATCTATTTATTAGTCTATCAATGTCCATCCAATCATCCATTATCTATCCATCTAACATCCGTGCATCCATTAATCCATTTACAATGTAATAAATACCTACTGCATAATATACTAGGTCCTAACTATATTGTGATGAGCAAAAAAGAAACAATTCTTGCTCACAGGTGTCTATGGGCTAACATAGCATATTAACATTATTTGTTCATTTTATGCCTTAATATAGTAGATTATCATGTCCTGTGCATGTGGGATCAATTATGTCCAGAAGGTTATTCAAGAAGTCTAAGAAGGGGTGTTTCATTTTGATCCAAATTCTCTTATGCCTAATTTAATTTTTTTCATAAGCTTCCTTCAAATATTAACAATTTTTTTTTGGAGGGGGCAAATATACTTTGTGAAACTGGTTATGTAAGGCCAACCTTATATATGAATAAGGCCAGAGAGAATGCTCTCCTAGTCAGAATGATCCAAAATTTTGGGAATCAGTTAATCTCCATGGATTTCCCTCATTTTTCACTTCTTCCTTTTTTCTTTGATTCAAGTCTTTTGAGATCCTGTTCTCTCAATCTGCTTCTTCTCTGTCTGTCATCGATTCATCTGGGTAAAGTTTTATAGTAAGAATAGCTTTTAAGTGAATAAAGGGGAGGGAGGAGTGGATTTAAAATTTCTTTGAGTTGTACTTTGCTAATTTTGCAAAGATTGTCTTTTGAGTTCATGTTCTAGTATAAATAGATTTAATAGAAAGCCAGCTACTCACTTTTTACAGATTTTTTTCAAGCATCAGGAAAGATTTGTTTTTTAAGAATATTATTTAAATGTGTTTCTCACATTTCTCACATCATTCCTCTCTCTTTAATTTCAGTATTCTATTTTGGTATATATCCTTCTGTTCTACAAAGTGATAAAGTACTTCGTATTAATGAATTTATGAAATACTTTTGTCTTCCAGGTAATATAAAACACAGTCCCTGACATTTAGAAATCTTAAATAAATTATTAAATCTCAATATTTTTAATCTGTTGATTGGATTACCAAAAGTTTGATAAACAGATATGTGAAATAAATTAGTATTTAAAGTTACAAGAGGATGAGTTCAGTTAAATTATTCATTCATTCCATTCATATTCATTCAACAGACTTTTTAAAAGCAAACTTTTTATTTGTGATAACTAGAGATAATTATAGATTCATATATAGTTGCAGGAAGTAATACATAAAGAGGTATCATTTATTCTTTACACAGTTTCCCAATGGTAAATACATCAAAACAATAGCAACATTTTATGACCAGGATAAAGATATTCACATGATCAAGATGCATAAAATTTATGCCATTCAAAAGATTCTTCAGGTTGACATTTCATATGTACTCCCTTCTATCTCATCCCCTCCTTAAACTCTAGCAACTGAAGTCTGTTGTTTATTTCCATAATTTGTTTCTTCAAGAATATTGTATAAATTCATCATACAATATATCTTTTTGGATTGCTCGTTTTCACATAACATAATTCTCTGTAGATTCACCCATGTGTACAACAGCTTATCCTTATTACTGCTGAATAGTATTTCATGATATGGATATACCGTAGTTGTTTAAATCACTGTACTCATTAAAAGATATCTGAGTTGTTTCTGATTTTGGACTATTAAGAATAAATATATTGCTATGTTATGTCTTAAATTTGTTTATTTTTGTCTTTTCTGTCTTACTGTTAATTTCTGAAACACCTTTTCGAATTCCATTTTGATTTATTTGCAGTCATGTGTAGCAACTTAGTGGATTCTCTGTGCACTATATATAAATATATGTACAGATATCTTTATAGAAGTATGTATTTATATATATATATGTGGGTGTGATATAGCTTATCACAGTCTACTTGTATCCTCAGTTTATTCTCTTATTATGTAAATAAGCCTACTCTTACATTAAAACCTTTTTCCTGCCTCTGCTTATAATGTAATTATCTTATTTACTTTACAAACATTGAGATTACATGGGATGATACTATTATTTTTATTTTACCATCAAATATAACTTAGGATATATAAGAAAGCTAAATATACTGAACTTAACCATATTTTTTACTCTTTCCATTCTTCCTTTCTGATTTTTCATGTTTTTTTATTTCCATTTAGAAAACTTCTTTTAACCATTTTTAGAGTAGATCTACTGTTGAAAATGCTCTTAATTTTCCTTAATTTGAGTACGTCTTAATTTATTCTTTATTCCTAAACGATATTTGCCTAAACAAAGGATTATTGGTTAGAAAACTTTTTCTTTTAGCACTTGAAAAATTTTGTACCAATTCCTATTGCCTCTTTGGTTTCTGATGTAAAAATATACTATCATTCAGATGGTTGTTTCAGTACAATCATGCATTACTTAATATTTCATGCAACAATGGACCAGATATATGATAGTGGACCCAATAGGCTCTTATATGGAGCCTATGTAGTATGTTATACTATCTTGATTTGTTTATTATACTCTGCTATATTTGCACAATGATAAATTGCCTAATGACACATTTCTCAGAACAGAGCCTTATTGTTAAACTACATGACTGTATAGGTAAGCTGTTTTTCTTTATCATGACTCTAGATTTTTTCCTTCATCTTTAGTTTTGTAAAATTTGACTATGAAGTCTCTTGGTATTTAATGGATTATCTTTAGAATTCCCTTAGATTATTGAATCTTTAGCATTATCTCATTTATCAAATTTGGGAAAATTTCATCCATCATCTCTTCAAGGACTTTTTAGGCCCACTCATCCTTTTCTCCTCTGAGACTCTAATGAAGACATGTTAGATCTTTTGTTATAGTCTTACAGATCCCTTTGTCCTCTTCTTTTAAGTCATGCTATTTTTGTTCTTCAGATTGGGTAAATTCCTTCTTCAGGTTCACTTCATCTATTCTTTGTCCACTCCATTTTTCTGATTGTTTATTCATTGAGACTATAATTTAATTATAATTTTCAGGTATAAAAATTTGTTTGGATTGTTTTCTGTAATTTCTATTTCTTAACTGAAACTTTCTCTTTTCTTGTTTATTTGTTTATTTATAGTTTATTTGTAATGCTTAATTAAAATTTTTATAGTGACTCTTCAAAAATTTTTATCTAAAAAAATTTTGAGGTATTAAAGTTAAGTTTTCAACATACAGATTTTGGGGGGACACAATTTAGCCCAAGGTAACTTTAGAATTTTTTTTTTATTCCTTTTAAGATCTCCTGGTTCTTATTTAGTCAAAAGCCTAGACTTTTGGATATTATTTTATGAAACTGTGGATCTTATGTGGAAATTAAATACAATTTCTTTTCTGGTAAGGAAGAGAGGCTGCCTTTTTTACTATCAGGTAAAATATCAGCTTCTTTACTTGGCTTCTATCGATGCCCAGGTGGTAGTGGGACTCTCCATTACTTGTAGGCAAAATTGAGTTTTGGCTCTCCACTAGCTCTCCACTGATTTGTTCCTTCCTAAGACAGGTACAAATGTATCATTATTGCTGTCCCACATGGCCTGTACTGAAGATTGGCATCATTTCTGCTTCATGGTAATAAAAGCACTGACTGACTACTTGGCCTACACTGATGTCACCTCATGTAGAGCAGGAAGGATAGTTCTTAATAGTTGGTTTATTTGAGATGGATGTCTATGTTTCTTTTGTGGTATCTACCAAGACATTTCAGTAAGTTTCATTATTATTGTTGTTTCAGGGTGAATGTCCCATTAGCTACTTTATCTTCCCTGATAATGCTGCTATGGAGTGTAAATACATCATTAGTACATCACAAAACTAGAGGTTTAGCTCTCAACATTTAGCTCTCACTCATGTGGGCATGAGTGTGGATAGAGACACTAATTTTTATGTGCTGTTTGACTGGAGTAGAGTGGTTGTTTAGCAATAGGTTTATATCTTTCTAGACTTCTCCATTTCCTCATTTATTGAGATACTATTGTCTATATATTTTTAATAGAAAATATTTATTATTTCTTTAGTTCATAAAACTAAATTCCATTTAGTATAATGAAATTGCATCTCTATACATTTCATACCACATTCATTATTAACTTATTTATCTCTATTTATTGATACTTTCTTCTTGGCATTTATCTACAAGTCTACAATAAATAAGCACACACGCACACACACACACAAATCCAGAAACAGTACTGTCTTTCTCTGGGTCCCAAGTTTCTTAACGCATTTGCCTTCTTTATACTTTTTATAGTCTGATTATATTTTTCTTATATGTAATATTCATGTTTTAAAATTGTACTAAAAGTAAAGAACATTAAATAAATTTTTACTATACCACCCCAGAGACAGAAGATTTTACAAACACTTTTGAGTGTCTTTTTCAGTATGTTCTTTTTTAACAAAAGTAGGAAATAACTAATAATCACAACACTTTAATAGGTGGTAAAACTTCTTTTTAATTTTGATAACATATACAATATAACAAAATCTATCATTTTAATAGCATCAACCATACAACTCTGTGGCACTATGTATATTCAAAATGTTATGTGATCATCACTATTACTCATTTTCAGAACTTTTTGTCATCCAAAGCAGACACTGGGTACCCATTAAATAATAACTTTTCATTCTTTCTTTTCCCTTAGCTCCTGATAACCTCAATTCTATTTTATATCTAAAAATTGGCCTATTCTAGGTGTTTCATAAAAATGAAATGATTCAATATTTATCCTTTTATGTCTGATTCATTTAATTCAGTATGATGTGTTGAAGTTTCATCCATGTTGTAATATCAGAATTCCAATTCTTTGCAATGTCTCAATGATAGTTCATTGTGGGTAGATGCTGCATTTTGATTATCTACTCTACTCATCTGCTGATCACAATTTGAGTTATTTCCATCTTTTGACTACTGTGAATAAAGCTGCTATGAACTTTGCTATACATTTATTTGTTTTGAGTGTCTGCTTTCAATTCTTTTGGGTATATAATAGTAACGGAGTTGCAAAGTTTTTAGTCATTTATTCATTGATTAACATATTTATTTATTCAATACATTTCTTTTAAAGTTTATTTTATTGAAAGAATATAGCATTATAACATTAAATAGATTTAAGACATACATCATAGTAAATCTTCATTTGTATATAATGCAGTAAGTTCAAGGCTGTTTCATTTTTTCCTTCACTAGTCTCTATACACTTAATTCCTTTCACCCCCATTCCCATCCTCCAACCCCTTCATCTTTTTCTGCACTCATGAATTGGCTTTTTTTTTTTTTTTTGATAAAGTTCTACTGTTATTTGATTTGGCTCATTTTAAAAATATTTTTTGTTTAATTTAGTTCATTTATTTGCTTATATCTCTATATATCGTATGTGAGTGACATATAAAGTCCATCTTTCTCCTTCTTGCTTTTTTTATTAAGCATAATTACCTCCAGACCCACCAGCATTGTTACAAATGAAGGATTTCACCTTTCTCATAGCTGCATAGTATTTCAAATGCCACATCTTAGTCCACTCAACTGTCGATGGACATTTAGATTGTTTCCACCTCTTGGCTATTTTAAATAGCACTGCAATAAATATGGGGATGCACATATCTCTATGAATAAATGTTGTGATTTTACGGTAAATACCCGGTAGAGGTATTGTATGTGATTTCCATTATCAATTTATTGTGGAATCTCCATACTGCTTTCTATACAGGTTCTACCATTTTACACTCCCACCAACAGTGTAAGAGTTCTAGTTTTGCATGTGCTATCCAGCACTTTTTGTTTCCATTCTTTTGTATAATAGCCATTCTCATTAGTGTGAGATGATATTCATTATTTTGATTTGCTTTGCCCTAATAACAATAGATGTAGAACATATTATCATGAACCTGTTGGCCATTTATATGTCCTTTTTTAGAGAAGTATCTATTAATTTCATTTGACCTTTTGTAATAGGACTACTAATTTTTTATTGTTGAGTTTTATGAGTTCTTTACATATTTTGAATACTAACCTCTTTTCAGATGTATGTTGTGCAAATATTTTCTCCCACTCAGTAGGATGTTCTTTTCTTTTGATACAAATTTCATTTTGTAGAAGCTTTTAGTTTGATGTAATCCCATTTTTTATTTTAGATTTTATTTCCCTTGTTATTAGATTCAAGTTTCATCTCTAAGTTGATGTCCAGTAGTATTTTTACCTATATTTTTTCTATGTGTTGTATGGCTTCTGGTCTTATATTTAAGTCTCTAATCTACCTTGAATTAATTTTTGTGTTTGGTATTAAGCAGTGATCAAGTTTCAAAATTTTGCATGTGGGTTTCCAGTTTTCACAACACCCTTTATCCAAGAGACTGTTATTTGCCACTGGCGTCTTTGTCAAAAATTAATTGTCTATATATGAAGTTTTATTTCTAGAATCTCTCTACCATTCAGTTAATATGTATGTATGTTTTTATTTCAGTATCATTCTGAGATGATTATTAGTGCCTTATAGGAGAGCTTGACATCATGGATCATGACACCACAATTTTTGTTCTTTATCCTGTGGATTGATTTTGCTATCCTGGGTCTCTTATAGTTCCAAATATATTTCATTATTTTTCATCTATTCCTGTGAAGAATGTCTTTTGGATTTTGATGTAATTAAATCTGTATCTTGTTTTAGGTAACATGGTTAACTATGTTAACTCTTCCAATCCATAAGAATGGAATACCTTTTCATTTCTTATGTCGTCTAATATTTCTTTTAGCAATGTCTTAAAGGTTTCAGAGTACAGGTTTTTTACTTTTTTGACTAGCTTTAATCCAAGGCATTTCATTCTTTTTGATTCAATTATAAATGGTATTGTTTTCCTGAGTTTGTTTTCTGAATTTTAATTACTTGCTTATAGAAATGAAACGGATTTTCAAATATTAGTTTTGAAGACTTCTATTTTATTTTTCTATTATTTCTAGCAGCATTTTGTTGGAGTCTTTGGAGTTTTTTCCATGTACTATCATGTCATCTGCAAATAGTGATAGCTCATTTCTTCCTTGACAATTAAGATAGAGTTTCTTTCTTTTCTGATTGCATTGGTCAGGAATTCCAAAAAATATTAAATAATATTTTTGAGAGTGAACATCCTCACCTAGTTCCTAATCTGAGAAGAAAAGCTTTCAGATTTTCTCCTTTGACTAGAATGTTGGCTGTGTATTTGTCATTATATATTTATAATATATAATAACAATAGTTGAGGTGTATTCCATTTATACCTATTTTTGGTGAGTTTTTAGCATGAAGTTTGAATTTGAATCTTGTCATATGCTTTTTCTGAATCTATTGAAATGATCATGTGTTTTTTATCCTTTTTTATCAATGTAGTGCATCAAATTTGTTGACCTACATATATTGAATTATTCTTGCATCCCTGGAATAAATCCCACTTGATTGTGACATATAGTGTATTTAATGAGTTGTTGGGTTTGGTTTGTTAGCATTTTGTTGAAGATTTTTGCGTCAATATTTATCAAAGATATAGGTCTGTAATTTTCTTTTTGGTTCTGTCGATCTGGTTTTGGAATCAGAGAAATGTTGGCATCATCAAAGTGTTTGGAAGTTTTCCATCTTCAGTTATTTGGAACAGTTTGAGAAGGATTAGTACTAATTCTTTGACTGGTATAAATTACCAGTTAAATTATCTGGTGTAGGTCTTTTTGGGGAAGATTTTTAATTACTATTTCAATTTCCATACTGTGACCACCAACTCATGGTTTCTAATTCAACTTTGTTTAGTCTTAGATTGTTATATTTTTCCAAAAGTGTGTCCAATTTGCTGACGTAAATGTATATGAGAGACCCATGGTGAAAGAGACTGAGACAAGGGAGTCGAGATGCTCTGAGGCACGACTTTATTGTCCTAAGTGCAGGTCAGGAAAGCTCACAAGAGAGTGAGCATATTACTGAACTCAGGCTTTGGTACACTTTTAATGGGAAAAACAGCAGCTGTCAGTGGGTTAATTTTTCAAAAATGAGGTAAAAAGGTGTTTAGACTGAAACATTGCAGGTATAGAACTTGGCTTAAAGCTAGGCTGACATTGCATCTATGGTTGGTACATGTTTCTCTTTGATCAGGAGGTGGTTGTTTTCTTTTTGATACAGGACATGGTTACTTCATCTGGAGCAGCACTGAAGTCGTCATGTTTTTTTGACTCTAAAGTTACTTGTGGCTGTTCAATATATACATAATATAATATTTTCTTATGATCCTCTGTATTTCTGGTGTATCAGTTGTGACTAATCCTCTTTTATTCCTGATTTTATTTATTTGCGTTTACTTGCTCCTCTTTGCGAGTCTGGCTAGAACTTGTCTATTTTGTTTATCCTTAAAAAAAACCCATCTCTTGCTTTCACTGATTTTTTAAATAATCTTTTTGGTGTCTATTTTATTGATTTCTGCTCTGATTTTTATTATTTCCTTCCTTCTACTGAATTTTGGTTCCTTTTATTCCTTCTTTTTCTAATTCCTTTAGGCAAATGCTTAGGTTTTATAATTGTGATTCATCTTGTATCCCAAGTAGCTTGGACTCCATAAATTTCACTCTAATTATTGTTTTGGCTGCATGCTCCAGTATCTGATAAGTTGTATTTAAATTTTTATTTGACCCAGATATACTTTAATTTAGTCTTTGATTTACTCATTAGCACAATAGTTGTTTAGTAACAAATTGTTTATTCCTCACTCATTTTCAGTTTTATTTCCTTCATCTTTTGGTTGACCTATAGTTTGATGCTGTTGTGATCTGAATATATGATAGTTATTATTTCAATCTTTGATAATTATTGATACTTGAATTGTGTCCAATATATGGTCTACTCTTGAGAATGTTTTCTGGGCACTTGAAAAGAATATGTATTCTATTGTTTTAGGGTGAAATGCTTCTCTATATCTACTTAAAGTGAAATGCTCTATGTATCTATCTTTTCTAATTTGATGTTCAAAATTCAGTAATTATTTTTTTGAATACCTTCTCTGATTCCTTAATTTTCTTTTCACCTTATACAATACCTAGTATTCTTACATTGCATTTTGAATAGGGTTGGATAATTCTTTGAGTTCTTCTTTTTTAACATTAAATATATCTCTCTTCTTCCACCAGACTCCTTTCTACATTTTTGTCCTCCAGACTATTGACATTTTCCTCCATTTGGCCAATTCTTCTTTGATAGCTTTCTTTGATCTCATTTATTATATATTATTTTCTGAATCTCTGTTGGTTTCTTTTGTAAAATCTCAGTCTCTGCATTTTGCTCCTTGATCATATTTTTGAACTCATTGACTTGCTTTTCTGAGTTTTATTGTATCCCTCTGTTTATGATTATAACTTTGAATTCTTTATCCATTAAAAAATCAGTAATTCACATCTCAGAAATTAGTGTCTAATGAGTTGTCTTTTTCTTGTCTTGTCATAATACCTGGAGATTTTGATGTGTATTGTATTTATTTTTTTCTCCCATTGTATAAGTCCTTCTTGCTAAACTGACATTTTCACTCTTTCATGCTCCCGTAGTTTGTATTTTGCTATGTTAGTTTGTGGAGGACAGCAGCTGAGTGGGGGAGGGTCACTTGGAGTAGGGAGAAAGCTAGCTGATTTTGTGATCTGGAAGGAGTTGGGGAGCCTATATCCACAGATATCACCCAGGCTATCTCTCCTCTCTTCATTTCCATAACTGGTTTCAGCAGTCCACAAGCTATACTATTGGGCCTTCTCTCCACTGGGACCTGGATCCCAAGGAGTATGCTCTGGAGTATGTGTTTTCCACTGTCACCTTGCTGTGCTTCCAACTTGTGTGGAATCCAGGGTTCTGAACCAAACCCTTTCAAGCCAAGCATCTCTGTCACTCCTCTCTCCAGAGGACTTGACATGAGCCTATACTTGTCAACAAATCTGTTGACTGTGACTGCTGCCATCTAGGCTGCTACTGCAGTTGCAAAAGCCTCTGCCTAGTGCATCAATTCATGCACCTTTCACACCTTCCTTCTAATTCCCTGGTGTCTGTCTTTCCTCTAGTTTCTCTCAATGCAGTTGCCTCTTTTCCCAGGCTGCTGGGGTGCCATGGAGCAGCCTGACAGCTTTGCCTCTGAACTTTTCCTATTAAATACATTTCCTGATCATCATCATTTGTCAAATTATTTGCTCACAATAATGTTCACTGTCTTACATTTGCATAGAGTCTTACAGAATATTTTAATAAATATTTCATTGAATACTTACAACAGATCTGTAATTTGATATATTCATATATTATCTACATAAATAAAAAGCTGTGTCTTTTTATAACATGGTGGAAATTCTACTGAGTGCAGACTCTGTTTCTGCTTTTTAGTTTTGTGCCCAATACACTTAAAATATGTAAGTAAAGATTAAATTATCATTAGAGAATTGTCTAAAAACATGTTCTATAACTCAAACTTCAGAAAATTTCTACTAGACTATCTTAAAAATTATGTGTAGGTCATTTTCTATGATTTTAAATATCACTTTAGCTTGTATTATTTTTAAAATAAGAAGCAATGTTTCGAGTTGGCATCATCAGCAGTGTACTTAGTTTGAATGATGTGTAAAAACAGTGAACCATATCAAAATAAAATGTGTAAGTATTAATTTTTTGTCAGTATTTATTAATAATCTGAAATTATTCTTTTGTAATTGGTAGAGCTATTTCTAAACTGATAACTGAGCTATTGTAGCCTATCTGTGGCATTATTATAATATATCATTTCCAAAATGAGTCACTGTTCAGCAAACATGTTATAAGCACTTGGCTCTATGATAGAGCTGAAATAAATTTATTATTGAGATATCTGGATTCAATTTTGACTGAAAATATTTTGGATTATTTAATGCATGCTGGTAAGAGTAATTTAAATTATCTGACATTTTTCTCCAAAAAGAGAGCAAAAAGTGATATAAATTTTAATTGGTGTTTTTCTATTTTTGTTTACAATCAGGAAAACAATGGATTATTTGAAATCTTGGCATAATTAATGACACATTTAGAGTATTGCAGAAACATTCATTTATTCCAAAATTTAGTGAGAATAGAAAAATTTTCAGCATGAAATTTGCTCACATATATATATACATATGTATATAATAGACATGCATAAAATTTGTTTTAGTTATAAAAATCTGCTGATCCTCATTCATTCTCTGAATATCATGAGTAAAATACATTATAGTATTAGCATGCACTATTGTTAGAAGATATTTGAGTAGCAGGGAAAGGGAAAAAAGATGGTTTCTATGGTAGTAACTTTTAAAAATTAAAGAACTTGATCAGTGGCTTTTTATGTTTTCGAAGATATTATTGTGAAGAATTCAAGAGAGGAGGAGGTAGAAGAGCCAATAATAATAGGAAAATGAAGGTTTTTCTTCATCTTTTTCCTTTTTTGTTTCTCTTTAAATAATGAAAAATATCTATTTAGATTTTCTTGGTTAGCAATAGACTAAATAAGCAAACAAATAAGGAAATGGTTAAGATAAGCATAGAAGAAATGCTGCATCAAATCTGGTTCGAGCCAAAGCCTGGAAGGATTATTCTGAGTTTAGTCTTTGCATATTTCAAGTTGGCTGTCTCATAGCTTTCCTTCATTCGTAAGTTCTTGGTGGACCGTTGTGCCTTCATGTTTTCTCTTTGAGTTAGCAAAATTGCTATGCCAGACCCTCCATACTACTTTGTGCTTCAGGAAGAGTCGGTCTTTTCTGCTGACTTACGAGCAAGACAGAAAAAGCTTTCTGATCTACAAGAAGCTCAGCATGTCTCCTTATTTTCGTTGCCTCATGTCCTTTTTAGAGTCAGTCACTGCAGCCAGAAGAATGTAAAGTGACATTGACGCATATACCTGGAATTGTATTTAAGCAATATAATTAAGAAATGGAGAGTTGGATGGCACTGAAGCTAACCACCAAATTTTTGAGGGCGCTGGTAGAAGTAAGGAGTTGGATGCTAGGCAGCAAAAAAAGACACATAATATCTGTGCCATTTTGTGTAAAATATCTAAGCACTTTACCTTCTTGGCAAATATCTTAATTCTTCAAAGAAACTCAAATTAGGCTCCATGGAGAGTTTTACAATTATATATCTATGATTTATTATTGAAGAAAAACATAATTTTATAGAATTCTAAAATTTACTGAAGTAATTATTTTTATTTTGTATTTATATATTTCACTTAATAGGATATTATATGTAAAATGCTTGAAACACTTCATTTGTTTACAAAAATTAATATATAAATATAAAATAATCAATAATCCCAAAACTATAAAATTAACATTACTTTTTGAGGACATTTCCCATCTCTTACTCTCTTTGAGGAGCTTATCATTAAAATATGTTTATCTTTTAGTAAATAAATAGCTTGTTTGCCTTCATAAAGGCAAATACTTGTCACAGTTGATTTAAAAATATGTCTATATCTCTATGTTTGCACCATCAAATCCTTGAATGGACTAAAATGTGTGCATACTATTATGGCATTATCATATTAATTTTAAAATATTTCAAATTTCAAGTTGAAAATTAAGCAACAAAAATTGTTGAATACCTATAAACCCTCCAACTAGTCTATTTCAACACTTATTTTATATGTTTAATGTGTACCATAATTTTATTAAATCATATAAAAATAGGTCCATACATTGTAGGAGTTATCTTTAAATACTGCACAATTATTTGCATCTTGCCTTATACATCTTGCCTATAAATAGAAAGTAATCAAATGTGGCAGCTCTTAATGCACCTATGTTAATACTTACTTGTTTGAATATTCTAACAATTGAAAGACATGATTGAATGGATTTTTTAATTTATTTTTTATTGTAGCAATTCACAAATTAAGATAAATTCCTGTGTATAGGTTTCCCATTTATTAGATATATTTCAATACACAATGCCCTCCACCAAATCACCGAGGATTCTTCCTCATTGTCCTTGGACTCCACCACCATCTACTCCTGCAATGCCCCATTCCTTTTTGGTAACCTCAGTTCTGTTGCAAATGTATCAGGGTTGTTTATGCTTCATGTGTTCCTTTGTCTTGTCTATTCACATTCCACCTATGAGTGAGGTCATCTGGTATCTATCTTTCATCTTTTGACTTCTTTCACTTAGCATAATCCCCTCTAGTTCCATCCATGTTGATTCAAAGGACAGGGTTTCATCTCTTCGAGGGACTGTATAGTATTTCATTGAATATATGAACCATGTCTTCTTTATCCATTCAACTGAAGTTGAGCATTAGGTAATATCCAGTTCTTTGTTACTGTGAATAGGGCTGCAATAAATATGGAGATACATACATCTCGGCGGATGGGTGCTTTTGTGTCTTTTGGGTAGATGCCCAGAAGCGGAATGACAGGATCATATGGGATTTCCATCTTCTGTTTTTTGAGTACTCTCCAAACTGTTTTCCATAGGAATTGTACCCATTTGCACTCCCACCAACAGTGCAGAAGTGTTCCCTTTTCTCTACATCCTCACCAGCTTTTGTTGTTTCCAGACTTTTGAATAAGAGCCAGTTTTTCAAGTGTAAGGTGATATCTCATTGTTTTAATTTGCATTTCCCTGAGAGCCAGCAAGTAGGAATATATTTTGAAGTACCTGTTGAACATTTGTGTATCTCTTCAGAAAAGTGTCTCTCTAATTCCTCCTCCCATTTTTTTTATTGAATTGCCTGTTCTTCTGTCATTGAGTTTTATGCATTCTTTGTATATTTTAGATATTAAGTCTTTGTCAGAGATATCCAATGCAAATATCTTATACCAGTTAGTAGGTTTCCTTTTGGTTTTGGTGATCGTTTTCTTTTATTGTGAAGAAACGCCTTAGTCTGATGCAGTCCCAGGTGTTTATTTTTCTTTTTGTTTCCCTTGATGGTGGATTTGAGTCCCCAAAGGCTTCCTATGACTTATGTCATGGAAAGTGTTTCTTATGTTGTCTTCTAAGAGTTTTATGGCTTTTGGTCTTATATCCAAGTATATAATCCATTTTATCCTGACTTTTGTGAATGGTGTTAGAGAGTGGTCTAGCCTCATTCTTTAACATGTGACTGTCCAGTTTTTCCCACCATTTGTTGAAGAGACTTTCCTTTTTAAATCAAATGTTTTTGGCTCCTTTGTTGTAGATTAACTGACTGTATGTGAGTGGGTCAGAATCTGGTGATTCAGTTCTATTTCACTGATCTGTGGCTCTGTTAGTATTCTATACCATACTATTTTAATCATTATTGCTTTGTTTATAGTTCAAAGTCTAGAAGTTTAATCTCTCCATATTCAGTTTTTTCTAATGATTGTCCTGACTATTAAGGGTCTTATGCTGTTACATACAAATTTTAAGATTTCTAGTTCTATTCCCTGGAAGTAAGTCTGTGGTATATTAATAAGGATTGCATTAAATATGTATATTGCTTTGGGTAAGATGGCTATTTTAATGATATTGATTCTTCCCAACCATGAACAAGGGACATATTTCCATTTCTTTGGGTTCTTCTCTATTTCTTTTAAGAAGGACTTGCTGTTTTCACTGAATAGATCTTTTACATCTTTTGTTAGGTATATGCCCAGATATTTCATTCATTTAACTTCTATTTTAAATGGTGTGACTTTCATGATTTTGTTTTCTTCCAGCATATTGTTTGAATATAAAAATGCAACAGATTTTTGTTCATTGATTTTGTAGCCTGGCACTTTACTGTATTCATTGATGAGTTCTATGAGCTTATTGATAAAGTTTTTGGGGTTTTCAATATACACAATAATGTCATCTGCAAATAAGGAGAGCTTCACTTCTGCCTTTCCAATTTGGATTCCTTTTATGTCTTTTGCTTGTCTAATTGCCCTGGCTAAGACCTCCAGTACAATGTTAAATAACAGTAATGAGAGTGGAAAACTTTTCCTTGTTCCTGACTTAAGAGAAAATGCTTTTAATTTTTGCCATTGACTCTGATGTTGGGTGTTGGTTTCTTATATGAGGTCTGTATTATGTAGAGGGATGAACCTTTTATTCCCATTTTATGGAGGGTTTTTTATTATAAATGAGTGTTGGATCTTGTCAACAGTTTTCTCTGCATCTATTGATATGATCGGGTGGTTTCTCCCTTTGCTCTTGTTGATGCGGTGTATGACATTAATAGATTTATGTATACTGAACAATCCTTGCATACCTGGAATGAATTCCACTTGGTCATGAATGATGATCTTTTTGATGCACTGTTGAACTTCATTTGCTAATATTTGATGAGAATTTTTACATTTATGTTCATAAGAGATATTCGTCTTTAATTTTCTTTCTTGATGACATCTCTGTCAGCTTTTGGTATCACTGTAATGTTAACCTCATAATACTTATTTTGGACAGTTCTCTGTTCTTCAATATTTTGAAGAGCTGGAGAAGAATAGGTGTTAATTCTTCTCTGAAAGTTTGGTAGAACTCATCAGAGAATTGATCTGGTCCTAGGCTTCTACTTTTGGCAGTCCCTTGATTACTTATTTAATTTTGTTGCTTGTGATTGTTAAGGTATTCCAACTTTTCTGAGCTCACTGTTTGAGACTATATTTTTCTAGAAAAATTTCCATGTCCTCAAGGTTGTCCACTTTGGTGGCATTCGTAGCAGTTCTTTATGATGTTTTGAATTTCTGTGGTATCTGTTTTAACTTCTCCCCTTTCATTTGTGATTCCAGTTATGACAGTTTTCTCCCTTTTTTCCTTTTTGAGTCTAGCCATTGACTTGTCAATTAAGTTTATTGTTTCAAAGAACCAACTTTTGGTTTTATAGGACTTCTGGATTGTCTTTTTGTTTTCTATTTCATTTATTTGTGCTCGAATTTTGATTATTTCTTTTCTTCTGATCAGTTTTGTCTTTCACTGTTTTTTCTTCTCTAGTTGTTTAAATATAAAATTAAGTTGTTTATTTGCGATTTTTATGTTTTTGATATAGGCCTGGATTGCAATGAACTTTCCCATTAGTACTTCTTTTGCTGCATCCCATAGATTTTGGTAGCTCTTGTCTTCATTTTCATTTGTTGCTAAGTATTTTTTTAAGTTCCTTTTTTACCAAGTCCTGCAGGATCATATTGTTGAGTTTCCAATTGGTTTGGAGTCTTCCAGCTTTCTTTTTGTAGTTGATATCCAGTTTTAGGCCATTGTGATCAGAGAAGTTGCTTTGTATGACTTCAATCATTGTAAATTTGTTGAGAGATGTTTTGTGTCCCAGCATATGATCTATCCTTGATAATGTTCCATGAGCACTTGAGAAGAAAATGAAATCTGCAGTCATTTGAAATTATTGATTAATGTCTATTAGCCTATCTGTTTCAGATGGTTATTCAAAGTTGCTGTTGTCCTGTTAATTTTCTGCCTGGTTGATCTGTCCATTGGTGTAAGTGGGGTATTAATGTCTCCCACAATTATTGTGTTGCTGTCAAAGTGTCTCTTAAGGTCTAATAATACATGCTTGATATATTCATTTGTTGTATACATTAATAAGTGTTATGTCTTCCTACTGGATTGATCCTTTAATCATTATATAGTGTCCACCTCTGTCTTTTGTTATGCTTTTTAGATGGAACTCTATTTTATCTGGTATGAGTATAGCTGTTCCTGCTTTCGTGTTTGCTGTGCACTGTAGGATTATCTTCCAGCCATTGATTTTGAACCATTGTTTATCTTTTGGAAGGTGGGTTTCCTGAACACTGCAGACAGTTTGGTTATTCTTTTTAATCTATTCAGTCACTCTCCTTCATTTGACTAGTAAGTTCAGTCCATTAAGGGTTAGGTGCTTAGTGTCATTTTATAAATTGTCTTTTGTATGTTGCTCCAGGTGATGATTTTGTTCCCCTTCTCTTTATAGGTCAGTTTGGTGTAGTTATGCTTGATTGATTTCATCTTTTGTTTTCTTCTTCTCTTTCTCTCTGGGGATGTATTTTGAGGTTACTCTGAAGTAAGCATTCACAGTTTTATGTTTATTACCTAATTTTATTTGAAAGCTTGTTAATCTTCCACTCATTCTAACTATCCACATTTTTTGTTTTCTTCTCTTCTGCCTTAATTTTAATGTTTGTTGTCTTACTGTTTTTCTGTGAAGTTTCTTTATTCTTAATAAAGTATCCTTTTATTTCTTTGCGAAGGTGGTTTTTTGGTGATGAACTTCTTTAACTTTTGCTTGTCAGAAAAGATTTTTATCATTCCTTCAGTTCTGAATGATAATCTTGCTGGATATAGTATCCTAGATTGAAACTCCTTTTCTTTCAGCACTTTGACTATATTATGCCATCCCTGTCTAGCCTGTAGAGTTTCATTTAAGAAGTCCACTCACAATGTCATGGGGGCTCGTGTATATGTGACACAATTTTCTCTGGCTGCTTTTAATAGTCATTTTTTATCTGATGATGTTTTTGACATTTTGATGTCGATGTGTGTGTGTGTGTGTGTGTGTGTGTGTGTGTGTGTGTGTTTCTTTTATTAGGAACTCTTTGAGCTTCCTGGTTGGAGGTTTGCTTTATTCCTCAAATTGGACAAGTTCTCATCTATTATTTCTTCAAATATGTTTTCTGCCCCCTTTTCTATCTCTTACTCTGCAACCCCTTTAATGATAATGTTGTTCCTTTTGATGGTATCCCAGAGGTCTCAAATGCTGTCTTTATTTCTTTGAATTATTTTATCTCTTTCTGGTTTGCTTGATTGTGTTCTTCTGTCCTACTTTCCAGATCAATGATTATGTTGGAAGCTTCATCCATTCTATATATCATTCTATTTAGTTCTTTAATTCAGTCATTGTGTCTTTCCTGTTTGTCTTGCTTTAATTCTTCTCTTTTCTTCCTGACATTCTCGTTTACTCCCTGTGCTGATTTCTAGATTTCCATGAATATGTTAATCACCATTGTCCTGAATTCCTCTTCATGTAATTTACACACATCTGCTGTATTTAGATTTTCCCCTTGGTTTTTTATTAGATCCATCTTTTCACATATACTTCTCTGTGCCTTTGTTTTATTCATCATTCTATTTATATTTCTGAGGATTCAGTTTCCTTGGAGTTGCATAGGTTTGACTAGCCTAACATTGGTAATCAGGCTGCAGTTTCACCTCTACCCAAAAGGTGACACTAGCGGGTACCATTGAGGTTTGGTCTTCTATTTGCCTTCTCATTGTAATCCTGTGGGTGTGGTATTTATTGAGTGGGATTTCTGGTGGACTGGATATGTGGTGGGCGGGGAGTCTGCTTGGTGGACACCAGGCTCTGCCATGAAATGGTTTAGGAGAGGTTCGAGCTCTTTGGCTGTGCCCAGTGCAATTTCACCATGAGTACTCTAGATTAGCTCCCAGTGCCCTTGCTCTCTTTTCACCCCTTTCCCTGTCAGCTCTGTATGGCTCTGCATCTCAGTCCCACTGGGCCTACCTCTTGCTGCCTCTGCATCTAATCCTGAAATCCCTAGCCTTCGCCCCACCCCATGTCCAGAGACTCCTGACCTCCATCCCAAATCCAAATCTGTTCCTTAGCTGAGAATCACACTGGGTGCCCTCATCTACTATTAGTCGTCAGTTGTTCCATCTCCAATTGAAGTGCCAGTCACTTCTTGTTGTTCGTCTCAGGAAAATAGGTGCCTTTTTTGTTTTTGTTTTTTGGTGTCTGTGGGGAGTGACCCAAAAGTGTGTCCTATCAAGTTGCCATCTGGAAGTCGATCCTGAATGGATTTTTTTTAAAAGAAGACATAACAATATGTCGTGTTCAAGAAATCCATTTAAATATGAAGCAATTTTTAGAGTTAAAGTCAAATACCATGCTCAAATATATCAAAAGAAAATAGGAGGAGCTATACTAATTTCATATAAAGTAGTCTTTTGAACAAGAGAAATTATAAGGAATAAAAATGTTCATTACAAAATGAAGTTGATTGTTTCTCTAAGAAGACGTAGCAATCCTTAATGTGTGGATACCTAAGAAGGGCATCATATTTTCAGGCAAAATCTGATAGCTGATCCGAGAAATAGAGTAATCAGTTATACCTGGAAATTTTGACACCCATCTGTAAGTAATTGACAGATCCACAAGCAGAAAATCAGCAAGGACATAGTTGAACTGAATAGTACAATCAACCAACTGGATCTAATTGGCCTTTATACATCTTCCACAAGATACCACAACCTCTAAGATGCCTCTTCCTAGTCACTTTTCCAGCTCCTTCCTTTGAAATGCTCAGAAAGAGTGCCCTGATCCCCCAACAGGCAAACAAATCTCCTCAGAGATATGCTTTGGGTTTTTCCTATTCTGATCCCACCTCCTTCTGTGAAATTCCTACCTCTTCTACAAAGTCAGTTATAGAGCTGACTTGCTTGTTTCATTCTTTCCTTCATTTATGTGTAGTAAAATGTCTAATAACTTTGTTAATGAGGAATAAGTTATTTTCCCACTAATGTGTTTTTCCCTCTTTTCTGGGTTTTTCAAAGGTGTGTGGAGATATTTGAATTCAGGTGGGACCATTATCTCACAGGAAACAAAGTTTTGTTTTCCTGCATTAGTAACAGGATATCTTCAATTTATATTTTTTTCATTTAATCAATGTATGTAAGTCTGACTGTGAAAGTTCTAATGTTGATTTTTTTATTTTCCCCATATTTCTGGCTCTTTTTCTGTATCATTTTCTATAAAATAATTGTTTAAAATCAGTCTGTATGTATGAGATATACTATTACGGGTAGTTTTCAGTTTTGGAATTCCTCAGTGAATATTTGATAATTTAGTTTTATCTTTATGAAGCAATTCATCATTATTTAGAAGTGAAAACTAAAAAATCTACTAAAGGTTTAAAAATCTCCTTATAAACTGGGTCAATTTCTTTATTGCTTGCTATATGATACCTTTAAAGTATATGTTTCCTTGATATTCTAATAGTCTGAGGGTCCTTATCTGAGAGGTGGATCTGAATTCCCTGGAATGCATTTACTCAAGATACTGTTACCTGGTCTGAAACACCAGAATAGTGGTTTTCAATTTTGTTTCATATTAACTCTCACCTATGGAATTTGAAAAATGAATATTCTATAATACAGCTCTATTATTAAATCAGAATTTGTGGAGGCAGGGTTCAAAATATCAGTGTAAGTTTTAAGAAAGCGCATGATGACATCTTAGAAATACTATTGATTCACATACTTCTACAGTTGAGAACCTTTAGATGTTTTGAGACCACAACTCAAAATTCCTTACAACTGGTTTGAAAATAGAGTCTAGAAAATTCCCTTTCTTGCTATTCCAACATGTAGTTTTATTAAGTCAAAGCAAGAACTTGCATAGTATAAATCAATGCTTAAGAAAAAGTCTCAAGTTAGACATAAATCCCCACCTGTCATTATTGCTTGAGTAATATGTAGGAGTTCGTGTCAGTGGGTATGGAAAGTAGTTTGGAACTTCCAAAGATTTACTAAACAAGCTTTAGAAGAAAAACTCGTCTTTCCAAATTTCAGAAAGAGTTGTTGTTTCTGTGGTTTCTAAATCATTTGCAGATGGGTTACATCAACATCACCAGCAAAACTTGTTTAATGTGTTCTCCTATACTTTTTCCCAAAATAATTGGATTATACAAGTTTTGGGATGGATTTAGGAATAAACATTCTTAGCAAATCTCCAGTTGATTCATATGCATTGATAATAATAGTGATCTGTAGCTTATGTAAAAGCATATTCCAAAGAAACTTGAAGCATTCAGAAATTATGGTTGTCTTAGTCACTCAGAGATTCAAGTAGATAAAATTTAGTTTCATTTTATGACATTAATAGACACTATAGAGAGCTAGAGATGAAATGACTTTTCCCATCTTATGGCCATAAAAGAAAAAGGGCATAGAAAGTAGTCATACATTATGAAAATTTGTTTCCATAAAATCTTTTGGTCAGATTAGTTGTGACATTATATTTCATCACTGTGTAATCATACTCATGAATGTCATTACATCATCATAAATTCATTAGCATCATCTTTTCCTGAATATTATTAACAGCAATTATGGGAAGACCAAAACACATCTTGTGGATTGTTTATATTTATCTTCCTTAAGATAATTTACTGATGATATTTGCCAGATGTTCAAAAGTAACTCCCACTTCAATATATTTAGTATGATAAAATTTGCCGTGATCCTTGAGACTGATCATAAGGGTCCCTGAGGGGAGGCTATAGGAACCTAAAGAAAGACAGACAGACAACATATGTTTAGAAAAGCAGGAGCCAGGTGGGACACTCCTCTCTGTTTGAGAGGCTGTGACACTGATCCTGACTCCTTGATTTATTTTATAAGGCTGGCTTGCAATGAGATAATAAGAATGTTGCAAAGCAAAGCAAGGCTGCAGGCATTTAGCTTGTTCTGCTGCTATCAGGAACATTTGAATATTTGAAGGTCAGACATTTTGAAGCTCAGCTGCAGTCTTCTGTTATCTGCTTCTAGCTTTGCTATCATGTGAGAACTTCTGTCTCAGGCTATCTTGCAGAGGCAGGTACAAAACAGTTTGCTCCTTACAAAGTGGATTTTAAAAATTATTACAGTTAAAACTTTGCCTTACTTAGAGAAGTAATGACCCAAATGTATGTGCTCATTAGTCAGAAATTATACACAGTCACTCTTAAGTTTTCATATCTAAGGAAGAGATTCTTAATATTTTAGATCAAGGATCCCTTTGGGAATCTGATGAAGGTCTTGGAACTCTCTTCCCTAGACAACTGAAAATAATTTTAATGAAATTGAAGTTCCCATAGATTCTTAAGGAATCTATTAATATACTCAAATTTCATTATGTTTGTACTGCCATTTAAAAAGTTCTAATCTAAGTTGTTTGATGTCTATACTAATTTATATTAAATTTCATCATTTAATAGGATTTTATGTACTTTCCAGGTACTTATACAAGAATGAAATTCATGCACTAGATAAACAAACATTTAAAGGACTCATATCCTTGGAACAGTTGTAAGTAATAAAAACTTCCTTACTAAATCACTTATTGATGATTATAGTTCATATAGAAGCTTTTAAAATGTCATTATGTGTCAACCAAAGAATTATTTTAAGCTATGTCAAGGTTGAATGATTGAATATTCTGTCATCAGTATATGATCAAGTTGGCATGAGGGCAGGAAGACGGATAGCACTCAGCTGGCATCCAGTTTCTGCATGGATTAGTTCTATGCCATTGGGCAGTTCACCCACTCCAGCCTCTCTTTCCAGATCTCTGAAATGAAGATATTTCTGTTGTGAGGATTAAGATACTGCATACAAAGAAACTAGTTTAATGCTCGACATAGACATTTTAGAGAAGGTATTGGATGTGTGTGACTATTATTAATACAAAACAAACTCATAGATATTTTACCAAAGTGTGAGCTCCCAGAACTTGAGATTTAACATCTCATTGTACAAAGATGAAACCAAAGCCAAAGTTAATTAAATGACTTGTCCAAGATTGACATCCATGGCATTATTATTACAACCCAGACCTCGTTGACTTATACCTCAATGCACTTTTTCAGTATTTGACACCTTCCTGCTGTTTTCAAAAAGTGTTTGAAATTCCATAAACCTTACATCACCTGTCAAAATTTCAATGTGAAATATGATTTTCTCAATATAAAAAGTCATGTTTTGTAGTTACATTGCATCTGAACTATAATTTGATGATTTAATCAGAGATTTATCTCATTTATTACTGTTTATGATACAAATTATAATTAGATATTTGAATAGATTTTTCCCTATTGATGACAAGCTTGGCACAATTTTTAAGCTCAGATATTGAGAATGTACTTTTTATTTTTTTATTCTAGTAATTACAATACACATTAAAATAATTTCTTGTGTATAAGTTCCCCATTTCATAGATATATTTCAACACACAATGCCCTCCACTAAATCACCAAGTCTTCTTCCATTGCCCAGTGGGCTCCACCACCATTTACCCCCACCCACCCCATTTCCTTTTGGTAACCTCAGTTCTGTTGTAAATGTTTCAGGGTTGGTTATGTGTCATCTGTTCCTTTGTTTTGTCCATTCACATTCCACCTATGAGTGAGGTCATCTGGTATCTTTCTTCTTTTGACTAGTTTCACTTAGCAAAATCCCCTCTAGTTCCATCTATGTTCATTCAAAGAGCAGGGTTTCATCTCTTCAGAGGCTGCGTACTATTATATTGTATATATGTACCACATCTTTATCCATTCATGTGAGGTTGGGCACTTAGGTAATATCCAGTTCTTAGCTAGTGTGAATAGGGCTACAACACTTATGGGGATACATACATCTCTGCGGATGGGCTCTTTTGTGTCTGTTGGATAGATGTCCAGAAGTGGAATGACAGGATAATATGGGATTTCTATCTTCTGTTTTTTGAGAACACTCTAAACTTTTCCATAGGAATTGTACCCATTTGCACTCCCACCAACAGTGAAAAAGTGTTCCCTTTTGTCCACAATCTCACCGGCATTTGTTGTTTCCAGACTTTTGGATATTATCCAGTCTTTTAATATTTTAGATATTAAGTCTTTGTCAGAATTGCAAATCGAATGTAATATCTTATCCTAGTTAGTAAGTTTCCTTTGGGTTTTGGTGATCATTTTCTTTGTTGTGAATAAACTCCTTAGTTTGATGTAGTCCCAGTTTTTTTCTTTGTTTGTTTTTGTTTCCCTTGATGGTGTTGTTAAGCCCCAAAGCCTTCTCTACAACTGATGTCATGGAAAGTGTTTCCTATGTTGTCTTCTAGGAGCTTTATGGTTTCCGGTCTTATTCATTTTGAGTTAATTTTTATGAATGGTCTTAAAGAATGGTCTATTTCATTTCTTTGCACGTGTCTGTTCAGTTTTCCCAACACCATTTGTTGAAGAGACTTTCCTTTTTCCATTATATGCTTTTGACTCTTTTGTTGTGGATTAACTGTATGTGAGTGGATCAGTTTTTGGTGATTCAGTTCTATTCCACTGATCTGTGGCTCTGTTAGTATTCCAGCACCATATCGTTTTGATCATTATTGCTTTGTAATATAGTTCAAACGTGGAAGTGTGATCTCTTCAGATTCATTCTTTTTTCTAATGGTTACTTTGGCTATTTGGGGTATTTTGTTCCACACAAATTTTAAGATTTCTTGTTCTATTTTCTGGAAATAAGCCTGTGGGATTTTAATGGAGATTACGTTAAACCTATATATTGCTTTGGGTAAGATGACCATTTTAATGATCTTAATTCTTCCCAGTCACAAGCAGAGAGTGTATTTTTATTTCTTTTTGTCCTCTATTTCTTTTAAGAAGGACATAGTTTTCATTGTATAAATCTTTTGCTTCCTTTGTTACATATATGCCCAGGTATTTAATTTATTTAACTTCTGTTTTAAATAGTGTGACTTTCATGATTTTGTTTTCTTCTAGCGCATTGTTTGCATATAAAATTGCAGCAGATTTTTGTGTATTGATTTTGTAGCCTACCATTTTACTGTATTCATTCTTTATTATGTAGATGTATAAAATTTCTATTCCCATTTTATGGCGGTTTTTTTTTTTTATCATAAATGGGTGTGGTATCTTATCAGTAGCTTTCTCTGCATCTATTGTTATGATTGTGTATAGGTTTTTTTTCTCTTTGCTCTTGTTGATATGGTGTATGACATTAATAGATTTACGTATTTTGAGCCATCCTTACATCCCCGGGATGAATCCACTTGGTCATGATGATATTTTTGATGCATTGTCGAATTAGGTTTGCTAATATTTTGTTGAGAATGTCTGCATCTATGTCATTAGAGATAATGGTCTGTAATTTTCTTTCTTGATGATGTCTCTATCAGCTTTTGGTATCACTGTAATTTAATCTCATAATATATATTCTAGAGAGTTCCCTGTTCTTCAATATTTTGGAAGAGCTTGAGAAGAACAGGTGCTAGTTCTTCTCTGAAGGTTTGGTAGAACACATTGGAGAAGTCATCTGGTCCTGGGCTTTTACTTTTGGGGAGGTCCTTCATCACTTCTTCAATTTCTTTGTTTATGCTCTGTTTATGTTTGCCAGTTATTCTGAGTTAAGTCTAGGTAGACTATGCTTTTCTAGAAATCTGTCCATGTCCTCAAGGTTTTCTGCTTTATTGATGTAGAATTGTTTATAGTAGTCCTTTATAATGTTTTGAATTTCTGTGGTATCTGTTGTAACTGGTCCCCTTTCATTTATGATTCTAGTTATGACAGTTTTCTCCATTTTTATTCTTTGTGAGTCTAGCCAATGGCTTGTCAATTTAGTTTATTATTTCAAAGAATCAATTTTTGGTTTTATTGGATTTCTATATTGTCTTTTTGTTTTCTGTTTCCTTTATTTCTTCACAAATTTCGATTATTTCCTTGTTCTGCTGAGTTTTGACCGTCATTGTTCTTTTTTCTAGTTGTTTTAAATGTAGAGTTAAGTCGTTTATTTGCATTTTTTCTTGTTTCTTGATATAGGCCTGAACTGTGATTGCCTTTCCCATTAGTACTGATTTTGCTGCATCCCATAGATTCTGATAGCTTATTTTTTCATTCTCATTTGTCTCTAAATATTGTTAAAGTTCTTTGATTTCCTCTTTCACCCGAGTCCTTCAGGAGCATATTATTGATTTTCCAACTTGGTTAGGGTCTTCCAGTTTTCTTTTTGTGGTTGATTTTCAGTTTTAGGTCATTGTGATCAGAGAAGATGCTTGGCATGACTTCAATCTTTGTAAATTTGTTGAGAAATGTTTCATGTCCCAGCATATGATCTATCCTTGATAATGGTCGATAAGAGCTTGAGAAGAAAGTGAAATTTGTAGTCGCTGTGTGAAGTGCTCGGTATATGTCTATTAGACCTATCTGCTTCAGATGGTCATTTAAAGTGACTGTTTCCCTGTTAATTTTCTGCCTGGTTGATCTGTACATCATTGTAAACGGGGTATTGATGTCTCCCACAATTATTGTGTTGCTGTCATTGTGTCTCTTCAGGTCTAATAATACTTGCTTGTTATATTTTGATGTTCCTTCATTTAGTGTATGTATGTTAATAAGCATTATGTCTTCCTGCTGGATTGATCTTTTAATCATTATATAGTGTCCATCTCTGTCTTTTGTTATACTTTTTAGGTAGAAGTCTGTTTTATCTCATATAAGTATAGCTGTTCCTACTCTTTTGTGTTTTCTATTCACTGCAGAATTGTCTTCCAACCATTGACTTGGAGTGTTTGTTTATATTTTGGAAGAGGGGTATAATTTTCAATCTATGAAGTCCTCATATTAGAGCAAGTGTGAGTGATGACAATAGACTATTGCCTCCAATAACATCATATCTAATTTAAAGCAAGTGTCCATGAAGTATGTGTTGACTAACTATTGTAATACTAATGAGGTATTATTTTAATTTCTTTGACATTTCTTGATCTATCTAGTTAATTTTAAAGGACCTTCTAATTTTATTTTTTGATATAAGCTATAGCTAGCTATAAATGTTAGAACAATATGATCATGTAAACATGTAAGAATCTCAAATTAAAAGTTAATATTTTAAAGTTTTTATTGAAGTATCTTTTTCGCCAGAGTCTAATTAAAATTCTTTAAGAATCTAAAGTTACAAAGAATTAAATAATTACATGATATTTCTTGATTTACAGCTACATTGAAAATCTGATCATTTTGACTGGAATAAATGTATATATGGATAAAACAACTTTTGCTCATTCATTACCTTAAAGATATACATTAGGACTATTTGGGTTTATCCAGAATACCACTGTCAATCATCACTAAACCTCTAAGAACACAGCAATAGTTTGACAAGATGAGTTTTTCACTAACTGAAATGAAGGAGAACACATACCAAGAGGAATCATGAGGAATGTTGCTAAGCGATGTTAAAAAGAGCATATTGTAGAACTTGGAGTGTGGGTGATTTGGAGAAGGCTAACAAAATAAGAATTTACTCTAGATTGGACAATGTTAGAAACCCTGTACAATTCTCTGATTGTAGATTTGAGTGAATCTTTTCTACGTGTAAATAGAATTCTGACAAAGTTATGAGGTAAGGATATTATATTCAGTTTGACCAAGAATTTCTTTATGGATATTCTAATCAGTAGCCTTGACTTCTGCTGATATGATGTATAGATCAGGAATTACATTTCTAATATCTTCAGTAAAATGCTGTCTAACAACATCCTGGTCCTTTTTTCCAAAGCATACTTATTTATCAGTGAATCTCCTAGTATTAGCATATTTTGTAATATAAATAGGGCAGAAATTTTATCAACCCCTCAGTAAGTGCTGGTTCATTTTTGCTTAACAGCTATTCCTTCAATTCATCTCTTTCATTTTGCAATTTATTAGAAACAACAGAGAAATCAGGCTGTACTTTCAACACATTGCTTCTCAGTTAACTATCCAAGTTCATCACTTCAATTTATGTTTTTCATAATACTGGAGGGCACAATTCAGCTAAATTTTCTTCTTCCATACAACAAGATTTTCTTTCCCTCTTATTTACAACCATGTTATTCATTTCCTTTTGAGTCAGTTTCAGAAGTGTCTTTAGTATCTATCTCTGTAATATTCTGTTTTCTCTGGCATATGTGTTCTTAAAGACAAGAGAAGCTTTCTCTATGGTTTCATCACTTCCACTGAGTCTTACTGGCAGAGTATCATTCATGTTTACATAAACAGTCTATTTAAAGTACTCTGAGAATTTACTATCATGTCCCTCAGCATTTTTCCAGCCTCTGTCTTTTACCCAATTCCAAAGTCTTTTACACATCCTCATGTATTATGACAGCATGCCGTATTCCCGATACCAAATCCTTTCTAGCTTGGGGTTTGTAAAAATTTAGATACGAGGCTTCTCACTTTTTCTAACCATCTTTGTTCCTTTAAGCAACGGAAACTACAAACTGCTATTGAGAGACATTTTTTTAAAAACTAATAATTAAGGACCTTAATTTACGTTGTCAATTTCCTCCTGATAAAGCCATACATTTAATGTAATTCTAATCAGAATGTCAGAGAGCTTTTTTTTACAATGTGCCCTCTGGTGAGGAAGGGAGGGAGAGATGGTTAGAATGAACAAACTAATATTCACATATATGATAATGAAGATAATGATATTTAAGGAAATTGAACAAACATTATGGAAATTTATATGGAACAATAAAAGACCTTGAGTAGCTAAAACTATCACCAGAATAAAGAAGGAAAAGTATAAGAATCACACTCTCTGATTTCCTTTCTAAAGAGCTTTTGTCAACAAAACAGTATAATATTGGAACAAAATCGACACACAGATCAGCGGAATGATATTGAAAACCCAGAAATGAAGCCACAAATATATGGACAGTTAATCTATGATAATGGAGTCAAATGTATGTGATAGAGGAAGGAAAGTCTGCTCTACAAATAGTGTAGTGAAAAGGGACTAACCTTTGCAAATATTGAATACTAGATTGCTTGTTAGTGCAATATGCAAAAATTATTTCAAGAAGGATCAACATAAGACTGAAACCATAAAATACATAGATGATAATGTAGGAATAACAAACCTTGGCATTTACTTACAAGATGTCTTTGGGGTAGTGACACTGATAGCACAGAAAACTAAAGCAAATCTTATTAACTGAGACTATATCAACTAAAATATTTCTGTACAGCAAAAGAAACCAAGACTAAGCAAAAAAAGGCAATCCACTACATGGGAGAAGTTATTTTCACCACCAACCTCAAACAAGAGCTTAAGCTTCAAATTATATAAAAAGCTTATATATATATATATATATATATATGTATGTATATGTCATCATCACCAACAAGAATGAAAAGATTTGCTCAAATAATGGTCAGAAGTGCTGAATAAACACCTCTGTTGAGAAGATGCACAGATGGTCTACAGACATAAGAAAAAAACTGTTCTACATCACTCCTCATTAGAGAAATGCAAATAAAAACCACTGTGAGATATCACCTCACACTAGTGAGAATGGCTTACATCACAAAGACTAGAGAGTTAAAAACAGATGTGTCAAATGAGGCTGGTGTCTAGGATGCTGCACAAAAATCCAAGGAGTGTTCCAGAATTCACACACGTGGAGACATTTTGGAACTTGAGTGGTCACTGAGGCATTTGTAACAAAGCAGGAGCTTAGAGCCCACCAACAGTCTTTGCAGGTAAGTGAGAAAGGAATGGGTGTTATGCACAGAGACCTCAGCAATGATGGCAAGTTCTTTGTTCTCTTTTGAGCACCTACAGAGACAGCCTTCAGATGGATATGTTTTTGGTCTAGGCAGGCTACATGCCAGCAATTTCAGAAAGTGTAGAGTGGCCACTTTGGTCTCCAGCACTCTAGGACTTCAGCAGTAGACTTGGTCTCAACTGCCTCTTTGGTTCTCTCACCAACTCTTTTGGAAACAGCTTAGGCAGCCCTACTAATTTCTAGAGGTGACAATGCTGATACAGCTGGGAGCATCAAGCCTAGGTAGAGCTGAGTGAGGGAGGGAAGATTGTGTTTACTGCCAGCATGGACTCTTGGTTAGAATAAAGTCCATAAGGAGAGAGTTGGAGACAGAACAACAGAACTCTTAGGCAAGGTGCTTCTCCCTTCACACACCTTGGGACTCAGGGTCCTTGGGAATTGGAGTCCAGTAGGTGAGACCCTGGTGGAGCAACTTGTCCACAGAAATCAGTCCTGGTGATTTGGTGAGGACAACAAGTCCAGACAAAGCCAGCAGAGACAAGTTTCCCAGCCCCAGCCAATTGAGTTCTATCAGAAAAACAAGCCCCTCCACCCCACACCAGGTTGCAACAGCTGCACTGCATTCAGATTCCAGGCACCACTCCCCCAACCAGCAGATATTTTCACTCCCCTACAAGCTAAAATCACTACAGAAATCTGTAAGTGTCAAAAACATAAAATAAGACAAAAAGAGAGTTACACCCAGCAAGAAATAAAATTGCTATTGGCCATCAAGAGACCATATCATGGGAAAAAAAACCACATCTTGAAACTTCAATAAATGGAATCACAATAAAATGAAAACTCACCAGAAACTAACTTTGAAGACATGGAAGACTGCTTCTCTCTGAAAGGTAAAGGATTCAATGCTGCAATCATAAAGATTTTCAAAGTTAAAATAAAATTCAGAAAAACAGACCAATGACCTCAAACATATAATCAAGATATAAAAGGCAGAAATTGAAGTCCTAGAGGAAAAAAAAAAAAAAACTAGCAGAGATGAAAGCCATTAAAGGAGATAATTAGTGAAATTAAGAATAATACAGCAAGCTATGGGAATAGAAAAACCCTAATGGAAGAAAAGATTAGTGATATAGAGGATAGATAGTAATGCAGAAAGGAACCAGGAAGAAGAGGAAAGAGAAATTAAATGCAAAAAAGCAAAGAAACACTCAGAGAACTATCTGATACCATAAGGAAAGAAAACATAAGAATAGTGAGTATCCCAGAAGGTGAAGAGAAAAAGAAGGAAACAGAGAGAATATTAGAAGAAATAATTGCTGAAAACTTCCTAGCCTACAAAAGGAAATGAACATACAGGTCAATGAAGCCAACAGAACAAAAATTATATAAATGCACAAAAAACTACATAAGACCATAATTGTGAAACTATCAAAAATCCAAGGCAAAGAGAATCCTAAAGGTAGCCAGGGAAAAAACCAGGTAACATGAAGTTTCTCCCATCAGATTGATCTCAGACCTCTCAGTAGAAACTACACAGACTAGAGGAGAATGGAATGATGTCTTAAAACTAATACAAAAAGCACCAGCCAAGAATACTATATCATGCAAACTCTTACTCAAATTTGAGGTAAAAATAAAGTTTATTTCCAACAAATAAAAGCCGAGAGACTTTGCAGCCATGAGACCTCCTTACAAGTAATGTTAAAAGAGTCTCTACTATCTAAACCAAAGAAAAGGAACTTTATAAATATCTAAATGAAGTAACAAAGAGATAAAGAAAACCGGGAAACGGAAATAGCAAGTTCTCAAATATCAATAATCACTTTAAATATAAATGGGCTAAAATCACCAACTAAAAAAACACAATTATTAAATAGATTTTTAAAAAGCAACTGTTTGCAAGAAAGTCATCTAAGATCAAGAGACAAGTAAAGACTTAAAGTGAATGGATGGATAACAGTACTGCAAGCTAATGGTGAATCCAAAAGTGCAGGAACTGCTATACTCATATCAGATAAAGTGCTCTTTACAAAAAGGAGCTTAAAAAAGAAAAAGACGAACATTATGTGATAAGGGATCAATACAACAGAAAGACTTAACACTTATTAACATATATGTACCAAATAAAGGAGCACCAAAATATATGAAGCAAATATTAACAGATCTAAACTGAGATATTAAGAAAAGCATAATAATAGTATGGGACTTTAATACTCTCTTGTCAGCAAAAGACAGGTCATCCAGACAGAGAATCAATAAGAAGCAAGGTCTTAAACAACAAAGTAGAAGAGATTAACTTAATAGGCATATATAAAGTACTTCATCCTAAATCTATAGACCACACATTCTTTTCAAGTGCTCATAGAACATTCTCCAGACCATATGTTAAGACACAAAACAAGTCTCAATAAATTTTCCAAGATTGAAACCATATCTAATATCTTTTTAGATCACAATGGCATCAAACTAGAGATCAACCAAAAGGAGAAAGAGAGGAAAACTACAAAAGAGTGGAAAATAAACAAAATATTATTAAGAAACCATTGAGTAATGGAGGAAATTAAGGAAGACATTTGAAAAATACCTAAATTCAGATGAAAATGAATATACAACATATCAGAATCTATGGGATGCAGTAAAAGTAGCAATAAAAAGGAAATTTATAACAGGACAATTCTAACTCAGAAAACAGGAAGAATCATAAACAAAAAACTTAAACCTTCACCTAAAGGAGCTAGGAAAAGAAGAAAAACAGAAACCTCAGCACAATAGAAGGAAGGAAATAACAAAGCTTAAGACTGAAATCAATGAAATAGACATCAAAAATCCTGACCAAAAATTAATGAAACCAAAATCTGGTTTATTGAAAGAATAAGTAAAATAGGTCACTAGCCAGACTCACAAAAGAAGAGAGAGAACACACAAATAGAATCAGAAATGAAAGAGGAATAATCACAATAGATATAGCAGAAATACAGAGGAATATAAGAGAATGTTATGCACAACTATATGGCAACGAATTGGGTAATCTAGAAGAAACGGACACATTCCTGGAAATATACAATGTTCCAAAACTAAAGCAAGAAGAACCAGAAATCATGGACAGATCAATAACAAGCAAGGAAATCAAAACAGCAGTTAAAAACCTTCCCAAAAATAAAATCCCTGAACCAAACAGGTTCACCAGTGAATTCTACAAAGCATTCAAAGACAAATTAATATCCATCCTTCTTAAATTTTTCAAAGAAATTGAAGATGGCAAATTTTCAAGCACTTTTTAATGATACCAGTAGATGCTGATTGCAAAACTAGAAAAAGACACCATCAAAAAAGAAAATAGTAAAGTAATATCTTCAATGAATATTGTTGCAAAACGCTCAGCAAAATACTAGCAAACCAAATTAAAATATTGAATGAATCATATACCATGATAAATGGAATTCATTACAAGAATGCAAGGATAGTTCAACATATGCGAATCAACAAATCTTCTACACTACATCAACAAAAAGGACACAATATTTCAATAATGCAGAAAAAACATTTTATAAGAGTCAGCAACCTTTTATGTAAAAAATTCTCCAAAATAGGTATAGAAGGAATGTGCCTCAACATAATAAAGACTATATATTATAAGCCCACATTCAACATTGTACTCAATGGAGAAAAGCTGGAAACTTTTCCTGTAAGATTAGGAACAAGGCAAGAATGTTCCATGCTCACCATTGCCATTTAATATAGCGTTGGAGGTCCTGGTCAATGTAATTAGACCATAAAAAGATATAAATGATCTCTAAATAGGAAAGGAAGAAATGAAACACGCTATTCATGAAAGACATCAGCTCCCCAAGACTCAGTTAAAAATCTACTAGAAATAAACAAATACTGTAAAGTGATAGGTTACAAAATCAATATTAAAAAAAATCTGGCACATTTCTGTATGCCAACAATGAAAATAAGAAAAAGAATTGCAGAAAACAATACCATTTACAATTTTATAAAAAATGAAATACCTTGGAATAAACTTAAGCAAAATAATGAAGGACCTATAACATGAGAATTACAGGACATTACGAAACAAATAGAAGAAGACACAAAAAAATAGATAGTCCATGCTCATGGATTGGAAGAATTAACATAATTAAAATGGGCATACTTTCCAAGGCAATATAAGATTCAATGCTATCCTCATGAAAATTCCAAAGACATTCATCAGAGAAATAGAACAAAATATCACAAAATTTATTTAAACTTATGTGGAACTACAAACAACCCAAAATAGCAAAAACAGTCCTCAGGAAAAAAAAACAAAAGGAGTCATGCTCCCTGATTGCACACTCCACTACAAAGCAATAATAATTAAAACATAATGGTATTAGAATAAAAACAGAAATACAGATCAATCGACCAGAAGTAAAAGTCCAGAAATAAACCCACATCAAAAAGAAACTCAACACAAAAAGGCATCCAAATGAATGGGAAAAGATATTTGCCTATTATAACTCTCACATAGGGTTAGTATTCAAAATATACAAAGACCATAAAATTGGACAACAAAAATGAGAAATCCCATTAAAAAAACTGCTGTTGACCTTAATAGATACCTCTTCAAGGACAACATCATACAATGGTACTCATATGGGGTGTATAGCAATAGAAAAAAAAATGACATAAATTGAACAATACTAGACTTAGAAAAAAAAGACAACTAATTCTAAAATCAATGGACTTTTATTGGTAGGTGACAAAAAGGCCAATGAAAGGATATCAAAGAGATGTGGAGGGGAGGATAGGGTAAAGGGGATTAATTATAAAGTGAAGGGGAAAAGAGGGAAATATGCTATTGTGCTATATATGCTGATGTAAATTAGCCATATGTATACCTCCAAACAAGTTAATGTTAAAATGCAATATCCCTTCAATAAATAGTAATAAAAATTAAAAAATAAAATTAAATAACTGGAAACGTTCATAACAGCACAATTAAAATAGCCAAGACATGGAAACAACCTAAATGCCCATCAACAGACAACCAATACAGAAGCAGTCATATTGTTTTCATGTATTTTCATATGGTCAATGAAATTCTATGCAACTATTAAAAAGAGATGAATTTGTATCTGTGTCCTTTGAAATAACCTGGATTGAGCTAGAGGTGATTATGATAAATGAAATAAGTCAGAAAGAAAAAGAGAAATACAGCATGATTTCACTTATATAAAGAAATAAAACAAACAAATAACAACAAAATTCACAGGAAGCAGAACTATAGTTACCAAGTGGATGAGAGGAGAGAAGGAACAACGGAATGAAGGAGTTAATATGATGGTGGTGGAGGGCATTGAACTCTGATGGTGCATTTAGTTTGAAATGGACTAAGATTCTAATTCAATATCTTTAAAACCATGTAGCTTTGTAACCTAATGAAAAAAATATAAAAAACAATGAGATGCTGAAATTTCACTTTTTAGTAGTCTTCCCAAGTAAATGAAAACATTCATATAAAATCTACTGCTTGAATGATTAGAGCATCTTCATTATTATAGCCACAGTACAGAAACAACCTAATTGTCCATCAGCTGGTGAAAGGTTAAAATTTATTTATATCCAGATAATAACAACAGAAACAAAGTACTGATACTTTTAACACCATATATGTATGAAAATATTGGTTAGGTAAAACAAGCTGGATATGTAAAACCCTCTACAGAGTGATTACATTTATATCATATTCTAAGAAACATTTGACGATAGGGACAAAAAGCATATCAATGTTGTTGTTTTTTTAATGTCATGGATGCATTCTATATCCTATTTGTTAATGTTTAAATGATAAATACATCACTACTAATTCACTTGTATACTAATTCAGATATTGACTTCTTATTATATGCAACTTATAGCTCAAGAAAGCCAACATACATAAAATAAGTATCTCTTACTCACCAGAGATTTCCATAAATTTTCCATTTCCATTTCCTTTTTTTTTTGTAATCTAAGATTTCTTCAGCAGACTTAGAGTAAATCTCACAGACAGATAGCAAATGCCCCCAACTTTGATTTTCCTTAAAAAATAGTTTTCACTCCCACACACTTTATAATAGGCTCCTTTATTTCTAGCCCATCTTACCACCAAATAAAATCTCTCTGTGATTCTGATCAAAATTGCATTGAATCTATAGATAATTAAACATACCAGAAGTGATTCAGGTCAGAAAGATGAAATGCATTATTTCTGTTAGAAAAGTTTGGGTAAAATGAAAAAAAAATCTTTGGCCAGTAACAGTATTACATGCGTTTTGGGTAGATCAATGTGGAAAACTTTCTTGGAACCTGAGGGACTTGAGGATTGAATGTGTAGAAAAGTTCTATTCTCACATTATTTAATATTACCTTTCCAACTAGCCATGTGGTAAAAATGTATATACATTTGGTGAGGAAATAATAATACAGTATTCTCTGTTGTTAAAACTCCAGGGTATCTTATCCTGGGGAGAGAATCCATCATGTCAAAGTGGTATGACCTTTCCAATCTGTTCTACAACGTCATCCCTATTTCTACTGCCGTACCTTAGCATGAGTCTAAGTCTGTTGAACCCACTCTTTAAGCACCGCATTAACAGAAGGCATTGAAAGCCTTTCATTTTTCTGTATAATTCTAGATAAAATCTGTTAAGATGTAAAGAATAAGCTTGACTTTGATAACAACTAAGTTTGTTCTTCAGTAGGAAGTAAAAGATGGAGAAGCAGCTGATACATTTTGGGATTCTTGAAGGTTTCCTAGGGAAAGACCCAGACACTCACACTGAGAAATAGGTCAGTAGGGATACGATTTAGTGCTTCTCATCTCCCCTTTGTCTCTACCTACACAAAGATGCTTCTGACTTGTGGGAACAGAGAAAAAGAGGGGTTTTGTCAGACCTCAAGCACCACTGTGGTTAAAATATCTGAATGGGAGAATAAAATTTGTGGCTCTGAGTATTTTTTAAGTGGTCTTATAAACAACAATTTCTGCCAATTTATCTGTGTTTAATTTTTTGATTGAATTTCTTTTCCTAACATGTTTTAAGAAGGCAGTTTGTGGATTAGTATTCTAAACTTAAAGCTTTTATCTGCTTTGCTATATGCTCAGCAGTGCTCCCAAGCCCTAGGGAATCTAGCCTGGCAGTGCTTTAGAATCCCCTAGTGTGCTCATAAAAACAACACTGTCTGCCCATCCCCACAATAATTCAGAGTCTCAGGAGGAGTGGACTGGCACTGGCGATTTCTTTTAGAGTTTCCTAGAGATTCTAATATGCAGTCAAAATCATTATCTCTACCCTAACTGTATCACAAATCCTGGTAATACTATCTGAGTATTATCTGGGATTTATGTTTCCTTTCCTGTCTTTCCTAACAACCATCATCAATAGTTCATAAACCCTGTTACGTAAAATTTACTTTTTTTTTTCTGGCGTAATGCTGTGCCAGGTACCAACCAAATAAACATATTGGGTTTGGCTTTTAAAGGGATTATTATAAATATTTGGGTTCAGATTCTGAATAAGTAGAAGTCATGAAAATATCTTGTTAAAGACGTTTCTGCCACCCAGAGCCCCTGTATTGCTGAACTCACTTTCTCCTTTCATGTGTTCACTACTGATGTATTTTCAAGAAAGCCATTGTGAGTGGGGAGAGTGGGGAGAAGATTCCTTCAGATCTCTTATCTCTTATGTGTAGTGGCAAGTATAATAAACATACATACTTGAAAATCAGATATCATCAATTTGTGATATGTTCTCAAAAAAGAATTTCAAAACTTAATAAATAAATGTATTCATATTTATTCAAAATAAGTTTTGGATTATTTGACAAACTATTTGCCTTTGGGAACCAGTATTCTTATAAGTGTCATCATTCTCTTTGCTCCAGATTCACCATGTTCTCTTCCTCTCAACTCTTCCAGTTTCTATTGTGCTCTTTAGCTTCCCCTGTTACGATCTCTCCCTTTAAAGTTATACTTCAGTTTTTTCACGCGAGACCATTCTTGAACCAACATTCCCATTTAATTACTGTTTCTTTCCTTCTATATATTATTAAATGTATTTTATATTATATTGTAAGTGAGAAAAAAACTCAAAATGACCTGAGCAAAAAGAGGGAACTCATAAACAAATGATTTACCTAAATGGAATAGTTAAAACAAAACTCAGATGAAAACAAAAGACAAGCAAAAACAAAATAGGATGCTATTTCCACTCTTACTCAAGCAAACAGCAATAATGGTCTCAGTGTTACACACTTGTTTCAGGCTTCATGATTAATACTGTGTTTTTAAGAATAGTATGGCATCTAGTAATTCTCTAGTAGCTGTGAAGTAAATACTGTAACACAAAGGTCAAAGAATAAGAGTCTTGGAGAGTTTGAAGACACAGGTTTTGTGCGTTGTTGTGTTGTCTACAAGTGGTGGAATAAGATCAAAATTAAGATCTTTTCATTCTGATTTTGGGTCTTCATGAAAATATAACTATATAATAAAGTACAAATAATAGGCTTATCTGTTTTAACAATCATAGCTTATTATTTCTGGTTTATGCTAAAGTGATAATAGTTAAAAGATGTACATGGAACCTTTGTTTCTAGTGAGACCATTACAATCAAGTCTCCTTAAGAGCAGTGTGTTTCTCCCTTATTGGTAGGTCAAAGCTGTGTTGATATACCTGCCTTCTGCACTACAGACAGACATAACCCCAGGCCTCTTTTATTATGGCACCTTGATCTGCGTGACAATCTACAGCAAAGACTTGCAGACTGTGAGAGAAAAGTTTAGTCAAGAACAGATTATACATTAAAAGCACTTAAGGAATGTTCTTGTTTTCAGAACATCTTCTGTTGAATGTGGATGGAGACAGTGGAAGAAGCTCTTCACCATTACTTTATATTTGGATTTTGGCAATGACTGATCCCTGCTGCTGTGTTGAAATTTTGTGTCATCTGCTGAGAATATGATGACCATCTCTGTCCAGTCCTTGACTACATCTTTATAGTCTCTGACATCTAAGCCTATGCTGATACTCTGTTACTACTAGCATCTCATCCCTATCTTCTTTAACTGTTTGAATTTCCTCTTGCTCAATCATCTTACAAATTAGAAGTATGTTCTTCCTTGTGTGACAGAAAATCCACTTCACAGTGGATTTTTACTTCAACTCTCAGCTTACCTGGAAGAGTCCTGTTTTCATAACCTATTTTCTTTTGGAAGTACAGTCTTCCCCAAGAGACAAGGCCCTGAGTTCCCTTTGGTTCCTGTTAATAGCAGGCAGGGCTGAGAGCAAGCTATGGATTATTCTCCATAGTCGCTCCAGATGTGACCCTCAGAGTCTGATGGCTGCCAGAAAGATTACTTATACTACTTCAGTAGACACGGGACAGAAAGAGCAACTTATATGAAAACAAAATAACAAATACTCATTAAAGAAAGTAGAGATTTTGAAGCACATTTTGGTGGACAAAAATAGTCAGAACTACCTCCCATGGACTCAGTTCTTGTATTAAGAAAGTTGATAGTCCTACATGGGCTCTTGCTAAACCCTTTCTTTTGGGTACATGGTCCTTCCTGTGTGTTGGGCAGCTCTGGCATTTCTAAATAGGTGTCAACTTAGAAGTTTAGGATTGCTTTAATATTTTAAAAGTCACTGGCTATAAGCTTTCTGATATGGCTTTTTTTACATCTTACAATTAATTTATTCACTCATGTGTTTGTTCAAAATATTTATTGAGCCTCTTCTCTTGATAGATGTTATGTAGGCACTGGAAGTCAATCTGAATACAATTGAAAGTACTTGCCTTAGGGTGATTACTTTCTACTGAGAAGTAAGGAAACAAAGAAACAAGTCCCTGTATAAGAGTATCAAGGAGTAGTAGTGCTACTATGAAAGAGTGAGTGGGTGAAGTATGGGGTTGCCCAAGGGGGAGGGAAGTTTCATAACAAGAGACATTTGAAGGAAGATCCAAAGGAAGGGAGGAGATCATCTGATGATAGAGTATAGGCTAAGTGCAAAGGCTTGAGGTAGAAGCAAACAAGGTGATTTTTATTTAAGAAACAGAAATGAGCTAGTTAGACTTAAGAGCAAAGTGAGTGGAGAGCAGCAGAGAAACCAAAGCTTTTGATCTGTGTGAGAGTAATATATTGAGAATTTTGAGCTGAGGAGTGACAAATCTGACTTGTTTGAAAGGTAATTCTGGCTTCTTTGAACTAGTCAGCAGTGAGAAGGGAAAAATCCTAGTGCTAGGAAGCTGGTGATAAAGGTAGGAGGAACTGGATGTATAAAATGACAAAAGAGGGAGAAAAGAGATCTTCCAAAGTTTGTTGTCAAAATTAACAGTTCTTAATAGGCATTTGTGAAATGCTGCTTCTCTTTGGAGTCATTTAAGAGCTTCTGGAGGCAACTTTGATTATATAGCTGGAGGAGGAAGGTGTTGGGTGGAGGTTATGTTACAAGAACTGAGCAAATAGAGACCTGGAAAGATACTAAATATCCCACAAATTAGAGTATATCCCTGGCAACAAAGAATTAGCCAGCCCTAAATGTTAGTAGTGCCAAGGTTGCAAAATAATGACCTTGAAGAATAGCTTTCATCTACTGAGATATGAAAGAATGCAGTGGAGGTGGCTGGGGGAAAAAAAGGAATTTGATTGGGACTGTATAGATTAGAGGTGCCTATTAAATATTTGAGAGGAGAGGCAGGGCAGCCAGTGATGGGGAGGACCCATGCCTTTGGATTTAACGGGTTCAGATTGGAGATTGATTTGGGAAGATTTTGATTGTATGGATAAAGTTTAAATTCACATGATGGCTGACATGAGTTAGGGAGATTTAGATAAAGGAAAGAAGAGATATAGTGATTGACTCCCAGCTCCTTTAGAAATCTGGACATGGGGAAATGAGTAGGAAACAGAACAGAAACTAAAGAAAAAACAGTGAATTATGAGAATCTGGAAAAGGAGTTCCAGAAGCTCAGCAGCATTTTCAGGTGCTTTTTTTTTTGCCCTAAATGCCATATTCAATAGTGTTTTAAAGTTTATTGAGATAGCATTGATGTACACAAAGTTTTAGATGTAAAAATTCACTCTTCAATTATATTTTAACCCACCTTGCCCAAATAGCCCTTTACCACTGTCCACTGAAACTGCACTATTCTTTGCTACCCAACCCCAATCCCTTTACCTCTGGTAACCTCAGTTCTGTTGTCAGTGTCCAAGGGTTAGGATTTTTGTATGTAAATTAATGTTATTGAAGAAATATTGCATCATCATATTATATAGGCTTAAGGTGTGCATTACAGTTAAATCCAAATTTGTATACATTAAAATAAGTTCACCATAATTTCAGTTCTTTCTTCACTACACTGTTGATCTCCTCTACTCAGTTCTCAATTTGCTCCTCTCCTTTCTCTTCCTGCAAACAAAATTTATTTTTATTGACTAAAAGTCTATTTTTGTTTGATTTAGTTGGTTTCTTTATATACTACTTATACATTATATAATACAATTTATTTTTCTGGCTTATTTGGGTAAGCGTAATTCCCTCTAGGTTCATTCATTTAGCTGCAAATGGAAGGAATTCATCTTTTTTCCTGTATAGTTGAGTATTATTCCATATCTATATATGCCACATCTTCTCTATCCAGTCATCTGTCAATGGCACTTAACATGGTTTCACTTTTGTGGTTATTGTAAACAGTGCTGCAATGAACATAAGATCATAAATTTCTTTCTGAATTAGTGTTTTAATATTCTTCATATTATACCTAGAATTGGTATTACTAGATCAAACACTAGGTCTATTTTTAACATTTTGAAGAACCTGCATATGGTTTTCCAAAGTGGCTACACAAATTTACATTCTTACTAACAGTTTTCAAGTGTTTTCTTTTCTCCACATGCATGCCAAAGTTTTCTGTTTCTAGTCTTTAAAATATAAGCATTTCTCACAGGTATAAAGTGATATCTCATTGTCATTGTGGTTCGCATTTCCCAAATGAGGGATGGACATTTCTTTCATGTGCCTGTTAGAGTGTCTGTTCAGATATTCTACCCACTTTTTTAAATTTATTTTTTGAAATTGAATAAATATTGTATTTTGAAAATAGCTTGTTTTGTTTTGAGGTATACATAATAGTGAATTTACATTTGCATATGGTATAATCGGTTTACCAATATTTTCCTTTTCTCCCCCTTCATTTACAATTAATCCCTTTACCCTGTTAAGTTGAAGTACATTCCTTCTACAACTATTTTTGGAGTGTTTTAAACACTAAAGTGTGTTGAAACTTGTCAAATGCTTTTTTGAGTCTATTGAGATGATTATGTGGCTTTGTCCTTTTTTTGATGTCGTATATCACAATAATTGACTTGCATAAGTTGAATCATCCTTGCATCCCTGGAATAAATACCACTTCAACATTGTCTTCCAGCCATTGAGCCTATTTTTAAATTCATAGATAAATCTCCTGAATGCAGTAGAAAGTTGAGTTATGTATTTTAATCCATTTGGTCACTCTGTGCCTTTTGATTGGTGTGTTCAGTCCATTAATATTTCGAGTGATTTTTAATATGCACTGTTTATTGACGTTCTGTTTATTTTGTTTCTGGGTGTTGTTGTTGACAGTACCTTTGCTCTTTTTCAGGTGATTTGAAAGCATTTGTGCTGTTTTTGGTTTCCTTTTTTATTTTCTCCTTTGCTTTTTTCTCTGGATTATGTTTTTAGGTTACCCTGGGGTTTACATAAAATTTTCCATGCTTACAACCTGTTTTTACTTGAGACCAAATTAATTGTAATCTCATTCTAATCATGTACATTTTCACTCTGCACCTTACATCTTATATTTTGATGTTTTGCTTCTTTTAAGTGAGATTTCCTTTCATTTTATAGAACTTCCTTAAGTATTTCTTAAAGCTTGTTTTGTAAAGCTTGTTTTGTGGTGATTAATTCCTTTAACTTTTACTTGTCTGAAACATATTTACCATTTCTTCAATTCCAACTGATTATCTAGTAGAGTTGACTATCCTTGGTTGGCAGTCCAGTGCTTTCAACATTTTGAATATACCATGCTAAATGCCTTCTAAATGCCTGCAAAATTTCAGCTGAGAAATCTTCCTATAGCCTTGCTGGAGCTCCTTTGCATGTAACTGTTTTTCTACCTTCTTTTATGGTTCTCTCTGTTTTGTATTTTTGGCATTTTAATGACAATGTGTCTTAGTATAGATCTGTTTGAATTTCTTTTATTTGGAAATCTTTGCACTTCTTTAATTTGGAGATTTGCTTCCTTTCTAAGGGTAGGGAAATCTCAGCTAATATTTCCTTTAAATACAGTCTCTGCTCTCTTCTTCAGCTTTTTTCCTTCTGAAACAACTATTAAGAAAACACTGTTCCTGTTAATGCTATCTCACAGATGATAGGCTGTATCTTTTTATTTTTAAAAATTTCTTTGCTGCTCTGTTTGAGCGCATTCCACTACCCTATCTTCTAACTCACTGATTCAATTAGAGGCTACTTGCAGTCCACTATTGAGTACCTTTATTTTGTTCTTTAGTTCAATTACTGTGTTTTTTAGCTCTTGTAATTATTTTTAAACTTTTTATTTTAAAATAAATTTATAACTTCTCTATCGTTGTTGTAGTTTTTCTTTTTGTTCCTCTATTGGATTTCAGTGAGTATCATTAAAACCATTGCCTGTAAGTCTCCAACAGGTAGTTGAATTCAGATTAGTCCTTGGGAGTATATTTAGGCCCATCATTGTGTGCATATCTGTCTCTGATCTGTTTGGCATTCTGTTTATTTCTGCTGGTTAGGCTTTCCTGATGTAAAGGCCTTGTGTTAGGGTGTCAAGTTGCATAGAACAGACCTGGGTGTTTTTCTGAAGAACTAGAATTCCTTTAGTTGTGTGATCTCAGCACTTATTGTTACAAAGTAACCAATGAGATCAAAGAGACATGCTGGAAGTTATTAATTTTAGGAGGAAATTTATTGCCGGCGACTGTAGGGGTAATAAGAAAACCCAAATCTCACGGTAATCTGTGTATGTAACTCAGGATTTATATAGGTATACAGAGAGGTGCAGAGAGCAAAGGCAGTTAATAATTTTCGACAGGCACAATCATGGCTTCCATAGAGTTACATTTTTAACATTTTTCCATTATCTAAAGTTTCAGTCAAATTAACTAACCAGGCGCCAGGTATAGTCTGCAATTCTCCTAGAGCCTCTGTGTGTCGGGTGTGCCAGGATATGTACCCAAACTGGACCGTGCAGTTACCTTAAGATTGATAGCCTAAAGGGGTCTGTGACCAGTGAGGCGTTCTGCATCCATAACACATTGTTCTCAACTTTCCTATTTGGAGCCTCAAGGCTGGCCTGTGAGTTAAGAGTAACTCAGTAAGTAAAAAGTTTTTCCAATTCCCTGTTTGATTATCAAACTTGTTGGTGCTCTAAAATGAGTTCTGTGTTGAGGCCTGAGAGTCCAGCCTGCAGAGTTGGAATTGGCATAGGAAACACAAAGGTTTCACCCAGAATCACAGGCATGAACAGCAAAGTCCACCAAGAGAATCTTAAGATTTTTAGATCCTATCAATTAACTGTCTATAGTCTCAACACAGCTCAAGAGGAGAGAGAGAGCTCAGAGTGGAGCACTCTTTCTTGGGAGAGTCTCTCAGTCATCCAGAGGAGTGGCAGTCATAGCAGAAGGTTATATATAAACCTGAGGCCGGGGTTGATTTTTAGGAGGTAGGAGTCAATTTTACAGTACAAACTGGTGGGAACTGCCATTTTGATGGAGCCCTTTCAATTAATTTATTTTAAGAGAGTGAAAAGAAATGCTTCTTGCTGAGAAACAGGCAACTAACCACATGGGTCTTGTTTTTCCTGACTGATTGTCTCTGGTTGTCTGTACAAATGGAGTAGTAAGTACCATCAGTTCTGCATGTCAGAAATGCAGTGGTATGTGCTCAGAGCTCTGCGACAGTGTGCTAATGGTGGAGAAGGTGGGCACTTCTCCTTGGGGATTTTCCCATGTTACTGATCTCTTATACTAGCACTGTGATGAAGAAGTCTTCATTCACTGGAGTGCTAGCCCTTTTTCTTATCTGTTCTGAGGCTCTGCTTAGAGGCTGAAAGTCAGCTCCCAGATATGGAAGTGCTTGTTGCTGGAGCCAGTCTTTTAGTTTCAGGGTTTTGACAGCTTTTCAAGTCTCTCCCTATGGTTCTGGTGTCTCTGAACAGAGTAGTGTGACACCTAGAGGGACTGGCTTCTACTATTTATGGAAGCATATGTCCTTTTCTCCTTGGAGATCTTGGTCTTGTTTTATTTTAAAGATAGTGTGGCCAAACAGTTGTTATCTTGGTTGTGCTGTAGGAAGGAGGTAAGGCTGGGATCTTAACTGTCCATCATCTTGGAGCCATAACCTGCCAATTGTTATAGTTTCATTTCTTTTTATTTTCCAATTTGAACTCCTTTATTTTTTCTTCTTGCCTCATTGCTCTGGATAGGGCTTTCAATACAATGTTGAATAGTAATGATGAGGGTGAACATCTTAGTCTTGCTCCTGACCTTAGAGAAAAGCTTTCAGTTTTTCACCATTGAAAATACTTTTTGATGCAGATTTATCATATATAGCCTTTATCATGTTGAGGTACATTCCTTATATTCCTATTTTATTAAGGGATTTTGTCATAAATGGATGCCTGATTTTGTCAAATTTTTTCTCTTAATCTACTGACATATATATATATATATATATATATATATATATATATATGTTGAAACTTCTTTGCATTTCCAGCTTTCCAGAAGAATACTAATTGGTCATGATGTGTCAGTCTGTTGACATATTGTTTTATTCAACTTGTTAATATTTTTTAGGATATTTGCATCTATGCTCTGCAGAGATATTCGTCTGCAATTTATTTTTTGTGATGTCTTTGATTTTTGGATCAGGTAAATGTTGATCTTATAGAATATGCTTGGAAGCATTACCTTTTATTCAAGTTTTTGCATAAGTTTCTATTCCTCTTTATCTATTTTTGGCAGGCTGTATGGTTCTAAGAATTTTTCCATTTTTCTATATCGTTCAATATATTAGAATTGTCATTATTGTCTCTTATGGTGCTTGTATTTCTGTGATACATGATAACTTCTCTTTCATTTCTGATTGCTTTGTTAGGTTATTTTTTTCCTTTTTTCTTAGTCTAGCCAAAGTTTTGTCAATTTTATTATCTTTTCAAATATATTTCAATATCTTTTGATATATTTTCAAATATCTTTTCTAATTTTGTTATCTATTCAAATCTTTTGGTTTCATTCATTTTCTGCATTGGGTACTTATTTCTATTTCACTAATTTCTGCTCTAATTTTATTATCCCTTTCTCCTGACTTTTGGCTTAATTTGTCCTTCTATCTCTATTTACTTTAGAGTAGGGATAGATTAATTATTTGAGAATTTTCTTGTTTCTTGATGTAAGCTATTTCCTAAAAAATTTCCTCTTAGTACTGCTTTTTTGTCTCAAAGTTTCTGATAGCTCATGTCCTTGCTCTCATTTGCCTCCAAGTATTTTTTTTTGCTCCTTTCATTTCCTCTTTTACTCAACAGGCATTCATAAGCATGTTGTTTATCTTCTACATGTCTGGGAATTTTCAAGCTTTGTGTAATTGCTTTCTTGTTTTATACCACTATGATCTGAAAAATTTCTTACATAATTTCAATCTTCATAAATTTGTTGATACTTGTTTTGTATACCAATAGATGGTCTGTCCTTAAGAATGTTCCATGAACACTTAAGAATTATGTGAATTCTGCTGTGATTGTCCTTAGTGTTCTGTACATGTCTATTAAAACCAGTTGGTATAATTTATCATTAAAGACTATTATTTCCTTATTAACTTGCTAACTTATTCTTCTAATTACTTTATGTATTTTGATGGTCCCTTGTTTGTTGCAGGTACACTAATACATGTAATATAATCTTGTTGAATTAAACTATTAACTGTTATATAATGTTCATTCCTATCTCCTTCCTGGGCTGAAAGTTTATTTTATCTGATATAAATATAACTGTCTTTGCCTTTATTAAGGTACCAATTGATTGCAGGAAATTCTTTCAGACTTTGATTTTGAACCTATACTTTATTTTAGAGCTTTGAGGGTTTCTTGAATGCAGCAGGGCTAGAACTGAGTGGGGGCAAGTTAGCCAAATCTTCAGGGTGGGATTCAATGCAGGAGATACAAAGGTTTTATCAGAGCTTTTCCAGTGGTCTTGAGCTATAACTGTTGCTCAGCTGCAGCCTATCTGTGATCTCGAATGATTCCTTAAGCAAAATAATTCCCCTATAGTCACAGCCGTGAGAATAGAGGAATATGGAGAGACTCAGAGACGTGGATCCAGATCACAGGCAGCTTACTGTCCTAATGTGCCATCAGTGGAAAGTGTTCAGCTAACTTCTGAGGACCACAGAAACGAGCACAAAGCATACAAACTAAGCATCCCTCAATTCTCTATTCTTTTTCTTAGGCCGTGGTTCTTAAAGGGATGTAGTTTTGATGTGTCTGCGAGGAGGCAGGGAACTCAAGATCTTGAGTGTGCTATCTTGAAACCTCTAAGCACCAGTATTTTTAGGTCTTAAGGGTGATAAACCATCCTTAGTGCTGCTGAGGAGTTGACTAAGACAAGGATACAACTGAGTGTTAGAATTTGCAAACTAGGAATCTATGATGTGATAAAGTGGCAAATTTTCCAGGTACAAAGATGGGAGGAAAAAATGAAAAAATAAGTATCAAGATAGTTGGTGAGTGAGATAAAGAGTACAGATAGTGATGGTTAGTAACATGTAAAGAAGACAATTAAAATACCCATAATCCCAAGCTCTGAAAAAAAATAAGTTCATGTACTTCTTTTCAATCTTGCTTGTGCATAATTTCATATACAACTGGGGTGTGAGTGACATCAAAACGTGTAGCTGTTTTATGCTGGGTTTGTTTATTTTTATTTAATGTTTATAGCACTATTAGTTTCCTAATGATGCCAAACAAGTCACCATGAATTTAAGAGTTTAAACTATATAGATTTTTCCTATTGACATTTCAGTCATTATTCTGTCTATTACAGTAACATTAAACATTATTTGATAAGACAACTTAATGGATATATATTAACTATGTGAATATATTATTATTACTTTTAAATATTTCTTTTGCTTTTGAACATTTGTATATTTTCAAATTTTGCTATATTAAATACTTCCATAGCATCATCTTTTTTGTCTTTATTTTTTGTTATATCCTTTAAGTGGATTTATTTGCATCTATTGTAACCGACAGAATTTATTTTCCTTACATTTTTTTGTCTTCCCAAGACAAATTCTCAGATTTAATTTTTATTCCCAGTGCAATTGTCTAACTCAAAGATTAGTCAAATGACCTTTTCAATGAATATTGTAATCCACTCATGGTTGTAATATTGTAATGATCTTTGAGTTTTCTCTTTTCCAAATCATCTTGCACGTAACCACCAGGTCAGACAGATAAGGAAACTGGGCACAGAGAGATCTTCATCTCCTTGTCCAAGTTTATCCCACCAGTAAGTGGAGGAACCAGGATTAGAGCCAAGAATCTGGATCCAGATCTGTGCTCCTAACCCTTAAACACGCTTCCTTTTCTGCATTTTTCCCAGTGTTTTTAAAACCAAGGACAAAACAGCTTCTTGATTCTCTCCTGAATAATTCCATCACAATACTGTGAATGATTCCTTCTTCCACTTCTAGGATATGAGGATCATGAGGACTAGACTCTGTATGCTGTGCTGATGCTATTATCTGCTGCTCACATAAAATATTTGCACTTAAATAGTTTCTACCTATTCCTATACAATTGACCCCTTTTACTCGATTTGCTCACTCTCTTACAATGGTGATCTAATGTAATAAATACAGGTATCAAAATATAAAGCCGTATACATGAAACTTTAAAAAGAATAATAGAATTTATAATGTTTTAAAAATTTGGTTCTAATTATAAATTTATGAAATTAAAATCTGTCAAAAATTCATATGAACAAAAATCAACTGCATTGTGATCACATTGTCCTTATATTTACTCATAATTTCAGAGAAGTGAAGCAAACTTAACAGAAAAATGTAGCAAGCACTTAAACAATTGTCCTGAGCCTTGGATCATAATAACTCCTGGGAAAAATAACAATACTTCCCTCACAGAGTTGTTATAAAGAGTGAACAGGGTGCTCTAGGTGGCTAGATCAGTGCCAGGTAAACAATAAATGCCGTAGAAATGCTTGCTTTTGTTATTGTCCAGGTAATAGTCTTGACCGGAAAGTGAGCCTCTTCAGGTAGAGCCTGACATTTGAGGAAGGGATGAAGAGAAGGAGAACATACAAAGCAGAAGGAAACATGAAGGGACTTCTTGAATTTCTTCATAGCAGGGGGAACAGGCTGTGATGGTAAGAAAGAATACACATTTCAGATCATGGTGGGACTTCTACAGAGTGCTAAGGAGTCTTGTTGCTAAGAGGGTGTTTAGGAATGAATTGATAAGATTTATATTTATACTTCAGAAAGATTTTCTGGCAACTCTTTAATAAATGGGCTGCACATATTCAAAATGAGAGGAATGTAAATTTTTTTTAAGGAGTTAGAATGAAACCAATTGCATTGAAGATAAGGGAGGAGGTATATGAAGGACAAAGAAGCTATAATAACAGTAAATATTCAAGTGGACAGGAGGTGATAACTCTGAGTCACCTGAGTGAATAATTATATTATTCCATGGTAATTATATTATTCCCCAAAAGATCAGCTAGAGGGGAGCAGCAATGCACAGAGTTACAAGTGCCTACAGGACACTGAGGTAGAGAAGTCTATAGGCAACTAGAAATGCAGGTCTGGTTTGGAAGAATAAGTTAAAATGTCTACAGCAAAGACAGGTAGTCAAGGCTGTTGATGAGCTTGTATAGTAATCATTAATAACAACATTGTCTTTAAAAGACAATTAAAAAGCAAACACAGAACATTCAATTATATAATGGGAAAGAATACACTAAGAAGGATATGTTGTGTGTCTGGATATACAGTGTCTGAGTGACAGGAAGAATAGCTATTTAGCAACAGAAATAGAAGAGAGAGGAGGAGGTTGGATGGAGAGGCATGAAAATAGATATATTCAGTGTTCATCTCAGAAATGGAAATTTTTCTTAGCTGCTGAGACATTTCTTTCTCAGTATATATAGCTACTATCTGTCATAATAAAACAGTGACTTAACAGATTGAATATTAGAATGGGCACTGACTTCATAGACTGTCTCACACATAACATTTAAAACCCTTTAAGATTCAGTTACTCAGTACTAAAGGGAGCTATTCAGAAACAGGACTATTCTTGTGTGCTGTTATATTCTTTCTCTCCTGCAGGTGTCACTGTTAGCTCACAGTCCCTGCCTGGACCACCTGGTCCAGCAGGCCAAGCCAAGAATTCCTCCACAAGACCTTGACTTGCCTAGGTCTCTTATGTCCAATACATGCACATTGAAAGAATTTGGAGGTCAGACTTTGGTGCAATGAATATGACACTTCTGTTTTAATGACACTATTTTGGTGAGGGGAAAAAAATTAAATTAAAAATGCAGATGGAGAAATATCTGGATTTGGGGTAATTATTTCTGTAGCCCTGCCCTCCCCATTTGTTCATTAAAACTAGAAGACATTTAACATACAGCAAACTTTCTGAGTTAGGTTTTCTTATTTGTTATTAACACAACTCTATTTAACGAGAGTTAGTGTTTTCAGGGCAAATATGTTGGCAGATTCAAAGTTAAGCTTGTTTACTAAGTAATTTGGCTGATGTCATCATATAAATGATGACTGAACATGGACACTTTCTGGTTTTTTTTTAGTAGTAACTCAGTGCTATGCTAAGCCTAACTAGGCTGCCAGAATTTTTCCTGAGTCAGAATTCATTGGTTTTTATGATTGTACCTTTAATTGTTATTTTAAATCTGATCCTTCTAGCACCATCTTGATTTTCCTTCTGTTATAAGGACTCTCTATAACTGCTGAAATGACTGAGTGAAAAGAGATGTTATAATTATGTCAACTGCATATTTTTGAATGTGTATAATAATTGCTATATAGACAGAAGCCAAAGAATATGTGGCAGCAAAGTGTTACAGGCTGTGATTACTATGTGGTGAGGTTTTAAATTTTTAGTTAATTTATTTTTGACTATAATTATTTTACTGATATTTAATTGACATATGTCATTATATTAATTTCAGGTGTATGGTATCATGATTTGATATTTGTATATACAGTGAGAAGATCACCATTATATGTCAACTTACCATCTGTTATCATGCAAAGTTCTCTTACAAAAAAAATAGTTTTATTAAGATACACTTTTTGATATTGTGTGGATTTTTCTTAAGCAAAATGTCATTTTAAAAAGCCTACTGAAGTATCTATTAAAATATACATATGCCTTAAAATTCACCGGTTTAAAGCATTAAAAATCATGGTCAGGTCAGACAAAATTCAAAATGGGCTTCATAGCACATGCCTTTCTTGACCTTTTCCTGTTGTGGAAAGTGTGATATGTATGGAGATTTTTAAAAGATATTTTGGAGGAAGGTTACTATTAGCTCGACTAGCAATTTTTTAAAGACAAAAGCTATGTTTGCTTTAAAATTGTTCTCCTTTCTCGTTAGTTTTCAGTCTTCTGAGATTGCACCTTATCAAGAAAAGTTCAACAAGCCTTTGTTTCAATAAAGCCTGGTGTGTGGTTCAACAAGCTTAGTGTTTTCTGGGTTGGTTTGGAACTTTTGCATTTGTAACCTCATACTTGTTCAAAGATTCCAAAAATTCCAAGATTGCAGTTTTGGGTTGAATAACTCCCAGGAGCAATTTCCTATGAAATTGTGCTGTTTCTATTTCAGGAGAGAAACAGTGACCGTAAAATAGAATTGTATGATTTTCTATTCTGTAACTAGGTACAAACCAAAAGTACATTTCACTAATGCAAACTGTTTCACAAACTGTTCAGGTGATATCTTTAGTAAATGATTAGTTGGAAAAAAACTTAGTTTATGTTTACATTTTTTTTTTTTGGTTAATAGCTTCATGAGGCAAATTTCACATCTAAAATTAAAATCAGTGGTCTCCCTGACTCTGTGAAAAGCGTAAAGATTTACTTAAATGTTTGGTGTTGTGGTATCTTTCAGAATGTCCAGAAAAAGAGATGTAGATATGTTTTATTAAAAGCTCATATAGTAACAATTTAAATGCATTGTCCTTTTAGAGAAAGTAACAGGTTGCCAATCTAGGTGTCTACAACCTGTCAGTCTATAATTTTTTTTCCAAGTTCTACAACAAACTTCTCAGCAAGAATAATTTTCATTTAATATTAGCTAATAATTATTAAAAGTCTAAGATGTGCTGAGTGCTTCCGCATTAAATCTTTTTATTATAAGAAATCATGGATTTTGAAAGAATTAAATCAGTTATGTCACCTAGAAGAGGGTTTTTAAGAATTTTTAATATATGATTCTATTTAAAACAAGCTCATGCATCATATACTTAACTGTCTTAATTTGGAACTGGTGAGGAAACTCAGTGAGATAAGCCTGTGAAGTGGCTGATCACAGAGAAGGGGTCACATAAACCCTTAATGGCGCCTTTGTCCTCCTGCAAACACTCCCGATGCGTGTTCATTATATCAGCACTTAGAAGTATTGATTCAAAGATCTGAGATTGGAGAGTTCCTCACATGGAGCTAATGTATTTTCCTGTATCACCATCAAATATTCTTGGATATTTTACTTTTTTAGCCCTATTCTTATCTCTGAAACAAGGAATATTAAAATTATTTCAAGGATTAAAAGAAAATCTAACCTGATCTAGCTCACCTGAATTAATTTTGTTTAATTTTTAAGATTTATTTAAAGAGGAAGGATGTTGGCAGGAGTGAAGGCAAGTAGGCAGGCACGCAGGAAGAGTGTGGAGGAAGGAGTATTTTTTTATTATTGAGTTGTTTATTTTGATTGTTTCCCCCAGTCCCAGTCTGCGAAACTGGGTCCTTGTGCTTTACTTGACCTATGCTACAGCTGCCACAGATATGAACACCTGACTCACAAGGATACACTTGAATCAATTTAAAATTTCCTTCTATGGCTCAGGTTTATCTCTGGACCCAAGAGACCTGCTATACTAATAGAGCAAGGTTGCATTTATCCACCTTAAAATACGAATTTAAAAGCCTCCTTGGTAATGTTCAATCACTTGCTATACAAAGCGGCCAGGGATATGCAGCCTGTGGTAATAATACGTTTCTGGGATAGTGTTAGTTTTAATTTTCACAAAAGCATAGCATATGTATTGTGAAGGACTTGGGACATCAAGTAGTTAACTCTTCAGATTGGCTTTGTTTTGTTTTTTAGGTCATAAAATTTTGAAACCTGGTTAAATGAGATGATTTATCTCAAAAATTACAAGGCAAGTTAATGGCATACCAGAATTGGAACACATTTTTAGACCTGGGTTTTATGCTATGAATGCTAGACCATGTTGCTAGACAATGTGATGAAGGAAACAGTTTATTTTTTACTAATGTTTTATAATTCTTATTATGAAAACTAATAAAGACCAGAAATGGCTAAATAGGACAGATGATTCACAACTTTTCTCTTTCATATAGAAGAATGTTTTTAAATGCATATCTCTCATAAAATATAAATAGCTCATTCAATTTTACATTTATCATATCTTTAGACACTGCAGAGATATTTAAATGTGCTCCTCCCACCCAGTGTTTATTCCATTCTATAGATCACACAGGGCACTTTTTATAAATATATACCACTTTAAACTATTGTTAAAATAGTGATCTTTTTCTTTTTAATGGTATAGTAATTTTATTGTTATTCCATGTCCTTACAAAATCATACTAATTTTAAGATATCGAGCTCATATTTCACACCCACCACCAGAGTTCTAGTGTCCTTCACCACAACTGTGCTCCCTCTCTCCTTCCCACCCCCTCCATTCACCCTCCTGACAGCCATCATCTTGTGTCCTGTGGGTTTTTGTGAGATTTAACTGTTTATTTGTTTTATTTCACTATAGTCCACATGTAAGTGAAACCATACTGTATTTCTCTTTTACTTTTTGACTTATTTTGCTTAACATTATCCTCTTCAATTCCATCCAGATTGTTGCAAAGAGCACAATTTCATTTTTCTTTCATAGCGGCATAAATTCCATTGATTATATATACAACAGTTTCATTATCTAGTCTTCTGTTTGTGGACATTTAGGTTGTTTACATGTCTTGGCTATTGTGAACTGTGATGTACTGAACAGAGGTGTGCACATAATTTTCCTGATTAGAGATTTTGTACTCTCTAGGTATATGCCTAGATGTGGGAATGCTGTATCAAATGTTAGATCCATCTTTTTATTTATTGCCTTTTTTTATGATATACTTCCATACTGTTTTCCAGAGAGGTTGCATTAATTTACATTCCCACCAACGAATAAAGAGAAGTCCTTTTTCTCCATGCCTCACCAACACTTGTTATTTCTATACTTTTGCATATAGGCCATTCTTGATGGTATGATGTGGTCTCTCACTGCGGTTTTTAATCTGCATTTCTCTGATGATGAGTGATGTAGAAAATTTTTTCATGTGTTTATAGGCCATCTGTGTGCCTTTTTTGGATAGGTACAGTTCTTCTGCCCATTTTGCGAGTTGGTCATTTACTTTTTTTGTTTTTGAGATGTATGAGTTATTTCTATATTTTGGATATTAAGCTGTTTCATGTATGCCGTGTGAATATTTTCTTGAATCACAGGGTTGTCTTTTTGTTTTAGTGGCATTTTCCTTCACAGTGTAGAACTTTTTAGTTTGATGTAGTCTCGGTTATTTAGTCTTACTTTGGTTACTGTTGGAATTCGCTCCTGGGAACAGACTCTCAGTTTTATTGCACTTATTTGTAAGCCTGATTTTTATTCCAGTTCCATAATGTTTTAATGATGACCACTTTGTAGCATTTGTTTCATATATTTAGATAGACCAACATTTGATTGCATGTATGTTAGTGATAATTGCTTCTTGATGAATTATACCTTTGACCATAACGTTGCTTGCTTCAAGATAAATTTTTCAAATGGAAATTTATATTGTCTGAAATTAGTATTGCAGTTCCTGCTTTCCTTTAAATATTGTAGCATTGATGTATTTTTCCATAGTCTTTGAACCTCTCTTTTACTTTGAACCTGATATGAGTTTCTTATAAGCATAATATTCATGAATCTTGCTTTTTGATCCACCCAACCACTGTCTTTTGATTGATGCATTTAGTCCATTCATATTTAGAATGGTAATTGGTGTATACATATATATGCATATATATGGCTTTATTACTATCACTTGAGACTTTGTTTTCTGTGTCTATTTCTTAGTTTCCCATTTATGCTTATTTACTTTTTCCTCTATAGGTTTTCTGTGTTTGTTCTTTGAAATTCTTCTGCTTTAGAGTTAAGGTTTTCAGGCTGTCATATGAAGTATCACTATCTTTACACCTTTATGATAGTCATTTTTTTTGCCAAAAAGCTTTTTTGATTTATTTTTATGGTATTAATTATTCTACAAATTAAAATAATTTCCTATGTATAGGTTCCCCATTTCTTGGATGTATTTCAACACACTATGCCCTCCACCAAATCACCAAGTGTTCTTTCTCATTGTCCAGTGGGCTCCACCATTGTTTGCTCCCGCCCACTCCATTCCCTTTTGGTAACCTCAGTTCTGTTGCAAATGCTTCAGGGTTGGTTATGTTTCATTTGTTCCTTTGTTTTGTCATAGGTATTCCATAATTTTATTTTACCCAGTTTTTAATTTTGTTCTCTCCTATGTTTTCTTAAGCATTTGCTTTCCTGTTTATCATTTGTTGGATCTTTGTTTTTTTTTTTCCTGTTGTAGGACCCCTTTCAGAATTTGTTGCATGACAGATTTGGTAATAGAAAAATCCATCACTTTTTGTTATCATTGAAGACCTTTATTTCTCCATAATATTTTCATGATAGTTTTGCAGAGCAGAGTTTTTTTGGCTGATAGATTTTATCTTTAGTATTTTGAATATATCATTCATTTCTCTCCTGGTCTATAGTGTTTCTTCTGAGAAATCTGATGATAGGCTCATGGGTATACCTTGTTTGTTATGTTTCTCTTTTCTCTAGCAGCCTTGAGTAGTTTTCTTTGAATGCATATTGTTGTAAGCCTTCTTGTATTTAGAAATTTTGTTGTTTTTTCTGCTTCTTGGACCTCATGGTTGCTTCATGTGACAGATATGGGACATTTTCTGCTATTATTAATTTGAATAATTTTTGTGCCTTTTTCCTTTCCTTCTGGAATACCTATGATATTTATGTTTGTTCTTTTCATGGTGTCTTATTTCTTGTAGGATTTCATTATTCTCTGTCTTATTTTTCTCCTCTTCCATGAGCATTGCTTCTGTGATCCTGTCTTCAATTTCTGAGATTTGTTCCTCTGCACAAATGAGTCTGTTTATGAATCTTTCCATCTTAAGCTTCAATTCCTTGACTCTGTCTTTTCCCTCTAGCATATTTATGGTAATATTTGTTATTTATTTAAGTTCATAATACTGAATTTCATTTAAGGTATTTAAATTGCATCTCAGTCTATATTTCACACCACACCACCACTAGAGCTCCAGTGTCCCTTATTGCCATCTTTCCCCCTCACCCTCCCTGCCCCATAACTATCCCTGAGTCCTATGATTTTTGTTGGAATTTGTATGTTCATTTGTTTAATTTCAGTATACTCCACATATAAGCAAAATCATCCTGTATTTTTCTTTTTCTTTCTGACATTGCACTCAACATGATCCCTTCCAGTTTCATCCAGATTGTAGCAAATGACACAATGTCTTTTTTTTCAATAGCAGCACATATGGTACCACTTTAATATGGTATATTTACTCAGTGGAATTCTGTCTCTAGCCTTTGTGCTACAGCTTTCTTCATGTCCTCAATCCTCTTTGTGGCATACTCCTTTTGATCTGTCACTTCTTTTGTGAGGTATCCCAATTGCCCTTGGGTGGTTGATTTCATCGCCTGCATCTCACTCAGCTTTTTCTATAACTATGATTTGGGACTCTTTCTCTGTAAGATTGTCCCATTCAATGTCAATGGAGTTCTTTTCTGGGGAGTTCCTGTCATCTTTCTTTGGATCATTCAAGCTTTCTTGGGTGACTTTGCTTTTTGAAATAGCTTTCTTTTATGTCTTACATTTAGCTCTATGGTTTTATTTCCCTTTTTCATGTTAGATTTTTTTTCTGTGTGGTGATTTTGTGTTCTTATGTGTCCAGTACAATCCACCTGACTTCTTTGGGTGTTGGGGCTTGTTTCCTTCCCTGTAATGCTCACTTTTTGTAGACCATAAATGCTGTTTCAACAATATCCACTGACTTCTATGGGGATGAGGGGTAATTTTTTTCTAGTGCACCACTGAAAGGAAACTCTCCAATCCAATAACTGAGTTTAAAAGTAGACCTTAGAACTCACAGCTATTTAGTACAGGGGGCTAAGAAGTCACAGGTAGGTCCTCTTGTATTTCCATGCAGTTACTATAGCTGCTTTGAGCAATCAGTCTTCTTGCTCCCCAGGCTCCTGGGTCAGCATCTCTGTGCTCCTTTAAAGACTGAGGGAGGCGGATTTAATGAGTCTCTCTCCCTACTATTCTTTAGAATCTCCCAGGCTGGACCCTGTGTTCTACTAAGCACAGGTTTGGAAATGTCCTCTGGTGAAGCTCCCAGTCAGGGAGCAATTTCAAAATCTGCCCCTGTAAACTCCCTTGATCCCCTTGGGGGTGGTATTCACTCACCATAGCTCTAAATGCACGGGACAGGGAGCTCACAGGTAGGTGGTCTTCTTGCACTCCTGTGCAGTTACTGTTGCTTCTTTGGGTTATACATCTGTTCTTGCTCCCTGAAGCTTCTGGGCCAAGAGACAATATTGCTTATGACCTCTATGTGTTCCTGTAAACACTGTGGTGTGTGGGGGCATGATGGGTAGGATGGATCTCCTTTTTCACTGTTCTCTAAAGCCTGACTTGGAATCTCAGAGATTCCTCTACTAAGCACAGGTTTTGAAAAAAAAAGAAGAAATTTTCCTTATGGTGAATCTTGGTCTCACAAAAAGCCCTTTAAGTAATTCCATCTCTAGATTAAGAAACTAAATCAAGTACTATGTTTGTATGTTTACCATAAAGAAAAATGATCTTATTAAAGATGAAGAGATTTCAATCCCATTTTCTATAATGTCAATATCAATTGAAGAAAACATGTTATTTTTCAGTAATAATGAACCTGGTGATTCATTTTCTGTCTATCCCACTATACTTATTTCAGCGAATCCTTGAATGTCAACAGTTTACCCATCACACTAATGGATGGATTAATGTCCTCATTATGCTCATATAATTCTTATTTAACAGCTGTTAACAGTTTAGAGAACCCAGAAAAAGGAATAATAGTACTGTGATAGCATTTACTATATTTAAAACAATTCTCTTTTTATATACTCATTTAGTACAGATTTCTCTTCTCTCCTTTATTCTTAATGCATATGGTCAAATTCCAATAAGCTTTACTAATTCTGAAATTGTACTTTATTATATTTTCTCATTATTTTAAAGATATTAAAATGAGATAAATAAAAGATTATACTTTCCCTTTATTTATTTGTTTAGTTATGAATATTCTGTGTTTATGCAGATACAAATTTCTGACCTGTATCTATTTCTGACCTATTTCTGACCTATATTTTTCTTTTGCTTTAAACATTCTGTGGTTTTTGTTTGTTTTTTCTTGCTTCAGATTTTCTTTGAGAAAACATTGAATTTTCCTTCATTTTGAAAGATATCATGGTGCATATAATTCTAAGTTGACATTTTTTTCTCTTTTCACACTTTAAATATTTTACTCTACTTTCCTCTTGACTATGTGGTTTCCAACAAGAAGTCCAATGTTATTCTTATCCTTATTCTTCTGTAGGTAAGTTGTTTTCATTTTATTGCCATCAAAATTTTCTCTCCGTATTGGATTTTATGCAGTTTTAAAATGTCATATTTGGATTTTGGTGGGGGCGAGGGTAGGTACTTATCCTTCTTGTTGTTCTTTGATTTTTGTAGATCTGTAACTTGATATTTGGTACTAATATTGGAAAATATTCACCTATTATTTCTTCAAATACATGTTTTGCCCATAACTCTCTTTGTCTGTCTCATAATCTAATTATGCACATGTTATAACACATGACTTCTAGAAATTCGTTGAAATACTATCTTAATGTTCTACTAGTTTGTGTTATCTTGAGGGTTATACTCCACATAAACAAATATTAGGTTCTTTATCACCCCGGAGTTAACTGCCAGTTCAGATTCGAGGATAATGGTTTGCTTGGAGACCTGAGTTCTCTGATGAGTCCAGAGTTCTTTTTGTTCTTTTTGAAAAGACAAGAATCCTAACTTTCAAGCTTTCTTCTTTACATTTCATTTATTAATATTTGATAATAAAATTGTATCTATTTAAGTTATGTAATATTTTGCTATAGGTATACATTGTGAAATAATTGCCACTATCAAGCTAATTAACTTATCCATAATTTCTGTTAGTTTCTTTTGTGTATGTGTGGTGAGAACTACTCTTAGCATGCTTCAAGTATGCAATAAATTATTAGTGACCATAGACACCATAACTTAAGTTCTCCAGAACTTATTCATCGTATAACTGAATGTTTATATTCTTTGATCACTATTTTCCCTTTCCCCTACCTATCAGCTTTTAAAAGATACCATTCTATTCTCTGTTGTTATTTGTTAAAAGTTGAAAGATTTTGCTTCCAAGATACCTTCTCTACAAGAAATATTTAAAGAGACTCTACTACCTAAATAAAAGATAAGAAACTTTACAAAAATCTAAACAAGGTAACAAATAGATAAACAAAACCAGAAAACAAAAATCAAAATGGCAGTAGCAAGTTATCTAATATCAATGATCACCTTAAATGTCAATGGACTGAATCCACCAATTGAAAGACAGAGTGGCTAAATGGATTAAAAAACAAAACCCACATAGTTGCTATTGCACAAAAGTCACGTAAGGTCAAGAGACAAGCAAAGACTTAAAGGGAATGGATGGAGAATGGTACTCCAAGCTAATGGTGAATTCAAAGAGCAGGAAGTGCTATACTCATAGCAGATAAAGTAGTGTTTCAACTAAAGAAGGTTAAAAAAAAAAGATAGAGATGAGCATTATATAATGATAAGGGGATAAATATAACAGAAAGAGACTTAACACTTATTAATATATATGCACACAATAAAGGAACACCCAAATATATCAGCCAAATATTAACAATAGGCTTTTAAATTTTTTTGATTCCATATTTAATTTTGATCATATAATATTTGTCTTTCTATGTTTATTTCATTGTATATAATTACCTGTAGGTTCATCCATGTTGTTGTGAATAGCATGAATTCCTTCTTTGTTTTAAGCCTGGATCATATTCCATTGTATATACCATATTTTCTTCATTTATTCATCTTTAGATGGATACATAGATTGTTTCCACGTCTTAGCTATTGTGACATTGTCATACATCAATGAACATGGGAAAGCAGATATCTTTTAACGACAGCGTTTTATCTCCTTGAGGTAAGATTGCTGAATCACAAGGTAGACTTGTTTGCAATTTCTTGAGTAGGCTTATACTGTTTTCCATAATGTATGTACCAACTTACATTCCCACAAACAGTGCACAAGGTTTCCCTTTCTTCACACCCTCATCAGCACAGTTATTTTTTGTCATTTGATTATATTCATGCTAACAAGTATAAAGTGATATGGCATTATGGTTTTGATTTACTTTTCCATGACGATTAGTGATGTTTGAGCATATTTATATGTACTTACTATTTTAATTGTCCTTTTTAGAAAATGTATGAACATTTTACATGTCTGAATTTCTCTGCAGTTTATTTTTTATCAGAACTGACTCTTTCAACTCTTCCTTAATGCTTGAATTTTTTGCTGTAGCTATTGATCTCTTAATCTACATTTCTTAACTCACTCGGAGCTTGTATATTGGTAATCTAGCTCAAAACCTTCCGGATAACTAGCAACTTCATTTTAATATTAGTCTTCATTATTCTTTTCACATTTTATGCCTTACTTTTCTTATCCTATAGCAATAAAACAATTGTCTTTATTTTTTAATCCATTCAAAATAAGAATAATAATACCATATTTCAGTATTTCTACTTTCCTAATATTCAAACTAGTTTCCTATTCCAAAGTTCTGTTTCTGTTTAATAAAAAATTCTCGTACTAAAATCTCAGAGACATCTTTTATTTATCTCTTTCATGTTTTGTAATAGCTTTTAATTATTTTCATCCTCCCCATTCCTTTTTCTCCTCCTATGCTGCTCTTCATTATGTAACACCTCAAATTGTCACTTAACAGGTTTTTCTGTCACCTTTGTTTATCCTTTCAAATTTATTCTTGTATCGCTGAGATTTATGTTCATTCACTGTCTTTCTCATTAATAAACAATTGTTCCATGCCACTCACAGAGCTAAAACCAGATTCTTACCTCTTTCATTCTCAAGGTACTATGTAATCTGACCTGTCAATCATCTATTTCAGTACTGCCTGTAATATTTAGTGAGGTTAGTTTGTTTTTTTATGTTGTGATATACTGTTTTATCATCTTTGGCTTCTTCCTCATGTTCCCCTCTCTATAACTGTTCCTCAAGAAACAAATCAAAATTGTTTTAACATGTTTCTTGACAACTTCAGTCCATAATAATCTCTGTCATTTTTAATTAATGAAAGCACTGAACAATATACCACAGTTTAGAATTCATTATATACTGTCTTGCACTGTAGTTGTTTTGCAAACATAGGTCTTGATTCAAACAAGTATTATACACTCATGGAGAACAGGAATTCTGATGACCTTTTACACAAACATAGTTATAACATTCTGGAGCTCCAGAAACTCTCATAAGTTAATTAAGATTTTGGGGTTGGAGTCCATCGATTACAATTCAACAGAAGCTCTTATTCATTTACTATTAGAATTAACCATTATTTCTTATTTCTTATTTAAAAAGATTAACATGTTAAAGAAGGTTATTATAAAAAACAAAGCAAGATATGCTGACTGTGAAGTCAAAGAAAAACACTATTAAGAAACATCTCTCTATTGTTAAAGAGGTTTGCTGTAGACACAGCCTTGATACTATATGAAGATAAATGAAGGAATTAACTGCACTAAGCAGAAGCAATCTGTAAAAGTCAAAATTAATCAAAACCCAAATTGTGTTTCTTTTGGTTTTATACCCAACTAATAAGTACTACATTGGAGAACAAAAACAACTCTTTACCTTTAGCCATTAATTTACAAGGCTCAAAAATACGGTCATTTATATATTATTGATTAGAGGCTGATCTTTACAAACTGAAAGCAACAGTTACAATGTACTAGACTGCAATTAATATCAGCTTTTCCTCTGAATCTAGTCGAAAGCTTGTCACCAGTTAGAAAAAGAACAAGCTCTTATAAAATTGTCCCTGATAAAACATGTAAGGAGCAATGACATACAGAATAATGTTATCACTCATCTTTGATGTGCCATACAAAGCTACTATGATAAAGCTACTATGATGAATTTTATTTTGCACTACCATTTTAAAAATAGCAAATCTCCTCCTCTGGCGTGGAAACTAGACCACAGCTTAGAAATCATGAACAAGATACAGTCCAATCTTTCTAAAGCAGATGGAAAATTATTTTATTAACTGATTTAGCTCCTAAGTAGTATTATATATGTGTATAACATTGTCTCTCTATATATATATCTGTATATATTTGTAAGTATACATGTATATATAATGAATGCAGTTTGTTTTAAACTTGTGAGTACAATGAAAGTACTTTTTACATTATATAATTGACAATTGTTTCAGAATGTCCTATAATCTACATCAGAAAATTGCTGTTTTAGTTCAGGATCATATTTTATTGCTGTAGAGAAATGGTTCTCCACTATAACTTCATATAAGTATCACCTGAAGAATTTGTAAAAAATAACAATAACTAGTACACCCTGGTAGAGTAGGGGTTGAGCACAGTCCATATATTCCATAAGCCTGGGTTTGTATCCTGGGCCTGGGGGGAACAACTAAGATGTACAACTAAATAGAATACACAAAATGCTTCTTTCCTTCTCCCTTTTCCTGCCCATATACCTACTTGCCTTCATTTCTGCCTGCAACTTTCCTTTAAAAATAAAATTAAAATAATCGTGTCCCACTCAGACCAATGGAATCAGAATATATTAGAATGGGTGTGTCACATCCACAATGCTTGAAAAAATGTTCTCCAAGAAATTTTAACATTTAAATAGCGTGGGGAATTACTGACAAAAGTTTAAAATGAATGATATGTCTCTCTGATATTTTTCTATTTATTTGTTTCATACTTTTTCTTCAACAGAGAAAAGAGTATACTAAAACAACATAAAACTGAATAATTATAAATATTTGATTATTAAAATAAACAACAAAGTAGAAATTGACAATTTCAAACTCTATGGCTTTGATAGCTTCTAATTTTTGGTTATATTTTACTATAAAAGCAGGGCTTATGAAACATTTAACTAATTTTGGGGTAGAGGCTACTTAATATATTATTTACACAGTTTAATGGATATCTAGTGTCATTAAACAGTTAAAACAATTGCTGTGACAGCATTTTACTATCAAGGAGATTTGCAATATAGCCAATGGCGAGAACAGAGATGACTGTATGGCTGAAGACAATTTATATCAAATATTTCTATTTCTCACTCTTGTAAATGAGAATAGCACTGTACTATAGGCAATGCTAACCATTTAAAATCAATCTTATCGAAAAAATTATAGGGATAGAAAGTCAAATTAAAGTAACACGAAGTGTCACTAAAATTTTAACTATTTATAACACTGATTTTCTGACTTTCAATCTTTTTACTTAAAAGGAGAAATATAAATGAAAATACAGTCTTGGATATATTGTAATTGATGTCTTTCAAAGGGAAGATTTTAACAGAGATTCAGGCTTAAATACCAGTTTGACTGTTCAATGACCAAGTGAAAGTCAACTTCTGTCTAGAGCTGAAACTTTCTTATCAAAAATGACTATGCAGTATTTTCACAATCAAAGCCTTATTTTATATATTGCATATGTCATATAAATCAAAGAGAATAAATATGACTTGACCCTTGATTCAAATTTTGTGATCCTGTTATTCATCTAGGAAGAATTATTATAAATATAAAATTTACCTTTTAAAATTGAATAATTTTCTTTTGGGGAAAGCTTTAATACCATTTTGTCAGAAACAAAAACAGAGAAGTAATATCTACCCAAATATGATTATCTCCTTTCCTTTTTTATCATTGAAAATAATATACCTTATAATACTTCAGTTATGATTCTAAATTGTAATTTTTCATTCAAGTGGTTTAAAAATTTCCTTATAGAGTTTCAAAAATGATTATAATCTTGATTAATACAAAAATTGAAGCAGACGAGTAATTTAAAATTTTATAAAATTTGAAATAGAAAGGAATCATTAGAATTATGATATCAAGATGATCACAGTGACCATCAATGTGTATTATGTGCTTTATGTGTCTATATATATGTCAATATCTAATCATTCTCATGATTAGGGAGTTTAGATTTTGTTTCAGAAACTACACAGATCACACACTGGGCTAAAACTGTTGTGGAGAATATTGTATTTGAACTGTATCTTAGATCCATGGAGTAAGAATTGAAGTAGGGGAAGATTTAAGAGTGGATCACAGATGGGAAGCTCTGTTGGAAATTCTCCTGAGAATAGATAGGTACCTGAGGGGGAAGTATGGTGGTGAGAGTGAGGTAGATCTGATTTTCAGAGGTCCTCATCACCACAGTCTAAAAAATCTACTGTACTTAATTCCAATCCAGTTACTAAGAAGACTCACCAACAACACTCATTCAACCAATACTAAGTACTTACCATGGTCCAGACAGTGTTCTGAGACCTACAGCACTGAGGTTCTCTGGAGAATATAGCAGTGAGCAAAACCAAGGTCCTTTCTCATGGTAATAGTATTCTGGCTTGAGAGACAAAGACAAAAAATTAAGTAAAGTATTTTAAATTGGAAACTACACAGAGGGACATTCCCAAATTAGGTGCCAGCCAAAATGCAAATACATCAAATTAGGCAATAACTAAGAGTTGTCTTCACTGGAGAATAAATGATTTGAGAGATGGTGATTAGAAGAAGAATTTTTGAAGAGCCTACTTTTGGAAAGCACTGTGCATGCTTTCTTCCCCAGACCTGAGAGACAAAGTAATCCCTCCTAAACCAAAAATAAGAGAACATTTCCAAAGTTTCTTTCATGTTTCTTGTAGTTTTGAGGACATAATGGATAGGTGTCTCCCATCTAGAAGATCTAGAGGACCACAGAAAACTAATTTGTTTTATCCCAGAGTAAAGAAGAATATGTAAATCGGTAACTTGGCTTTTGTTAGAAGTGAGATTGGAAGACGGTGGGAAAGTTTTGAGCACAGGAGCAATACAATTCAATTTGCATGTTTGAAGGAACACTGCAGGGCATTTTGAAAGAAAAATGATATACAACAGTTCAAATGAGCGAAGATGGTGACTTGATCTACCATAATGGTGGCATGCTGAAAAGTTATCAGATTATTGTTACGTCTGAAGGGGATGCTTACAAGATTAATTGATGGATTGGATATGGAATAGGAGAGAGTGAGGGGCAAAGGACAGCTTCCAGGAATTTGGAAGGATAATATGAGATAATATAGGTGAGGGAGAAAGCAATTTGATTGAGGAACTAGAGGGAAATCTTAGTTGTTTGGTTTGGACTATTCACTTTTGAGATGTCTATTAAGAAATGAGGTTTCAAATACATATTTTCTCATATGGAACTAGAGTTCTGGGGAGTTGTATGATCTAGATATATACATTAGGAGTTCTCAGCATATCAATAGTATTTAAAGCCATGATAATGGAAGAGATAATTTATGGGGTTCAGGTAGAGAAGAAAAGAGAAATAAGGACTGGATCCAATAAAACTTCAAATATAACCAGTAAGGAGGATGAGGAAGGGACAGCAAAAGCAGCATTAGATGGGAATGGGAGACTGATTGCTTCCACTCAGGTCTCTTCTCCACCTTTCACTATTGCCTCTCTCATGAGGGACCCCACGATGTAATAGCTTAGTTAAGCTGCTTTGTTGTTGTTGCTGTTGTTTTCTTCCTTATAACACTCCCAAGAAAGTATAAATCTCTTTGGATGATTTTCTTTCTTTGATCATCCATCTAAACTCTCTTCCACTGCACTGTTTAGAGTTTTGCAGCCCAATGATTGAAATGCTTCCATATTTTCAAGCTTTCCTTTTCCAGCTTTTCCTTTTACCTGGAAAAGGAGAACACTGATGTTATTCAAATCCCTGAGAGTTCAACCTCAGCTCAGACAAAGAAGGAATAGTATCTTCCTCATTTTACACTGCTCTTTTAGTGTGATTTTGGGTTTGACAGTTTCTTTATCTTTTACTGTGTATTTCCCAACCTGGAAAAATGTCATGGTGTTTGAGATCAATGTTTCTCAAAGCATATTTTTCCAAAGTGTATTTTACAAATTAGAAATTTTGCACATAGAATCAATGACTTATAGCAAAAATTGACCCCTGGCTTATGTGTAAAATGTATCTTTTCTATTCTGTTGTTGTCTTTCAAAGATCAGTATTCGTATACAATTTTTTTTCTCAATTTCTATGACTGTATTTATTGGAGACCTGGGTTCTCCAGAAAACCCTCCTTAGAGTTTTTTTTTTTTTTTGTTACAGTTGATTGGGGTCAACTTAGGTTGAATCAGTGTATATGGATAATGAACATACATAAATTAATATCATTTGTTTGAAGTATTGAATCTTGGGAGATTCAAAAACCCAAACTGATTTATAGTTTATCTTTTTCATTTGTATTTATACTGCACCATTGGAGGGTGCTACCTGGAAGACTAGTGTATTACCAATAATTTCATCAAAATGTTTTAGCAATCAAAGTATGTGAATTTTCCTAACATGGTGTTGAATCTAGCTATGAAGTTCTTATATTTTGCATTTGGAAAGTTATATCAATTGATGTTGCACATGTAGAAACCTGTAACTTTCTACTGCATATATAAATTTAATGTTTAAAATGAAATAAAGACATATACTTTAAAATTGTCACATTTACAGTTGCATTCATTAGTTATGTCATGCAACTATCATTTTGCTTTGATCTACGTATCTTTTCCTATCCTATTATCTTCTATATTTTAAGTGTACGTACTGTTAGTTTATTAACTGTGCTTCCAACTGAGATTGTAGCAATGCTTTTTCAATACACTAACACATCCAGGATTTCAAACAGTAACAAATTTGCTTGGTAGAACACACCGTTATGTGTTTTTTTTTCAATTATTGTAAGCTGATCTATTCATGGTTGACAGGCTTTCTCTAATCCATATATGGCTTAAATCCAGAAATGAAATATAAAACAAACCATAGTTATGGGCATAGAGAAAACTATAAGGGTTTTTGGGGGACTTTGGTCAAAACTGTTGATAATTTTCTATGAGGTATTAATCTACAGGTGGCAATCAGCCATGCACAACAATTGGATGTATGAGTTCAATTGACAGTGAGTTCCAGTGCAGAACATTTAGAGAATTATGGAATCTTAGAGTTGGTAACGATCTTGTTGCGCAAACTTAAATCTAATTTTTACAATGTATGTCTTTATAAAGTGAATATGAGTTTTTCCACTTAATTTAATACCAGAGAAAGCAGGTATATATGAGTACAAATATAAGTAATATGTTGTTCTCAAATTATTATAAGCAAATATATAGTAAATTTTTAAATATTGTGCATCTAATGAGCTTTATTGGATTTTGAGTAATTTTAATTATAACCTCATAATGTTTCATACTGAAAAGTTTTGTTACGATATAATAGTCAAATGTAATGTTTGTCTCTAGTAACAATAAGAAAGAAGTCAGGTTATGTTGGTGTGTGAATTAAGTAATTTTCTGATTCTTTGCTCAGCCTGATTCAGTTTCCCCAGCACCTCCAATCTGAGTCCTCCACCTTTAGCCCCAGGTTAGTCCCAGGTCAGTGTCTGAAGTGTCTTCTACCAAGAGAGAAGTACAATAGCTTTATGTTTATGGGACTCAAGGGTAAGGCACAGGCTGAGCACACCAAATGCTTTCCTCACAGCTTCTCAACTTCAAAAGACTCCTTTTTTGACTAATCTGACCCTTTTATGCTAAGGAAGCCTGGCAGCACAAGCTTATTGAATAGGAACCCACATCAGACATTCCCCTGAATTAGTAGCTCTTTATCTCACTACCACCTTTTAGTCTCCCTCTAGTATTCAGGTTCATAATACACCTGCTGGCTAAAACCCAAGCTGTTTGAACAACTCTCAACTTCCTGATGCTTATATAAAATTGATTATATTTTTATGAAATCTCTGGAGGCTAAGGGAAACGTAGATCTTCCTATAGAATGAAATGCCCCCATCCCCATGGAGATAACATTCATCTCCTTAACTCAATCTCACATTCATCCTTTTCATACACAACTCTCACAAACAGTCTATTCCTTATGGTCAAGATAGGAGCACTCTGGGATATTTCCTCCATTGTAATTTCAGTACTTCCTCTCTGACTTCTGTCTGTTCCTTTTGCTTCTTAGAAATAGCATAGCACACATCAAACATATTTCTTACGTTTGTCTTCACATAATCAGGTGGTTTAGTTTTTGCTTTTTTCAGCATATTTTTCCTCTACTGAATCTAACTCTGTCCTCTTTTTTTCACAGTGTGAGCTCTTAAATTTCCACATTATGCTTCTTTTATCTGAACTGCTTTACACTGTCTCCATTTTCAAGATTTTAGTTGATGTATAAATTGTGTGTAACACTCCATTTATGAGATTTTTATGGAAATGATCTCAGGAGGAACCATCTGACTTGATGAATATTGTCCACTGTGATAATGTCATGAAACTATGGTGCATGAAGGAAATGTGAAGTCAGGGAGTTATTCCCTAGGTTTTAAACTGAAAAATTTTACCAAGTTACTTGACTAGATGATGTGTGTATTGGAGTTCAGGAACTGGAAGAAATATAACAAATACAGTATACTGAGGAAGGGAATTATTCTACTTATTCTGATTCTTGTATTTCTCTAACATCTTTCTCAAACCTACTGTATTTATGATTGAGGAGTATTTCATTCTTCATTATAGGCACTTCCACCCTCTTTGCTACACTTTCCTGCACAAAACAGAGAAGAGCATTTGATATTCCTGAACAAGAGTGACTCTGTGTTGGGTTATGTGCTGGCCAGTCATGCTCTCTCTGACCTATCTGAGGTTGGTATAAAGTCCTCTACCATACTATCCAGTTGCTATATGGTCTGAAGTAGATTCTCCTGTTTGAGCATATCTCTGAAAATAAACATGAGAAATAGGATCTTACAGTTTAGATTTTGAAACAGATGGTAGGATGCCCTGTTTTGGCCTCAGCACTAGATCAAATTGTTCATCCTAGTTTTCATGAAAAAATTAAAAAAGCTCTACATGAGGATTCATAGAAATCTGCAGCACATTAATAACTACTTCTAGTTGGATCCTGAGCCTCATGTATGTTTATGTGAGAAAGAACATGGGTGGTAGGTCTTGGGTCTTGGCGAAAAATTCTTACTCCAAGTTTCATCTAGAGTTCTGCATCATTTGGATTATGTTAGACTCCTGTCAGAAACCCCTGAGTTAGCATGCTAGGGGACCACCTTTAGTACCATTGGCTACAGCAGAGACAGGCTCTGTTTGTACAGGACCTTGTAGCTAAGAGGAGAGAATTTGTTTTGTATTGTTGTGAGTGATTTGCTTTTTGTTCTGTGTTGTGAGTGATTTGATTTTTGGTCTGACTGAACTCTGCAGAGTTTTGAAAAAAGAGATAACAGGACTGATCTGACAAATTTGAAAATGGTAAGTCTGACTTCTGCCTTCTACTGCTACACAGGCAATGGGCTGAGATCAAGCAGGGGAGTAAGTAGGAGACCTTGGTGTAAACTAGGCCAAATATTATGGTACTCTGACCAGGGATGTAGTACTATAGGTTTCAAGTTAGTATATATTCTAGATATTTTGAAATTAATCACTTGAATGCAGAATGTTGGCATGGGGGAATGAAGACAAGAATGTTAACAAGTATTTTGGTCTAACTAGAGGGAAATATCATCAGTTAAAATGAGAGTAACTGGGTAGGATGGATTGGGGATGGATAAGAAGAACTTCAGATTAGCTTGTGATCAGTTTCAGACATCTAGAAAGTACAGTAAGTGTGTGGGATAAGTCAGAGACATGGGAGTCTAAAACGCAAGTGAGGTGTTAGGACTGGTTATATACTCATCTATTATTGACCTACAGAAGCTTGAGACTGGATAACATTAAGAATAGAAAAAAAGGAAATATTTAGAATGGGACTCTGGGCATTGAAACACAAGAAGTAGAAAAGGAAGCAGCAAAGAGATCTGGGAAGGAGAAACTATTTAGGTAGGAGAGAAATCTGTGAACAAAGTATACTAAGGAAGAGGAATCATTAGCAGGTCTAATACTGAATAGTCTAATTATAAAGGACTAAGAACTGAGTCTCTTCCAGCTTTAGCATTGACAAAAACATGAGCTAGACTCCTTATTTTACTTGTCGCAGTGCTAATTTAAAATGTACTCGACTCTCATTTTATACATTTCACTGATCTTTTACAGTTGATTTTTTAATTTGACTTTAAGGAACAAATTGAAGACAAATGTTAATAGGCATCTTACTAGCATTCCCTGTGCTGAGAGACCATCAAGAGTTGGTTCCAATCTGTTTCACTGGGACACTTTCTTATCACCTGTTTAAAGAGATGTATTCCATTGTGTATTTGATGCCATTCTATTCCTTCCCTTCTCTGCAGGATCTTCCTTAATTTGCTTATTTTAATTATTTCATCTTCTCCAATGTACTCTTTTGCTTTCTTTCCAGCAATTTGTTTCCCTAGACTCTGAAGTAGCTCTGAAACCTGTGTAGCCCTCCCGTCTATGCTCCATTCAGCAGCCACAGTTACCACCACTCTTTCCTGCTTAAAAGTTAAATGATGCAACTCAACATTTTTCAACCTTGGTACTGCTAACATGTTGGACTGGCAATGCCTTGGTATTATCCTATGCATTGTAGAACTTTGAGCAACATCTGGCTTCCTTCTACCAGATGCCTGTAATATACCCATACCACCAGTTGAGACAAATAAAAATGTCTCCAGCATTGTCAAATATCCTTTTAGAATGGCAGGTGGAGTTCGAAACTACTGATCTAGCTAGTCTCCCTCTCTCTCTAACTAAATTTTAAGCTTCTTTTCATATTGCTACCAGAATGTTTTTAAAATGAAATGTTTGTGAAATTTTTCATTAAGAAACTCCATTTCTTGAAATTTTGGAGTGTCCTTATAACTTTCAAGATAAAGTTCCAGTTTTCTTGTGGAGCATAAAGGGAGTGTGTGATTTGGCTCACTCATATCTCTATCTTTCCAAGGTTCTGTGGGTACTTCTGTCTCTGTCCTGCTACTTCTATAAGAGTCATATGCTTTCATGCCACCATGCTTCACATATACTTGTGTTCCCACTCCCTAAACTGTCTTTCCTTCTTTGCACCTGAGTAAGTACAGTTTGTCTATAAAAAATTAGCTAATGACATTGCCCTCTGCACAGTTTTTCGTTATCTTTAAATCTAATTTTGATCTTTTATGCTTTCATAGCTTTCCTGCCATTCCATTATCATAATACATGTTCTATTAGACTATGAGCATTGATTTCCTGTCTTTTTCCTCTCACCAGACTTTATCTTTGGTCAGGTTGAGAACTTGTCTTAGACTTCACAATCACTCAATAAATGCTGATTGATGTTTTAATGTGGCAAAGGATTATAAAGGACTGATGCTACTTTTGATATGAGCAATCACTAAGTCATTAGTGGAGAAAATGATATATGAATTGAAACTAAATAGATGAAAAAACATTTTTAGTATTTGACACTAGCAAGAAAAAAGATCGGGAAAGGAGATTCAGAGACAGGCAATTTGAAATTTAGATAGAGGACTATTAAATTCATGAGGGAAGAAAGGAGCTATTGGTTGGCACTAAATCTTGGGAAACTGATTTCCAACTGAAGACAGTGGAAAACATTAGTGAACTTAATAAAGGTTTGGTATAATCTGTACTTTTTCTGGAAGAATTATGAGATAATTTAGCATAATAAACTGGAAATAAGAGACTTGGTTTACATAGACCACTTATAGCTGTTAGTTCAGCCAAAATAGAAATAGATACCTGGTATAAAACAGTGAAAAACTTCTATTACTCTCCAACGAACTCTATGTTTTAAAAATGCGACTTTCTCCACAGCTACTCTAATTTAGGATTGAAGTTACTTCTTGAGGAATCAAGCAAGCTTGTACAATATGATTTTAACCAACTATTTAAGAATAAATATAATCCATTATATAACATTTTTTAGTAGAATACACTGATACTGACTTCAGCACAGCATGAAAATACAGGAAACTAGAAAGCTTTAATCGAACATAATGGATTATGGTGATTTAGTTATTTTTTCCTTTAAAATCAGTTAAAATGTACTATACTCTAAAATAAAGATCTTCATTTAGATGCTTAATTAACTCCTAAACTGTATGAATAATTGATTTCTCTAACAGATCATTCTCATTTGTAATTGTGTAATGAAGCTAGAAAATGTGTATCTTAATCTCATCTGAAATATGTGGCAAGTTGCAGTCACAATGATTCATTCAGCATGTACAAATTCTTTGGCAGAGAGAGAGGCAGGGCAAAGAGGCTCTCCAAGTCAACTTTCACCTCATTATCCTCCTCTGCGAGCTCTCTCATAGGTTAGGGTTTTGGAGTTCTAATTTTAAACATTCTTTCCTCCATATGCTTCCAATTTGCATTTCTTTAACTTGTATATACAATAGACACATTCAAAATTACACACACCAACACACATACAGCTTCACTTTACTGGCATTTACTCCATTTTTCTTTATTATTTCAAGGCTCCTAAGGAAATAGAAATAGCTTCTTTTTACAAAGAAGTTGGGAACATTGAACTTACTTTCTGTTTTGACTGTGCAGTTAGATACAGATAAATATAATATTCTTCTCTTATGTTAGAGTGGGGTCACCAAGGTGATGGTGCATCATGGTGGATTTGTTTTTATGTGGCTCAGTGAGTTCATGCTAAAAGCTGAATCAATATCAGCAAATTCTCACCCTGAGAATTGTTCTCTATTATTTCTGTTGTCATTCTCTGGCCACCTGTTCTTGCTCTGAATGTTTTAGAGATCTTGGAAAGATTCTTGTCCTCATTCTGGTGGCTAAATACCTGGAGGTGGTTGTATAAGTGAATATTTATTCACACAGGGGCTAAAGACACGTTGATATTGCTCCCAAAGATCTTGAGATTCTAAAGCATATCTGGAAAGACAATTATTATTTTTCATAAAGCCCTGAAAAATATGCTAGATGTCTTTTTGTTTCATTTATACCTAGCGGTTCTATAAGGTTTTAGAAAATTAATCAAATATATATTAAAAAATATCTCAACAAAATTCAAGCTTGTGCCAAAATTTAGCAAGTTTATTCCCTAAAGAAATGTAATGTCGTTATAGGATATGGAACCGATATAAATTCAGAAAGTTTTTAGCTAAGATTCATAATAACATCTTTTGTTTTATGTCACAGAATGTGTTACCAGTGCACTGTCAGCCTCATGTGCAAAGGCAATACTGTGTAAAAATGTTAGCTGGTCATAATTCTTTCAATGATTAACTCTATATTGAGTATCTACCTTTAAAATCAGTGCTATGAAACTGGAGATGTGGAAATAAGCTTAAACCCAGTGTGTTATCTCTCTTTATGGATCTTAGAGTCTAGTTACGGTACATATACATAGGTTAACTAATTATTCAAATAAATAAAGAAAAACATCCATGCAGTGATACAGGGGGATCCAACAAGTAGTTCAGAAAAAGTTTCCTGATGGAATTAGCACAGATAATATCCAAAAGTGGAATAGCATTTCACCAAAAGAGAAAGAAAAGTTAATCAGACTGAAATGACAGTTGTGCAAAGGCTCCTATGGGCAACGTTATGGCAAATATGAGGGACTGTGGGAAGAATAGATTTTGATATAAAGGTCAGAAGTATAGAAGGGAAGACTGAAAAAAATTTTCAAGCAAGATTATTAAGAATTTTAGGAAGTATTTAAGGAACATGTGGATATGGGTCAACCAGTTGAATAGCTTTTGTTTTACACTTCCCGATGGCATAGCTTTGTGGATATAATTAATTAAAGGAGAATAAAATACACTAGAGAAATATTCAAGAGGCAAAGTCAGAAGAATTTAGAGTTCACTAGAATACAGTGAGTCAAGGGTTGAATTATTAATGCTGTTTTTTTGCCTCATACATATTGATATGTGGTGATTCTGTTAATTAAGACACATAACAGCAGAGGAGAGCAAGTATGTTGCAGGAAGATTATATAACTTGGGTTACAGATGTTGAGTTTAAGTTATCCTTATAGCATCCAGAAGGTGTTTAGGATGTTGTGAATGTATGGACCTAGATCTTAGAGATAAAACTTGCTTGGAGATGTAGCCTCTGCATAAAATATAACAATTGAAGCCATAGGTATAGAGGAAATTATCTAAAGAGACTGAAAAAGCACAAAACGACAATGGTGATAACTTTTTGCCTTAAACATATGAAGAGATAATTACTGATCCACTTATGTTTAAATTTCTTGAAATTATTCAGAGATTTAATATCATTTCAAATGATCATTTATATATATGTACTTGCAATAGTTGCTGCAAATATCAAAATTTGCCAGAATCTGATAAATTTAAGGTTATAAGAGAGGATAGACTATATTAAGTTGAGAAGGAAATTCAAATCTAAGCTAAATTCCTCTTACAGTGGGCTACAGCTGTAGTTTAAATCAAGCAAAACTAACAAAATATCAAACTGCTTTAAATTGATTTAAAGTTCAAAAATATTTGAAAACATATTTTAGGAAATTAGTCTAATCATGTGGACATAAATCTTACATATGTCTACACTATGATCAAACAGAATTTCCTGGGTGATCTTATTTTCTCTGCTAGGAGTAAAACTAAATTTTATGATTTTTTTACATTCATTAGTATTGAATTAAAATATTTGTTGCTTATCCTACCACATATTATACTGAAGGCCAGAAGAAAAATTCAGACTTCAAGACATCCCTGAGTGAATCAGGGAGATATTCTAGGGAAGCGTTACAGGAATATGGAATAAACAGCTTGTGATTTGTAGATATATTGTGAAAGAAACTGTATGTTTTTAAGGAATTTCTGAATATAAATTGTTCGGTGTAAAAAAATAAGTGTACAAGATCAATATTTTGTAATTATTCTAGAAACTGTGGAGTACAAAACATATTCCACTGTACAAAAATAGTTATCTGATTTATATTGACATCACTGTAGCTACGTTATTGAATAAACTATTTCATGTATTTCAGTCCTTAGATTGTCCTTGCCCTGATTTCAGTTGACTCAAATTATTGGAAACCCTCTCAACAGAAAACTCTTTTCATTCTAGTTATTTTTCTAGTTACCTTCTTTCTAGTTATCCAGAGCAAACTATGAAGAACACAGTTTTGATTGATGACATGGCGCTGGTCAGTGCCAATGAAAAAGGTTTATTAAACTCTGTTTTAATTATAGTGATAATTATAATAAAGGAGTTATTTAGAAGAAGTTTAAAAAGTTGGATGGGAAAACAGAATCCCAATTCTTTTATAAACTGGGGTATTTCTTTTCTATATATATATATATATATGTTATTATTATTAAACATATTTTCGGTTCTTCTCTTGTCAATGTATCTGATTTTCATTTATTTTCCATCCTAGAGGAACCTAGAGGGGAGGGAAGAGGACATTGTCCTTTTTCCACCAGTTACTAAGTGACAGACTCTCATTGTGATCTCTTTCCTTGTGACTTATTAGGTAGTTTACATGAACAATATATGATATTTTCCTTCAGTTAAGAATTCTCTCCATAGAGACACTAGTGGAGTGGGAAATGGCTACCAGGTAAAGTGAGAAGCAGCAGTAGTTGGCATTTGAAAACATTGGTCTTGCACGACTTGTGCTTGATTTTACTACTAATGAATTGTAGTCATAAGCCTTGATAGGAGAAAGGTTTCTCTCCTGTCATTGCCAGGAGTTTCAGTAGTTCATCTCTGTGTGTCTGCATGTCAACTAGCAAGTCCAAGTACTCTTTGCCACAGGAAAAGTTGTAGGCTCAGATGACAAGATAAATTTCAGTATGAATCAGATTAGGTCTCAGCATTTCCAATCTTTGCAAAACTGAGCAAGTTGACATTTCTGTACCACATTTCCCCCATTTAAGTAATAGGGGTAGTAATAGAAATTACTACCTCACAGTATAATGTGAAGATTGAAAATGACTAAATGCATGTAAAACACTTAGAACAATAAATGTTTGATGTTGTTACTATTATTATTATTTAGTTCATGCTAAATTTGAAGCCCTAATCAACATTTATTCATATTCATCACGAAGTATCTATTTGTACTCTATATTTGTGAGCTTGGAATCCAATGATGAAATACATTTCATTTGTAAAGAAAAATCAGTAGTAGACCACTTTCCAAAACCTTCTACACTGCAGTCAATTAAACCTCTCCCTCTACCCTCCTTCCTTCAGTACTCAGTCTTTCCCCAAGCCCTATCACCATTTCTTCTTTCTTTAACTCTCCAACGCTCTACTGCCTTCATTATTTGCTAGAAAAATTATGGAGAGAATGATTTTATAGAAGGCAGTGTGTATAGGTATGTGTATATGTAATTTAATAAAGACAAAACTGCTCTATGCAAATACAAAATTAATGAGTGCAGTGTCTTCTATAGTGTCATTGTAGTGTTATATTTAAAAGTGGAACTATTGGGAGGAATTCTTGTGACCAACAGCCAGGATGACACATTTCTGAGGATCAGAAGGTGTAGCAATAACTCTAGACCATCAAAAGAAACAGAAAATTATTATTCTTTTCTAAGTACATCCTTTTCATTCTATTGTAAATATTATGCTTTTGCATTAGGTGTCTGAATTGTCCTGTAATAGTGATTTTAGAAGATATAATCATATGAAGTAGAAATGCTTCTTTTCCTTAAATATTTTTTATTTAAAAAATGTTTCTAATTATGATAGATATATTTTATGTAAATTTTAAGACACAAAGCTTTTTATCTTGTGTATTTGAACTTCAAGTCAAATAACTTCTGATTGACTAAATTAACAGCAATTAACTGAATCCTTCTATATGAACATGATTTAGAAGAGACTTGATTTGTTCTTTTTCATGATGATTTTTGTGTTGGAAGTGCTTTCTTTAGGAAATTTGTTGAAAATTTCAGTGTATTACAGTTGGTTTCATTTTGACAATTGGTAAATTTAGTGCAGGGCAATATTTAAATTTTTATAGAGGAATATGCAGTCTTATCAGCAGATCTAAGATTTGCTTTGTGAAGGTCTACAATAATCTTAGATTTGAAAATGATTTTTCATTTCATCACAGAATTTCTGAGGAAAATGTAAACTCTTCTGCTTTTAGTTGTGCTACCTTTTACTTCAAGAAGCCTTTTGAAAATAGTAACTTTGGAAATACCTACTAGATAAATTTCATGAAGGGAATACTGAGGACTGAAAATTTCTAGTTATAAAGGAATTAAAACAAGATACACATGCTGAGGTGTTATGGTTAATTTCATACATTTTTCATATTATGTCATATATGCTATTCTTTTTTTGTCTAGACAGAAACAAAATTCTCAGTTCTGAAAAGTAATTATGTGGTCAGTCACTTGTAATGTGTCTTATAGTAATTCTAATCTTAGTTGTTTTTCTTGCTTTCCTTTAAAAGTTTTAATGATATCAAGAGTAATTTAACCAATCACTTAGCATCTTTCCTCTCAACAGCACTGAAGTGGCAACACCAAATGATTACTTTGGGGTGGGTTTCTCATTTCCCGTTGGAATATCAGATTTTAGACCCAAGACTAAGAAGAGCAGATGAGATGACATATTTCAGAGAAGAATTTCAGCTAAAGCTAATGCTAATACTCCAAATATTTTATTTTACTCATTAGCACAAGAAATAAGCAATTTGATTTTGTCCTTCCAGGTATATTCATTTCAACCAAATAGAAACACTACAGCCAGAGATCTTTGGAGACCTTCTGAAATTAGAGCAACTGTAAGTGTTGACTCTCTATGTCCTACATAATGTTTATACAATGTAGTGACTGCTTTGGAGATAAGATGTTTGTTGCTGTCGCTATTGGGTTTTGTTTTTGTTTGTTTGTTTTTGTGTTTTTAAGAAGCAGAGACTGTACAACTGTACCTTTGCACTATAAAATGGAGTTATTCTAAGACAATTTGTGGTTTGAAATTAATGGAGAAAAGATGAACAACTAAACTTTAAAAGGATAGAAAAAGATGAACAGGCACTTCACAAGTAATAACTTATGGTAGAAATGACTGCAATTGAATATACACATCCCCTGAGACTTATCATTTCCAGTTGTAGTTATAGACACAGCAGAAATGCACCAGTTGCTTTTATTAGTATCTATCTTAATTTGTATCTATCCATCCACTGCTATCAGGATGGAACTAATCCTTAAACCCTATTATGATTGCAAGATGCCCTTTAGCAATAACCATTTGAAAACATAGAGGTTTATTACTTATAGATCAGGAAGTTTATATAGTACACCTGGATCACAAGTGGATGGAGGAAGAGGAAGACCCAGGTGGATGGAGGACCCAGGTGAATGGAGAGAGGAAGATGTATGGGCAGATCGAGGTCCTGATATTTGTGAGGGTAAGGTTGGAGGGTCAAGGGTTTCACAGGCTTTCTTTTCATTGGTGGATTTAAAATATACAAGTGGGAATTCAAAGCAAGAGACAAAAGGAGGAAAAAATAAGTTAGTCCTAATTACCAGTACTTGAAACAACCTGGATTCTCAGCAGAGAGGAGGTGACCTGGCTTGATCTAGTGATGTTCCTAGTTCTTTATCTGTCCTCTGACTAGCTATGTGTTTGAGTTAGCTCTCTTTGAAATGAATAACACTTGATATGGATATCTTGGCATTAATCTTGAGTCAGGAAACAACACTGCAAAAAACAGAATCAACTCTGGGAACTTACGGAGAAATGTTCTTGTTTATGGCAAAATTATTTTTAATGACTGCATACTAGAGATAACCTAATTTTTCAAGAATGCAAGAGAAGCTGCTATATATTAATAACATAAAATATTATATTTGTATGTATATGTATACATACATGCATATATATATAACACAAAGATGAACTTCAGAAACATTTCGAGTATAAATAAATAAATTCAAACCCTAAGCATTGCATAGTTGGATTTTGTTTGTACATGAAATTAAAAAAAAAAAATCAAGCACAGAAATCTATGTAGTACTTAAAAATCAAATGGTGGTAACTTTGACAAGAAAGAGGAGGGAGAACTCCTTCGCTGAGATTTTCTATCCATAGCCAATTTCTTTTAGTCATTTAAAAAATATTGTTTGATTCTTCCTATCTAGATAATATCCTTAAGATTTTTATTTATTTTCTTTTCAACTTTATATTATATTCATTGGTTCCTATTCTGAAAGTTGAGGAATACGTCACTTGTATCTCATATCTGATTTTTTTAAAATTCATTGTTTAGTATACAATTGACCTCAGCTTTTGGCATTTGGTAACAGAAATAAGTCAAATAGAAAAAGACCAAACAACGCCTTAGACAAGACTTTATTAAATATCTAGTATGGGGAGTAAGCAAAGAGACAGGGTTCTCTTGTACTAATTCTTTTAATAATTCCTTAGTTAAAGGCTTATGGGTGACTTGGTAATGATTATGATCTCTAACTGGACCTCTGTGTGGGCATTGTGCTACACAAATTTCACAGTTAGAGTCTGTGACTTATGGAGGTTGATAGATCAGATGTCTCGTTAGGTGCCAACCTCCTGTACTGATACTCAAAGCAAGGGCACAGTGTTAATTACCCATCATAATGTGATGCCCCTGGGACTTACTTCATCTTTCTAAATCAGATAGAATACAGAACTCAGTTATGATGTGTTTTCTTAGACGGAATAAGAAATTAAGTGATTACAACAGGGGGCACAAATAATCACCACAATGAAAGAGTTAATGATTTCAGTGAGAGTAGGGAATCTTAACAATTATATTGGACATCACAATAGGGAAGTTAGTGGTTTCAAAAGTTAATGATTTCAGCAGGGAACAGTTAAAGTTAAAAATAAGGGACAAGAATGGAAGAAGGGGAGTCTTTCCCTCCTGGCTCTCTTCCTGCTTGTTTCATTTCTAATTCTTGTTTTATTTATTTTGATAAATTTCTTAACTCTCCATTTAAGACCAATATTACACCATTTTTCTTTTCTTTTCACATCTGCATCTTGTGGATACATTTTTACATTATTAGAGGTTCAAAAATCTTACCCTATCCTTTGCTACAACTAAATTTCTTGATATTAACCATATTGCTACTAACAAATGTCTATTGTTTCAGGACCTCCATGGAAGGCAGAGGTGTTCGTGTAAGAAAAAAAAAATCTGTTTTTTTTAAGAGGATAAACCATCTGAGGAGAATGACTGACTGATACTCAGAAGTGTATCTTATCAATTTCTGAGATAATCAAGGCTTTTAACAAGGAAGCAGTAGGATCTGGAGGGTTTGTGAAGGTACATGGTTGCAATTTCCACCTTTACTGAGTTATCATCCTGCCAAAGTTTCACCTTTGTTAGTGACAAGTGTTAAAAAGTTGTGCCTGAAGAGAAATAAAGAGTGTATTTAACTGTTTCATGACTTGATGTTTTTGGTCTCTAAATTTACCTCTAAAATTAAAAGAAAAGATAAATATTTAATTTTAACTAGATTATTATAGATTCAGAAAATGTGCTGTTTTCATTTACTTTTCAAAGTATAAATATCATGAGTCTAACTGCCTTAGGCATATGTTTTCTAACAAAAGGATAATTAATTTTCATATATGATTTAAATTACTTAAAATAATGTCATATATATTTGCTTTGTGTTAGAACTTTTACCCATGCCATCTTTTCCTTTTTTAACATTGTGGTTATACTTACTTTAAGATGCAGTATATGCCTTTGCAATATCTTTACATTTTGTATGTTGCCAAATTATATAAATCATACAATCTCTTCTTTCCATCAAAGACCTGTTTATCATTTGAACTGTTTTTTGCTTGGTTTATGATCAGCTACAACCAATCCAGGATTTCTCATGATAGTGTTCAGAATCTTTCTTTTTTCTTGATATACTCTATTGCTCTACTGGGGCACATACACAAGTAATTTGTTATGAAATGGCTTTAAGGAGAAAATATTGAGTATCTTTGAATCCCTGAATATGTATGTATTCTTTTCTCATACTTAATAAATTATTTGGTATATAATTATAAGTTCAAAAACATTTTCCCCTGATCTTTGAAGACTTTGTTCTAGTTCTTCCAATCTATTAATGGTTCTATTTATGTTTTAAGCAATTAATTTTATTTTGACAGAGGATTTCAAATTTTTCTTTCTTCATATTTTAAAACTTTATACATTTGTATCAATGGGCAGACATTTTAATCATTGAACGAGACATTTCATATGCTTTTTTCGGTCTAAAGATTTCTATCCATGTCCAGTTCTTAAAGAGTCTCTTTAATGATTTATTCAACTGTCCTTTTTCTTCGTTCATTCTATCTACTCTGGTAGGAATAACTTAACTGAATTCTAGACTATCTGTTTCTCAATGTCTTTTTATCTTTTTTAATACCATGTTGTCCTGTCATTTCTAATAAAATTCTTACTTTATTTTTAAAGATTACTTCTTTAAATCATTTTGTTTTACTTCCTAAAAGTTATTTCTTATTTCCTGTTTCAGTGTCATAAAATCTTAGTTTTTTATGCTGTGTGCTTATGTATACTCATTTCTCTGAATATTTTAATTATAACCTGTTGATTAATTTTTTAGCATTTTACTTCTTTGTATTGTCCTGATTATTTTGGGATTAGTTTTCCTATTTGTTATGGTTTTCTTTAGTCATGGTCCTCCTATGCTTTATGAATTTTGGTTGTCTATTTATATTTGAAAATATTGAGTAGTAATCTGAATTTCTCTTGCTCTCCTTTATGTAGGTCTATTTAAGTTGGAGGGGACTGTAATTTAGAACTGTGTGGAAAGATGGTAAATTTCTCTTACCAAATGCTAGAATAAGAAATATTTTCTCATAAGTTTCAGCTTCACGAAAATTGCTAAATCCATTACTCATCTTTTTTTAACTTGTTCAATTTATTTAGAGAAATTATAAGAACTTTATAGAAAAATACACACTCCAACATACGCATATACATACCATTTTTTTCCCTTAGTAGTTGGCAACTTTAGCAGAGTGACAACTCCCAATAAATTGTACTTCTCTATCCATATGTTTAGTGAATTCCTCTGCTTTGAACCTCATTTCTCATTCATTTTCCCTGACCTAATTTTGCTGTCACTGAACTCAAGGAATCAGATTGCACCTACTTTATAATATTCTCTGAGCTATAGCTTTCTCTTTTTCTTCTGTCAACTCTCTCCCACCCAGAATATGTGAAATTTTTTTTATCTGTTGATGATGTTCTGTAACTAGATAATAAATCAAGACCCAATGAAACAAGGCCTCTAGGGAAAAAAATGAGGAATCTGTGTCATTTGGCTGGCATATAATCTAGTTACAGATAAATTACGCTAGGAGAGAAACAGAAGATTGACCTGATTTTCCTCCACTAAGGTGAGAAGACTTGGGGTGGACCCGATAAACTAGCAGGCTACTTGTCAGTGCCATCTCATCTGTAATCATCAACAGTTGCAAATACCTCACCCATGATGTCCCACTGCATGTGTACTTTTTCTATATAATCACAGTGTCCCCTTCATTGGGTGAAGTGGATTTGAGACAGAACAGGTCTCTCACTTCCTCAATTATGCCTCTCAATCATAAGCCTGGTTTTCTTTCGTCAACACTCATCTTCTCAAGTACTGAGCCCTTTTGAAATTACCATTGAGCAATAAATGGCTCCAAATGAGTAACTATTTCAATATCATGATTATTTACTAAATAATTTTTAAAAGCAGTGGATTTATTTAGCATGCCCTGTGATATTTGATATGAGCACTTTCAAAATGGAGAAGAGTAAAATGGTAATTTTAAATATAGTAGATTACTAACATTGAGGATGGTTTAATAAAGATTAAGAGACTCCCCTTTTATTGGTTTAGTACATATTTTACATGAAAGTACACTTCTAGTAATATTTTTCAGATATAAAGAGGCTTTTCAAATGAGAAGTAAAATATATGTATTTCATTTATTGTTTTATTCATGTTTTATATTCCTTCCATGAATGAATATTTAATTGAAGTTGACAGTAATAAAAATGAAAAATTAAATCTTGTGCTCATTTTCTACTAAAAGACTAAACTGTGAGTGTACATAAGGGAAAGTGTGAATCTCTGGCTAATGAAGAGCTGATAAATAAGCAAAGAGGACATCAGGGAATTGGAACATTCTGGACTGTTTACACCCTGCGTCTGTGATGTACCCAAAGGATTTGTGTCCATGTGCTTGCTTGTGTTAAACTCAGAGAAAAATCATGTTCATGTTGAAGGGAGAATTTACTCTTTAATATTTAACAACTACAAAGTGCTTCAAACATAAACTCAACATGTAAACCAGATGAATGAAGTTTTGATTTATTAATGTTGAAATAGATCTGTTTTTTAACCAAATAGCTGATACATAAATCAGTACCAAGGATACTGAATCCAACAATACGTTCCTGAGTGTAAGTCCACTTTTGCATCTTATACATCACACAAGACTGAAAATATTCAATATTTTACTTTTGGATTTATTTTCTCAGTTTAGTGTGAAGTCTTGATGAAAGTATTAAGCAAACAAAATCAGTATTCCTAAGCAACTTTATAGTGAGTGTGAGTTTTTCCTCAATTTAACAATTTAATGTGCTAAATATAGCTACTGTTTTCAGTGCAATACAGTTAAAATACAATATAACACAATCTTATGAACTGCCCATCTACAATAAACTTCACGAAGTCAATATATATCTTTCAAATGTATTTAGATATAGATTTTGTGATGTAATCTAGATTATAATCTATAGGAGAGCATGATTTCTTCATACTCTCAGAAAAAGATAACTATCCAATACTGTTAAAAAAAATGCTACATTTTAAAAAAGGGTGATTTTAAATTGTATATGAAAATTGATTTCTTAGATTGCTTTATTTATAAATGTTTTTAGAGACTTTTTAGAAATGTTATTAACTATCACAGCATAGGATTGTCCTACTACATAGGACAATAAGATTTAAACAGCCTAACCTTGCTTTCTATCATAATTATGTTCTTATTTTCTTCACTGGCATTTTCTTGTTTAGAATGATCTGGTTACCGCTATAGATAGATTCACAAATGTATTTGACTAATGCCTTCTTTTAAGTACTTGGGGTGGATAAAAGGGAGAATTTATCATTTCCATGCCGTTTTGCTACACATCTTTTGGTAAGAAGAGAGATACACACCGTAAATCTCCTTGGCTACTAAGCAGTTTTATTTATGAGAAAAAAATATGCTAGAAAAGATTTGGAAAAAATAGCTAAATGAAAAATTTGTGTTCCTAGATAAGAAATTACTGCAAAGAATACCATAAAAAATCATAAACATACTGTAAAAAATCCTTAGCATTGCAATCTGCAAGAGAGAATTCAAAACATGGACTTTTGCAAAATAATATGCTTCCAGTAATAGTTGGGTGTTGCAGCACAAAATATAAGAATTAAAAAAAAGTCCTGTCTCCATCCTCTAGGACAAATTGAAAATGCGGGGAATTCATGTCTATCTATATTACTGACAAGAAGATTTACAAGAGACAAGAGCAAGTCATCCAGGATGGCTGCAGCAATTAAACTCAGCAAATTGATAGGCCTGCTTTATAAAATGAAGACTACTCATTCTTTTAAATAATCTCTGTGTAAAAGTTAATAAAGAATCATCACTAAATATAAATTCCTCGTTCATCGACATTTAAAAGAAATGTCACATATCGGTATTATAACTTTAAATTCTTAGTTTTTTTCTAAATCAAATAAGTGTTATTTTATCATATATATAAAACTTATAATCAGATAATATAGTGTAAATTAAGTGGAAACTACTCTTTGAGTTTAAAAATGCTTTCCAAAAATATTAATAATATGGAAATAAATCTACTTTGTTCAAGGTATGCAACGGACAAGCAGTTGTTTAAAGCTGTTTGTTGATAAATAGAAGTCCTGGAGTCAAAAAAAAAGAAATTACAACAAAATATTATTTATTCAAAGTGAATATTAATAGTCACTTTTAACAGTTGTAATTCTTGCCTGCCTGCATAGGCGTCTGGATTCCAATGCCTTGATATGTGACTGTGATTTAATGTGGCTGGGGAAACTTTTACAAAACTATGCTCAAAATGGCCAAACTCAGGTTGCTGCTACCTGTGAATACCCAAGAAGACTCCATGGATGGGCAGTTGCTTCAGTAACAACAAAGGAATTCAGCTGTGGTATGGCATTTTATCTGTACATGTGAAGCAGAAATGGTTTTTGTTTGTTCTTTTTATATAAATATTTATAGTATGATCATTAATTTGTAAGATCTTATTATCAGAAAATGTTTATAAAGGATTTGGTTGCAGTGTTGTCAATTCCCTTTTCATCATCTGTATTTTGATTGGAAACAGTTTTTGTCATTACAAACTGTAAAATTTTGAGGAGTCTTTGAGGATCATTACATCTAACTTCCATAATTTCAAAGGAGAAATATTAAGAAAAACACTTTCCAACATCACAGTACGCTGTGACCATCATTAAAGTATCCACTTATACCTGAGTATCACTGAGTGCTAATAATCAATACTTTTGACTTGTCAAAGGAAAGCAAGTTGCAGGCCTTTCAATAAGAAAGAAGACTTATTTGTGGTCAAAGCAAAGGACAAAAGTCATATAACTCAATAGCTTTAGATGGCACTCCAAAGATTTTGGGAGCTGGGAAAGGGTTATAAAGGCAAAAACTAAAAGTGGGTTCTTTCCAGTTGTAGACGACGCTTGTCAAGACGATTATTAATGCTTGCAAGAATAGTTTTTATTTTTCTACGCTTTTGGTTTCTAAGCTAGTCCCGAACACAAAAGTCAGTTGCTAATCACTGACAAGTTTTTTCAGGAACCTGCAGATTTTTATTGGCAAGAGTACTTTCATTTATTTATTTATTTATTCATTTTTTATAATTGACCTAGTAAGCGTACTTTTAAACTTTATTTTTCCCTTTTTTTGGAATGGGGACATCTGAAAACAGTTCCTCCCTAGTGTTTCCCTGACTAGTTTCATCCTTTTTTCAATAATGACTTCCTTTTGGAATCTTTTCTTCCACAGGTTTTTCCACTATAGATCAAATAAATGTTATTATTGACTACTAGGCAAACAAGTCAACAAATTCACGACATTTCCTAACAAATAAAATATGTCCACAAATATTGCTTAAGCAATCTAAGCAAATTAAATAATGCAAACTTCGGGTTTGATAAGCATATGTTTTTACAGTTTTAATAAGGCCATCAAGCTTTACTGAAAGAATTGAGTATAGTCCCTTCGGGTTATTTGAGTCTCACTTGAAGTTTGAAGTATAAATAAAGAGCATCTATATATCTATTCTCTAATATAGTAAAATATATAATTTCAAATATAAACAAGTGAATCTAAACAAGTACATACCCATGTATGTGTGCATGCACATGTGTGTATGTTTATTTGATAATCGAACTTCCTGGATAATTGTTTAGATGATCGTTTACAAAATAAATTTGCTTTCTAATGACCCAATTACAAGTTTTTAAAAAAATTATTCCAAATAAGTGAAAAAAATTAACAAATGCAATTCCACACAGAGTGAGGAGAAAATGAGTTTTTGGTCTTTGTAATTAAATCTCATATTTTCTTTACTGTTCTTTTCTAGTACAAACCATAATTATTTCCTGGAATGCATTATGCCTTAACTAATGTCACAGCTTTCATTTTTGTGGCTTTCTTATTTGCTGTATTGGGGAGATTTTTAAAAAAACATTCTTTTATTATTATTCTACTGTAATCCTTCTATAAGGTTTGTATCTTAAAATAAATCACAAATCCTTGATGTGGTCAATACTTCTTGTATGTTACAGTCCTTAGCTACTCATTTATCCTCTATCATTGTATTCCTGTCTTTATTCAGTGCTGTTTATTGGTCAGGATATTCTTTTAGTTCCTAGAAATTCTTCACCTTTTTCTATCTCAAGGACTGTCTATTATGTTCTTCTCATAGCTCTTTTATTAATACCTGTCTTCTTAGCTATTAGTTACTTGGAAAGCCTTAATTATTCCCTTCCATGCACATCTTTGCTCTACAAAACATACTAAATCAGTCCCTTTTTTTGTAATTTATCAAAACATCATTTCTTTTTTATCTTAACTTTTTTCACAAAACATTATCACACATTTTTGTTGTTTCATTACAGTTCTTTCAGTTAAATTATAATCTTGCTAACACAGAGGCTTCATTTTGATCCTTGCTTTATCATTAATCTTAGTTTTGTGCCTGACACACTGTAGACATTAGGTTATTTTTTAAATAGACATATAAAAATATTTTTAAAAAAACGCTAGTCTATGTTTTGATCATATTAAATTTTAATGACATGAATAAGATTACTAAAAATCTACAGATTTTAGTTATGGTGAATATGTAATGGATATGCATAAAACAAAGTGCTGAATATAAAGTAATTTGGAACAGATATATTAGGTATGGTTATTTGTTAAGGATTGGAAATCTCAAATTATACACTTAAAAAAGAAGAGTTTTGTCACTTAAAAAGGATTAAAGAAAGTTATGTAAAATTTGCTATAGAAAAATGAAGTTCCCTTCTGTACATTGTTCTGTATAATTTGAATTCAATAATGTTACCAGATTCATTAAAAATAAATCTCTTCATTTCTGTACCAAAATAATTAGAATGTTTCCACATTTTACCATTCAATTATCATTTGAAATGGGATCATATCATTCATTTATATTGCTAAATAATTTTCCTCAACCAATTTTGAGATCTAGACATATAAATTCTTATAAAATGTGGAAAGTAAAAGTGGGTAGTTAGATGGCTAATTGTTGAGGGAGAGTATCCACAAAATTACAAGCTCAATTTACATACTTTGAAAAACTGATCAAAAAAGTGAAAATCTCCCAATAAATATGGTAATTCTGAACTACTAGAAATAAAAGCATAGGGAAATTTATTTCATTGGAGATTCTTTTATGCAATGATCCTTTCAAATTTCAAAAGTTTAAATCAAACATTTGTATGATGTCTAAAATGGTACATGTGTTATTGGGTAAGGATAGTTTGAAGTATAAAATTTTGATGTAGAAATTTAAATTATTTCTTGCCTTTTCTCAGTATCATAGAGTGTTATAATTGTGTATCTTTAAAATTATGCTAATAATTCTTTTGTTACAGAGAGTCCTTGAATTACTTTTGAGCCCCACAATGTGGATGTAGCATCAGGAAATACTGTCTACTTTACTTGCCAGGCTGAAGGAAATCCCAAGCCTGAGATTATTTGGATACATAACAAGTAAATACTGAACATGAGAATTATCTTTCTAATTTCAGTAGTCTATTTTTCTTTCCTCAACTAGTTAGTTTAGGGATGAAATTTCTTAAATGATCAGAATTTGTTGGAGTTGAAAATATCATTAATTCTAATGCATTTTACTTGGCCAAGGTATCTAGAGAACTTCTATTTGAAACTGCATATTTTATAAACATTAATATCAATTGATTAAAGTAATTTTAATTATTAATAGAAGGAAATAGTGGAATGAATAATATGTTTTACAATATTACAATTATTTGATATAATCTTGTCTTATTTACCTTAGGTGTAAACTGATATTTCACATTTAATATTGTAAGTCAGCATAAATGTGTGTCAGTGAATTGATAAAGAATATGCAATTTTTAAAAATTCTAGTCACTTACTTTATTCTTGTTTTATTTGAAACAATTCAGAATCTGTAAGTCTAAAAACATGAATATAGAGCAACATAGTAATAACAAACTCTTTAAAAAGAAATGGGAAAATAATACTTTATAATTCAGTGACAGTACTGAACAATTATATTATCACTAATTACACAATTAACATCATGTTCCTTCCATTTGTGCACAAAAATTTTCATTATTTTCTTCTGTCATGTATATATAAATGTGTCTATATATACACACATATACATAATCAATTCTGAATATTTTCACTTCATAATATAGTCTGAGATATAATTTTTTTATTTTTATAATAATTCAGATTTCTAAATGCAGTCAGAAGCTCAGACATGCTTCTAAAATGTGTTTTTAATTATTGCGGATAAGTGTAGGTTAAAAATAGCTTGGAACAAAGTCAATTATTAGTATTAGTACATCTGGAATCTTGCCCAAGAGAAAGACTTCAACTGATAGAATACTTCAATTTCTTTTCATCTGGAGATTGTTCAAGTGCACTTGAGAAACAGACATTGTTGTTTTCAATGTCTTAAAACTGCCTTTTCTGCTTTCTTATGCTTTAAATCCAGTCATTAGGTGTTCAAGGTTAAAAATGTACTAATATTTAGAAAAAGTCAAACAAAAAAATATCATACTGCCTGATGGACATTATGACAAGAAGTTTTTTAATATAGTGACTACATAAGCTAAGCTGCACTTTAAAAATAAATAAATTTAGAAATAAATGATAAAATAAAGCTGAAGCATAGATTGAATTGTCTCTTAATAGTAACCATTACATAATAAAATTACAAATGAAGAGACTTTAGGGCAAGAAATTATGCACATCAACAAATTGTAGTGATTTGTTGTTTACTATTTTTATATAAAAACAATACATATAGTGCCAGTGCATTAAACATAAAGTATAGCATAGCAAATAGTTTGGAACAAACATCTTTCTAATGTAAACCAGACTAAGAAAAAAAATACTGTCGTCTAATTAGAAGCTAATTAGTTGTCCCTTTCTTAACACTATCATTGTATCTATAATGACTTACAGGTCATTAGACAAATAGGTTGAGAACTGATTAGACATGAGCAGATGCAGAATTAGAGAATTAGAAGGTAGATTTGCTGGATTAAAGTAGTGTTCAAAGTGGTTAATAGATAGGTGTCTATAATGCTTAGGTACAGGAACTATCCAGTAGTATTTCCAAAAAGAGAAGTCAGAAATAAAGCTCTGAAAGTAGCATTTGGAGGACTAATTGAAATCTTCCAGAAATGAAAAAAGCAATCATGAAACTTCAGATTAAGAATTTGATTCTTGAACAGAATTTAAAACAGAAATCTATATCTAATACATTATGCTTAGAATATTTAATGTCAAAGATAAAACATTTTGTTCCAAGATAATTATGTTACAATAACAGTTAACTTTACATCAACTGAAGGTTAAAAAACTCTATTAGGATGTTAATAGAAAAAAACTGACTCCTTTAGTTTTATATCCTGTTAAATTGTCTGACAAGTAAAATAGTGACTTCTTTAGACAAAGTATTGAGCTTTAGAAATACTTGCTGAAAATACTGCAAGTAGATGTTAATAGGTAGGAATCCAATAGAAGTAAGAATTCAGTAAAAATCTCTAAGGCAGATGTTCTATGCAATTAAGCAAAGTTGAAAAAACATTTAAAAAATGTTGATAAATATGAATAGATGGCTGAAGTTTTGGAAATGTAAAAAAAATAGATTCAACAAAGAGGGAAACCCATATTAGTTTTAACACAGGTTTTACCTATGAGAGTAATAGAATGCAAAATAACTGGAAGACTAATGCATTTGGTATTTAATTTACAATTTTTCAATGCCACTAGAGGATGTTGAACATGACAGTGACATGATAAGAGGCATTTTAAAACTAAATGTGCTTTTCTTAATTTTGACCATTTTAAAGAAATTGAAGCTAGCAATTCTATTATTATAGGTATAAAAGATTACAAGCAAGCTTTGAAATTCAATTTTAAATATAGTTAAAGACACCTTCATATATGGAGAATAATTTTATTCTGTGAACATGGAGGAAAATTTAGTTATCTTTATATTTTAGGTACCTAGCCACAAATGCCCACTTCTTAGGAAGTTCCTAATAAATGCATTCTGCAATGAATTGCTTTTACTAATGGTTATTATACTTCTTTAAATCATGTGTTTATTGGTACTTTTTCAAGGAAAAATGGTAAATGAATTCTACTTGTGCAAGTTTTTATATTTTATATGTTGTTACTACTTTAATTGTAATTGATAGCATCAAAGTTACAGTATGAAAGGAACACATTGAAACGTGAAGATTTGTCTTGCATTTTTTAAAGAACATCATGATTTGTGAACAAAGAAATTTTATTAGCATAATGAAGAAGATATAACCAAAAGGAGAAATAACTAAGAAAAGAAATGACACAATTTGATTTTCTGGGTGAAATGTTCTTCTGTCTATTTAATATCATTTTGACAGTGAATCTTGGTGAATTCTATTGCGTTGTCTGAAGATAGATAGCATGCACAGATACAGAGACTTTTCATATTTGGGGGTTCAGAATCTTAGAATATTTTAGTCACATTTCTTTTTTTCTCTTTGTGGAGTGTGTGTGTGCATGCATGCGTGTGTGTGTGTATTTCTCCTTTATGTTTAAATTCTCTATCCTACTGGGTCTGAGACATATGTTGTATTGTTACTAGTCTCTCTCTTATGAGACTCTATGTCTATAAAAGAAGAATTTCTCCCACATTCTAGGGATTTGGTAAGAGCTTATAAGGTTATTATTAAAGGATATAACTCAGAGTCAGATGAGAGTGATACATAAGTCAAAGTATGTCAAAAGGGAGGGGTGCAGAGCTTCCATAATCTTTGGACAAGTCACTCTACCCAAGTCTCCGTATGTTCACCAATCCAGAAACTCCCAGAATGAATTTAAAGGAAATTAAAACATCTAAAAAATTATTCCATTCCATTTTTGCTGACATTTTCCTCTGCAAATATAAGTTAAGTTTTAGTTGATTTTAAGTTGTGCTTAAAATAATTAAATTGCTTGATACTGAAAAGTCTTTTGAATTTTGTCACTTTAAAATATTTTCTTTCTAAAATATGTATTGCGGTAACTTGATTTACAAAATAATTTGTCTATGTATGTAGGGTCACCATTTGTCAAGCATATTTTCTGATGATTGGTTCCTAAATAACTATGGAAATTTGCACTTGTAGGAATATTGAGTATCTATTTTCTTTGTCCGTGCTTGATGTAATGACTATTGAAAACAATGATGTTTCTAAAACTATTATCTTCAAAAATAGTAACTTGAAGTTCTTATTTTACTAATTGGTATATTATTTTTTCAAATCAGACTTTTCAATGGGTGAAGAACAGATTGCCTCCAACTGTCCTATTTTCTGATCCACTCAAAAATGATAAATGTGGTCATTGACTGCTTCTTTATCTTTTATGACAATGAGGATGATCTTGCTAACCCTTTAACATGTGTTTGTACATATGTGAGAATTGACTGAGATCATTAGTATTGCCACATTTTTCGATTAATAGAAAATATTTACCTGGAATTCACTGACTGTAAAATAAACAAACTGAAAGGAGAGACTTGGAATTCTCCCAGTGAACTTTTTTATCTAAAAAGAATATCATTGGTCGGTGATTTATAGGTGTTTAATAATTTTTTGAGTGATGAATGCTGAGGGTGGGATAGATTTTTTTCAACTGATACATTTGTAAATACTAGATATATTTGTGTGAACATTTATAGACCTCCTCATGCATGATCATTACATAGTTTTAAAGGAAAACAATTATTTAAAAATTTCCAACAAATAATTTTGAGTGAGTAGCTCTGCAATTATTGCTAGAAATGACTCAGAGATACTTCATTGATACGCTATGATAGTATATATCTGAATCTCTGGGTGATCATCATCACTACTTGTACTCAATTTTCCATTTAAATTGATAACAGAACATTTTTCTGGTTTCTCCAAAGTGACCCAGGTCAGTTGGAAAGGTCTAAACCCAACAGTTTAAGAAGGGGTGGATGATTATATAATTGTACTTGACTTTGATACATGTTAGTTTGAATATGAGTCATTTTTTTTTGCACTTTAACAAAATATGAAAGTATATTGACTGATTCAAGCAAAATAACTAAAGATCTAGCATATTTCTATATGATGATACTCTTAATAAATTAATTGATTCAACAATGTGCTGACAAATCTATCATAGAGGAGAGATTGCATCAGTGTCTAAATTCATGCAGCCCAGGAAGGCAGGGTATTTAAGTAGCCTTTCCCTCTAGCATTCTAACATGTCCTGTCTTGAAATCTGTGTCCCCAGTACAATCTCATTAAAGGGAAGGGGTAACTAGAATTTAACTTCATATAATTTGGATTGTTAATGTAATAAAATTAACAATTCATTATGAGTGAAATATATTTACAGTCTTACATTCTTTGTTTTGTTTAAAATTTTAAATATAATTGGCATTATGCATATGTAAATATGTATTTCCAGTCATTCTTTGGATTTGGAAGATGATGCTCGACTTAATTTGTTTGATGATGGAACTCTCATGATCCGAAACACTCGTGAATCAGATGAAGGTGTTTATCAGTGCATGGCCAGAAACTCAGCTGGGGAAATCAAGGTGCAGAATGTAATGCTCAGACACTCCAGTATTCCAGGCTGACCTTTCTATTTTCTTGATTGGATTAATGAACATGCATCGCATATCCATCCATTATTTACACTAGAACATGACCTTATTTCTTTAAAATATGTAATGCTTATAAGTGAAACTATAATTTTTATCATTCTCTAATTTTCTTTGGATAAAATTTTTTCTCTTGAATTTTAATTTCCTGCCTTATTTCTATGCTTTTGCAGTCACCACAGGTACTATTCTAGGTCTTTGCTCTTCTTTACATTATCCATCTAGCATCCTCAGAAGAGGATTCAGTGTTCAGAGACAGAGGGAATTGGTGGCATCTATGCAGGAATATAATCCTTTTAAAATATTCATAGAATCATTCATTCATAATTCATTCATTTAACAAGATTGCATAGTTAACAGTCATTATCCTTTAACATACTTTCAATGGCTTATACAAATCATACACATTAAATGTGTCATCTTATTAATATCAATGTCTCTCATCTTACTGAGGCTGTATCCTACTAGGTTATAGTCATAATTAAATAGAAAAGATTATTTTAAAGAGTAAGGAGAGGGATATAGCGTAAAGGATAGTTATGTGCTGGAAAATGTTTAAAAACTGTTGTTTGTGGGTGAGGGTAAGCTCTGATGTGCAGCATTTGTCAATTTCTGTGATATAAATATTTGCACAATGACCAATGTGAAATCACTGACACGGCATCATTTAATGTCATTTTGGGAAGAGATGTAGAGTAGCTCACCATTACATGGTATTTCTATTCAGTAGCACAGTAGATGTAAATAATCCCAAGATATTTGATCTCAGTGAACTTTATAAAAATGTATATAATTTTTTCAAACTAACCTAAATATTTTATTTGCTTTTAATATTACCTTGCATTTTCCATTTGTATTTTAATTATAACTTTATTATTTATTTTATTCACATGTATTGTAGAATATGTATTGTAGAATATTGAAATTGCAACTCAGTCTATGACTATTTCAGATCACACCCACCACTATTCTAGTGTACTTTACTACAATCTTATTTTTATCTCCTTTGTCATAGATTAATGGTCCATACAGAGGTGAATTTATTTCTGTGCACTCAATTTTGCTCCATTTGTCTATTTGCCAGACCGTTTTGATGATCTCTCTGTAGTATAGTTTGAAGTCAGGGATTATTATTCCTCTAGTGTTCTTTTGTTTTTTGTTTTTTGTTTTCTTTTTTTTAAGAGAATATGTTTGGACATCTTTTGTGGTTACATACAAACTTCAATATTGTTGTTCATTTTCCCTGAAGAGTGTCCCTGAGATTTTGATGGGCTTGAATTAGTCTGTATATTACTTTGGGTAGGATTACTATTTGTACTAAGTTAATTTTTCCAACCCATGAGCATGGAAATGGTCTTCCTTTTGTGTCATCTTCTATTTCTTTTGTAAAAGTTTTGTAGTTTTCATCATAGAGGACTTTCACTTCCTTTGTTAAGTTTATTCCCAGATTTTCAATCTATTTTTCTCTATTATGAATGGGATTTTTCCTTAATTTCATTTTTCTCTACTTCACTCTTTACATATAAGAATGCTATTCACTTTTTTAAAGAAAAGGTGCAGGCAGAAATGAAGGCAATCAGGCAAACAGGCAGAAAGAGATAAGAGGAAGAGGCATTTTTATTTTTATTTAATTGTTGACAGAGGTTGTTTTCCCCTAGGACCTGGGACTCAAACCCAGGGGTGTGTTGCTTACTTCTTTGGAGGCAATTGATCTAACTGCTACTCCACCAAGGCACACTGATTTTGGGTGTAAAATTTATATCCTGTCACTTTGCTATATTCATCTATTCTTTTATTATGTTTTGTTGGATTCTGTGATTTTATAGGTATAAAATCTGTCACCTGCAAATATTGATAAATGTATTTGTTCTTTTCTAACTTAGATAATTTTACTGATTATATTGATGGAGGTGAGGTATTGAAGTTCCCTCCTACTATTGAGTTACTGTCAACATCTCTTGTTAGCTGTCATTATTTATTTTATATTCTTAAGTAATCTTTCATTGGGTACATATATGTTAATGACAGTTACTTCTTGATGTATTACCGCTTGACCATCCTTGCCTCATGTTATCCTTATTTATATGGTAGTTAAATCTTGGTTATTAATAATATTGTAGCTTTTTTTTTGTTTTTTGATGCCCATTTCTTTGAAATGTAGGTGCTCTTGACTTTAAAACTATGTTTATCTTTGGATCTGATATAGGTGTCTTGTAGGCATAACATAACTGGCTTGTGGTTTGTGTTTTTGATCCATCCAGTCACTTTCTGTCTTTTGATTGCTGAGTTCAGTCTGTTCACATTTAGGGTTATAACTGATATGTAGGTCAATGAGGTTGTCTTTTGAGCCTTTGTTTTATGTCTCTGTTGCTTTGTTTCACATTTGATTTTTTTTTGCTACTTCCTCTGGGTGGTCTGCATTGTTGATCCTTTCAGTTTTGTCTTCTTACAAGCTATGTAATTTATTCGGATTGTATTTTGTGGCTGCTGTGTGAAATTTGTGCTCTTTGATCATCTTTAATAAGCTGACCATATTATATTTGTAGGTCTGTACAGATTATTTGTTTTTCTTTCCCCTTTTATTGTTTTTATACATCTAGGAAATTTAGTGATCTATTGGTTTCTTGGACCTACGTGTTTACTTTTGCGACAGATGTGTGAATTTTTCCTACTATTCTTTAAATGTTTTATGCTACTTTCCCCTCTTCTCTCCTTCAGAGATACTTATTACCCTTATGTTTGTTTTTCTCCTGGTTTCTGATATTTCTCAGATTTTCTTCATTTTTCCTTAATCTTGTTTATGTCTCCTATTCCCTGAGGGTCATTTCTATGATCCTCTCATCAATTTCTGAGATTCTTTTCTCATGAGATTGAGTCAGTTTATGGAGTTTTCCATGTTTACCTGCAAAATAATACACTGTGTTTTTTAAATCTCTAGATTTCTGCTAGGACTTTCTTCATGGCCTCAATCTCCTTGGTGAAGCACACCCTTTTTATCTGTCACTTTCTGAGGTCTTCCAGTTGCCTTTGGGTAGTCACATGTGTTTCCTGCAACTTATTAAGCTTTTTTTATAACCATTATTTTGAGTTCTTTATTTGTTAGATTGTTCCAGTTTATGTAATTATGTTTCTTCTCTGGCATCTCTTTGTGCCATTTGAGTTTTGTTTTGGGGGTATATAGATTTTGGCATGGCTTTCTTTTCTGTTTTGTGTTTAACACTGACTTTTTTATCTGATTGTCTGACAGTGACTGTAGTACTGCCCCCACATGGTCTTCAGAGACACTGCAGGCTGTTGAAGCTTGCCAGAGTGGTTGGTGGGGCCAAGGCTAAGTTTCCTCTCTGCCATGTTCAGTTGGTTGCTGAGGCTGAGTTGTGACATATCTGGGGCAGTCTGCCTGCTTCTGCAGGGGTGGAGGTGACTGGATTTTTCTATTCGTTGCTTGCCTGGTTACTAAATGTATTTTTTAAAATAGTTACACTTAAAAAGAAGTTTGCAAAATTCTGAAAATTGACATGTGACTCTCCAGAGCTAGCTCTCACACACCCCTTCCAGTGAAGGAGTCTTTATAGCAATTGAGGAGCTGTCCTTATTTAAAACAGTTTTCTTTTTTAAACAAGAGCAATGACACCTAGGCTTAAAACAAAGAAGAGAAGAAGAAAATCTGAAGGGGTTGAAATATTATTTTAGTAGAATGGGCTGTAAAGTAGACAGAGCAGGGCACATTCAATTCATGGAAGTTCTGGATGCCTGGAGAATACAGATGAAGGGCTGGAATTACATTAGATTTGGAGATAAAGCACCGTCAGCTCATTTAGACTATTCATGACTGTAAGAGTGATCTGAACGAGACTTTTATTTTATAACGACCTCTTTGGCAGCAGTTTGGTGAACAAGCTTGAGGACAAGGTAGAATGAAGAAGATAGCCTGGTTTTCCAATGATGCATAAGAATAGTATCTTGGATAGGGCAGTAACAAACTGAGTAGCTAAAACTTCACTGAATTGCACATTATTTTAGGATAAATATTCTATTCAGTTGGAGACTGATAGAAAGAAAATTTCTTGCATATTTGATAGTAACTTCTGATTGATAAATCTACTCGATCCTTTCAAATTCTCATTCTCTTTAACCTCTAGGTCAAGTCTAGTACTGCATATGGAAGTGTTCCTATTTTATTTTTCAGTACATCATCTCTGTTAGGTCCAGTCTAAGACCCTCATTTATCTTTCTCAGTCTTTTCATCCTGCTTTGATCATGCCTCGTCACCTTTCCCTCCCCTCTCTTCCTCCATTAGGAACTGCCCTGATCACATTTCTTCCTCCTTCTTTTAGCTCTCCTTGAGTTTTAAATATACTCCTACACATTACCTTGAACAATTAATGTAAAATGCATGGATATTCTATTGCTGATTTTGTTCCTGAGATTTGATTGATATTGCCACTGTCTTTCTCATTTTATACACAATACTTTTATATCCCCCATAGTTGTCTGCACTTTGTGTTTGCCATCTCTGTTGATATTAACATCATCCCAAACTTCAAATTCAGGCTCTACTGCTACCTATTTTTATGAAGTCTCTAAAATGTTAATTCCACTATGAAGCTGATTATCTTCATTTCTATTTTACAGTCATTGACTCACTTAAAAGACCTATCTTCAACTCTTATAATGCATTTATGTGTACACTTTCTTCCCTCCTGTCAGCACATTTTTATAACACTATGCACCTAAATCTAAACATAATAATTTCTAAGATATATAGTAGCTCCACAGAGTATGTGCTTTGTCCTCTGTCCTGTTAGCTAAAGAATAAGCAAACAAGGAGAGGAATGTGCCTTTTCATCTTTATATATTTTCAATATTTAGTATTTTACTAATATACTTAAGGTATATAATATTGTTTAAATTGAATTAAATTTTGAATGTTAGAGTACATCACTCTCCCTGTTCTTCAGGGTATGTACATTTCAAGGATCAAAAAGTGCTCAAAGCTTTGACATAATAATTAGACATATTTATCACCTTAATACATCTTTTATTCCTGCTTGGGATTTCCAGAAGATGACACTCTTATGAATCAGTAATAGATGAAAACCTTATATGGAATCGAAGTTTTGTATTTATAAGGAGATTTTGTGAATTAATTTGGAATCCATTTAGTTGAAAATTTGACTAGACCTCACTAAAACATAAAATATTGTATGTTTATTTTTGTGTCCTAGGTAGTGTAGGTGTTGTCCATAAAATGCGACACATTTGTGTGTGCTGGTGGGATAGTAGTTGGATAAGGTCAGCAAGTATCTGGGGTCCTTGGTTTGTGTCCTTGGGCCAGTGGGATGAACAACTAAGGAGAGTTAATGAAATGCTTTGTCTTCCTCCTCTCTATTCCTTTCTACTCACCTGTTCTTGCCTGTATCTTTCCTCTAGAACAATTAAAGAAAAGTGACAAATTAGACCAATGCTTTAGTGATATATTTCTATTTTTTAATTATTTGCAAGTAGGCTTTCTACTCTCTGCATTTTTGTCACTTCTTAATTGCAAGGTGACTCCTATAACCCAACTCACACTTCTTTCCCGATTTGCAGGAGGACAGCTCCCTCAGGAAGGTCGGCATACAGTTTTCTCTTCTGGTACTTTGAGAATTGACCATGTAGCACAACATGATCAAGGTTAATATGAATGCCAAGCAGTCAGTCCATTGGGAGTGAAAAGAGTGTCTGTACAGCTGATTGTAAAACCCAAAGGTAATGCATACTGTGCTTGTTACATTGAGACAGCATCCTTGAACAACCGTCAATTCTATTCTTACTATATATTATGCATATCAGTTGCTTCTTATTATTTGAAAGGTGTTGCAGTTCTTTCAGAGGAGAAGACAGTGCAGATAGCAACTAAAATGCAAAGGCATAAAGATCTTGAAAGAATGACTTAAGATTCAAAAAAGAATGCAAAGGTGAATAAAGAAATTGGTGAAAATATAGATAATATTTAACATCAAAACAATTCGCAGTAGTAGTAGGAATGTAGTTGCAGTAGCAGTAGTAGTAGTATAGGATAAAAATACTTTAATATTATCTATCACAATTTATTTAATGTTACATCAAATACTGCTACTAATAATAATGAAAATTGTTGAGATGTGGCATTAAATAAAATAATAATTTAATGCCACCTAACAATGGGGTATTTGTGGGAAAATAGTCATTGAAATTAAAATGGCATAATATTCTTGTACAGCGAGATGAGGGGTTGGTTAATCAATCTTAGGGTTTCAAAGGAATGAATGCCAAAATTATCAATGCTTAGAAGTAACCAAATAAATATGGTTATAAATTTCAAATGAAAATATTGAATCAGAGAACCAGGAAATTAATTTTTAAAAATTCATGTCAATTAATTTGCAGGTAAAATTCTGTAAATATTATAAGATAAATAATAACCCAGTATTATACAATTTCTTCCAGAAAACAAGAGAGGGAATAGTTTCAAACTTGAATTAATAAAGGAAATTCTGAGAAAAAATTCAGAATAATCTCTTTATAGTATATTGTCCAACCAAATGTATTGATTATTAATAAATTGATGGGGACAATTTTTTTAATATTCTCAGAAAATATTTATACATTTATTATCTACACATTATTAATAAAGCTAAGAAATATAGAAATAAGCAACTTAAATGTTTTCTACCAAAATATCATTTTCAGAAAAAGTTAAAGAAAATTATGTTTTTCCAGGTAAAATGATAAAAATATTTTCTTAGGAATTAGAAAATTCATTGCAATTATGAAATGGAAGTTTCTAGCCTGTGCAAAAAAAGAAATAAATAGAAACAACAGTTATAAATTTTAAAAGAATATATATAAATATATATACTTTTTGTTATTTATGTAGAACATAATTTTCTAATAATTCTAAAACATCTAAAATACAGTCAGAATTAATATGAGTTTAACAAGATCATTGAATATCTTAGCAACAAATAAAAAAACTTTTCCCTTTTATATGCTGGCAATAAAATAATACCTAATTTAACTTTAATTTTATTTTTAAAGTGATATTCATTAAAATAGTAAGTAAGTATGTTACTTATAAATCCATAATACTGTGTACCCGGATTTTCTAGCAGATAATGCAAGTGGACATAGCCCACATATATCCTGAGGACCCAGGTTTGAGACACGGGCAGGGGTGAACAATCAAGATGAAAACCAGAATAAAGTGTTTCTTCCTCTTCTTGTCTTGCCTGTCTGCCAACTCACCTTCATTCCTGTATGCACATTATCTAAAAAAAAAAATGTATGATATATTTCTGTTGAGTGTAGATATGGTGTTGTATATCTCTAGAGATTATTCATATAGCTTAACTGAAACATGATACACATTGTTAGTAACAAAAAGTTTGAGAGTAGATTTATTGTTAAGTATTTTGCCATTATAAAATAGACAAAAATAAATAATTGAGCCTAACAAATCATAGGATTTCATCTTTATTTATTCATCTGAGGATGGGCACTTAGGTAAATTCCAAATCATGGCGATTGTAAATAATGCTGCAATAGACATGAAGGTGCAAATATCGCTGAAAATTAGTGTTTTTGTGTTTTATGGATAAATACACAAATTGTATTCTGACTGACAGTAAAAGAAAAGTGTTTATTTTTCTCATTATCCTCAGCAACATTTGATGTTTAGAGACTTCTGAGTAGTAGCCAGTCTTATAGGTATAAAGTAAAATCTTGTTGTTATTTTGATTTGCATTTCCCTATATTAAGGGAGGAAGAACATCTTTTCATATGTCCTTGGCCATCTTTATTTCTTCTTTGGAGAAATATCTACCCAAATCTTTTGCCCAATTATTGATTAGTAGCTTATTTTTCTATTAGTGAGCTTTTATGTATATTTTGGAAATTAAGCCCTGTCAGATATATTAAACATAAATATCTTCAGTTAGTATGTTGTCTTTTTGTTTTGGTGATTGCTCCTTTTGCTGAGCATACAATTTTTAGTTTAATGTAGTCCCATTTGTTTATATTTATTTATGTTTCCCTTGATTATGGAGTTGAATACCCAAAGACCGCTCTAAGGTTGATGTCTTGGAACACCTTTACTTTGTGCTCTTCCAAGTATTTTAATGTTTCCAGTCTCTAATTCAAGTCCCTAATCTGTTGGAATTAATTTTTATATGATGTTAGAGAGTGGTTTCACTCATTCTTTTATGTGTAGCTGTCCAGTTTCTCCAACATCATTTGTTGAAAATATTTTCCTTTCTCCATTGAATGGTTTTGTATCCTTTGTTATAAATTAACTGACCAAATATGAGTGAGTCTGTTTCTGGTGATTCTGTTCTATTCTATTAATCTGTTCCTCTTATTATTCCAGTACCATATAATTTTGATCACTGACACTTTGTAGTATGTCTAATGATCTGGGAGTGTGATATTTCCAGTTACATTCTTTTTTTCTCATAATGGCTTTGACTGTGTGGGTTCTTATGTTATTCCATACAGATTAAAAATTTTGTCGTCTCTTTCCTTTAAATACGTCTGAGATTTTGATGGAGATTGCATTATACATGTATATTGCTTTAGATAAGATGGACATTTTAACAATGTTAATTCTTCCTGGTCATAAGCATGGGATATCTTTCCATCTCTTTTTATCTTCCTGTATTTGTTTAAGAGAGAGTTTTCTTTTTACAGAACTTTCATCTCCCTTTTTAAGTTTATTCCAAAGTATTTGATTCTTTTTGCTTCTATTGAAAAGGATTAATCTTCTTAATTTAATTTTCTTCTGTCATTATTTGCATATAGAAATGCAACAGACTTTTTTGCATTGATGTTGTAATCTGATATTTTATGTATGCACCGATTAGTTCTAGAAGTTTTTTTTGATGAAATTTATAGAGTTGTCTAAATATATTGTCATTTCATCTGCAAATAGTGATAGCTTTACTTTTTCCTTTCCGATTTGGATTCCTTTTTTTAATGCTTCTCATCTAATTGCTCTGGCTAAGACTTCCAGTATGATGTTAAATAGTAGTGGTGAGAGTGGACAGCCTTGTGGTTATTCCTGATATGAGAGGAAACACTTTCAGTGTGGTATTGGCTGTGGGTTTATAATATGTTTATGATGGCTGATTCTTCTGATGTAGGATTCACTTTGCTAATATTTTGTTGAGAAATTTTGCATCTAGAGATATTGGTATTGGTCTGTAAATTTCTTTCTTGGTGACATCTTTATAGTTTCTGGTATCAGTATAATGTTAGCATCATAGAAAGTGTTTGGAAGTGTTCCCAGTTCTTCAGTTTTTTTTGAAGAGTTTGAGAAGTATAGGTATTCTTCTCTGAAGTTTTGGTAAAAATTGATTTTTCATTTGGTGGGAGGCTTTTTATTATCTCTTTAATTTCCTTGCTTTTGATAATTCAGTTCAGGTTTTACATTTATTCATGATTCAATCTTGGTAAACTGAATATTTCTAAAAATCTGTACAGGTCCTGTAGGTGGTACAATATATTGGCACAAAACTGTTCAGAGTAGTCTCATGATGTTTTTATTTCTGTGGTATCTGTTGTATTTTCTCTTTCATATAAGATTCTAGTTTCTTTTTCTCCTCTTCATGAGTCTAAACAAATGTTTGTCAATTTTGTTTATTTTTAAAAGAATCAGCTTTGACTTCATTTGGATTATATTTTTTATTTATTTCTGCTAAATTTATATTGATTTTTACCTTCTACTGCCTTTTAGTTTCAATATTTCTTTCTCTAGTTCTTCAGATTTAGAGCTAGAATACTTGTTGCAATTTTTTTATTTCTTGAGGTAGATCTGGATTGCAATAAGCTGCACCTCTTAGTACTGCTTTTTCAGTATCTCATAAATGCTGATTGCTTGTGTCTTGATTCTCTTTTTCCAAATAATATTTGATATCTCCTTTGATATCCTTCTTTAGCCAAAAGTCATTCAGAAGCATGTTGTTTAGCTTCCATACATTTTGGAGATTTCCAGTTTTCTTTTTGTGGTTGATTTCTAAATTAAAAATCATTGTGATCTGGAGAAGATGCTTGGTATAATTCTTGATCTTTGTTAATTTGTTGAGACATGTTTTATATCCCAATATATGTTTTATCCTCAAAAATGTTCCATGAGCAATTGAGAAGAATGTGAATTCTATTGTTTTTTCGTGAAGTATTTCCTATATGTCTATTAGATTCGGCTGTTCAAATTTGTCATTTAAAGCTGTTGTTCCCTATTAATTTTCTGCTTCCTTGATATATCTATTAAGTGGAAAGTCTCCTACCATGATTGCATTTCTACCATTGTCACTTTAGTTCTGCTAATAATTGCTTTATGTATTTCAATGTTCCTTCTTTTGTGTCTTATTGCTGAATTAACTCCTTAATTATTATAATATCCCCATCTTTCTTTATTTTCTTTAGTTTGAAGTCTATTTTATGTGAAATAAGTATGACTGTTCCTGCCTTTTTCTGTTGCCATTTAACTATAAGATTGTCTTCCAACCATTGACTTTGAACCTATGTTTATCATTTGAAAATTGAGTCTTCTGAATGCAACAGAAAGTTGAGTAATGGTTTTTAATCTATTTGATTACTCTTTTAATTGATAAATTCAGTTCATTAACATTTAGGGTGATTATTGATATCCAACTGTTTCTGGCTATTTTGTTAATTGTTTTTTGGGTGCTGCTGCATACAGTACCTTTGCTTTTCTCTTTTTCTTCATTGGTAATTTAATGCATTTCTATTGTGTTTGGTTTCCCTTTTTGTTTTCTTCCTTGCTTTTTCCCTGGAGATATGCTTTGAGGCTACCCTGGAGTTTGCATATAACTTTCTATGTTTATATCGTGGTTTTACCTGACAGCGGTTAATCTTGATTTCATTCTAAACATTCACATTTGTGTTCTTCCCCCCTTTTTTGACATCTTTCTGCTTTTGAGTGGGGCTTCTTTATATTTTATGGAACTTTGCTTAGTGTTGTTTTTTTTTTTTTTGTAAGTTTGGTTTCACGGTCATGAATTCCTTTAACTTTTACTTATTTGAATAGCTTTTTATTATTCCTTATATTTAAGTGATAATCAAGCAGGATAGGGTATCACTGTATGGAAATCATTTTCTTTCATCACTTTGAATATATAATGCCATGCCTTTCTGGCCTGTAAATTTACAGTTGAGAAATCTAATAAGAATCTTATGGGGGCTCCTTTGTATGTAACTCATTATTCTTTATCTGTTTTTAAGATTCTCTCTTTTTTGATATTTTTGATATTTTAATGATGACTTTTCTTGGTGTAATATTTTGAGCTTCTGTTGTTTGAACTTCTATTCCTTGAACTTCCTAGATCTGGAGGTATGCTTCCTTCTTCATGTTAGGTAAATTCTTAGCTATTATTCCTTCAAATATAGTTTATGAGCCCTTCTCTCTCTCTTCCTCTTCTGGAACCCCTATAATATGAGCATTGTTTTTCTTCATGCTATGCTTCAGGTCTCATGCTTACCTTATGTAAATACCTGTGCTAGATTGCTGTTGAATTGCATAGAATAGACTTGATCTTGATCTTGAACACTGGACTTTGTTTAGTTGTGTAATACAACACCGGTCTTATTTGTTGCAGCTCTAAGGTAAGTCCTGTGTTGAGGCCTGAGAATACACCCTTCAGAGATGTAATTGGTCTAGTGAATACAGGTTTTCCCCAGGGTCACAGATATGAACAATAAAGCCCATTGAGATGGACCCAAGAGTTGCGGGTTCATAGTGAACAAGTAAGCCAAAGTTCCAACATAGCCCATACAATGGAGATAACTGGTAACTTATTAGAACCTCTTGTCTGTAAGTCTTACATTCTTCCAGAGAAGCTGTAGTTCCAATAGGGGCTTGTAATCATGCCCTTAGGCCTGGGGGTGGAATTTCAGGAGGGCTGACAGAGCCGCAACAGTGTGTTTATGGCAGAGGGCAGGCACTTTTGCAAGGGACTTTCACAAGGGGTCTCACATTTTGGGTCCTTTCTGGAGATTGTCTTCATTTGCTGGGGTGCTAGTCCTCTTTCCCTCTCAAACTAAGGTCTCCTGTCTCAGTGACTTCAAGCCAGCTCATGAGTGCCCACTGCTGGAGAAAGTCCTTCATTTCAGGGAGCACGTCAGTTTCACCTGACTTCCTGTGACATGGAGTCTCACAACAAAGAGATGTGTCATCATGAAACATGGGCCTCTGTTACCTTTTCTGGAGGTGTATGTCCCCTAACTCGCTGTAGAGATGCTGGTTCTGTTTCTTCTTCAGGATTATGATAGCCAAATAGATGTTTTCTTAGTTGTTCTGTGGGGGAGGAGGTAGTATGAGATCTTAAACAGTTCACGACCTTGGAACTGAAATTGCTTTTGGATTTTAATGAGGATATCTATGAGCATGGGGCTAAAGTACATATTCCACAGTTGTGAATAAAGTCATTTAGAAGTAAGACGATGTGTTGATTGAGAAGATGAGTAAGCTAAGAATAGGAACGTCCTGAAATGTAAAGGGAGAGAAAAGACGTGAATGATATCAAAAAGGAATTCCAAGAAACAAAGAAGAGGCAGAAGTTTCAACAAGTAAGTGAAAAAAATTGTCTCCAGAAGGAAGAGAGTGATTAAATGTGTCAAAAGCAGAAGGGAGAGAGAGAGAGAGAAAGAGGGAGAGAGAGAGAGAGAGAGAGAGAGAGAGAGAGAGAGAGAGAGAGAGAGAGAGAGAGAGAAACTCCAAACAACTATGGACAATTAGAGATGAGAAACAAAAGGCAAATGAAGGGATGCCGAAGTGCGAGGGAGGGGTGGGAGAAATGGGATGAAGGGAATTAACTATAAAAGAAGGGAGAAAAATGGGTGGGATATTAGTAAATCTACTACACTATTTGTAAATGTAAAAATACCACTGCGCATATCTCAAAAGAAGTCATTGTCATAATGAAATATTCCTTCAATAATAATAATAAATAAAATTAAAAACAGAATGTGTCAAGTCATAAAAAGTGTACTTTCAATAAAGACTAGACATTTTTTATATTGAATTTAAGCATCTAGATGAACAGTTACACCAAAGCCTTAGTGTAAATAGATTAAGATGAGCAGAAACTTTTTTTCAAGAAATTTCTTCATGAAGGAACAAATAGGAAGGTGGCAATAAGTTGAGCAGGGTCAAGGAGACTGTTTTCTGAGTTTATGTTTTCCTGAAAGGTTGGAGGACCTAGAAAAAAGAATAAGGTAGGAATGTATAGTCTAAGATCTCTCAGGTGACAAGATGGGATGAGATAAGCTAATTCAATCAAGTAATTTGCCTATAAGGTAAGAGGTATTTTTTCAGGTTAGATGAGTGGAGGAAGGGAGGTAAGCATAAGTGCATAAAGATAACATTCTATGAAAGAAAATAAGTTTAGGAAGTTGAATCTACAGTCAGATGATTTAGTGTTTTTGTGTGGAATATACGATGCTTGTATTTTGAAGAAGGGTGTGGTGAGAGATGAAGTAGGTGAGTTGATAAGAGTAGTAAATTTTTTAAAATATTAAATAGAATCTAAAGTGACAAGGGCAATTTGTCCCTGATAAATCAGGACATTCCAAACATATCTGAGGGGACATGTGAGAAGAAAAAGTAAAATTATGCTTAACAGAAGACAACAGGGTAAAGGAGTTGGGAAAGTTGGAAGGAAAGTGGTAGATGTGACCAAACTGCTGTCTTGGCTAGAAAGGAAGAAAAGGACTATGAGTGTGTTGGCTAACAGGAAAGACGAAGGTTCCTAAGAATCTACATGAAGTCAATGTGAAAAGAGGAAAGATCAGAGGTGAAGGTTTTGCTTTAGAGTGTGGTATTATATATTTGAAAAAAAGTCTAAGTGATACGCGATGATAATGAGTAACTGTTCTGATGGAAGGTGAAAGTGGTTAGATGATGTAATATTAGATATTAGAGATTTCTTGGTTGAATTGGGTGAGATATTTTCTAATAGTCACTGGTTCTCATGAGATATCTACTATGCAGTTTTTAAATTTTATTTTTATTGTGGAAATTATTCTGCACATTAGAATAGTTTCCTATGTATAGGTTGCCCATTTCTACGGTATATTTCAACATACCATGCCCTCCGCCAAATTACCAAGTGTTCTTCCCCAGAGTCCAGTGGGCTCCACCATCATTTGCCCCTGCCCCCCTCATTCCTTTTGGTAACCTCAGTTTTGTTGCAAATGTTTCAGATTTGGTTATGTTTCATCTGTTCCTTTGTTTTGTCTAATCATAGTCCACCTATGAGTGAGCTCATCTGGTATCTATCTTTCTTCTTTTGACTTGTTTCACTTATCTACTATGCATTTTTTAGGAATGTATAACTCATGGTTTCAGCAAACCTAAATACATGTATTAACATAATGTATCATATAATGTTTGAATACAACAAAAAATGGTCACTAAAAACAAACTTTTTTCTTGTTAATAATTTTTTGATGTTATCATGCACTTAATTTTCTTTGTACAGCAAGACATTAAGAAAGATTCAGTGAAAGTTGTATAACTATTACTCAAATTAATAAGCACACTTTAAAAATAAGCTTGAAGACTGTTTTGTTGCTTTTCTTAACTTCAGCCTACTTACGATTAACTGTGGTTTGGGGTTTGCATGTTCACATAGTTGAATTATTTCAATTAAACTTTTTGTTTTGAGATGTAGATTCACTTTTGGTTCTGAGAATAACAGAGACATTTAGATTCACCACCAACTAAAACCCTGGAAACTTTTTAAGTGTTTTCAATTTCCATAATTACATTATGGAAATGTTATGAAAATAGAATCATACAGAGTGTAACCTTTTCTTTTTTTTCCACTCAGAGTAATTACTTAGAGATTCATCTATATTCTTTGTGATCAGTAGTGTTTTGATCATTAAGTAGTTCTGTTTTATTGTTAAGCAACATTTCATGATACAAATATATCATATTTTGTTATGTTAGTGAATATATCATATTCACTAAGAGAAGTTCACATGGGTTGTAATTTTTTATTATCACTAGAAATCTGCAAACAACTGTGTTTATGTTGTGTGTGCGTGTGTGTGTGTGCGTGTGTGTGTGTGTAAACTGAGTTTCTATCTCTGGACTATTTTGGGGATAAATACCAAAGAGTATAATTGCTGGGTTGTATAGTAGCTGCATGTCTACAATTGTTAAGGAAATTTGCAAACTCTTTTCCAAAGTGGCTTTACCATTTTAAATTTCCAAAAGCAATATGAATTATCCAGCTTTTCTGAATCCTTCCCAGTAATTTGCATTGTCACTATTTTTGTTATATTATTCTGATGTGCGTGTAGTGATATTGTGGTTTAAATTTGCACTTGCTTAATAACTCCTGATATTGAGCATCTTTTCATGTTCTTATTTGTCACCTATTTATCTTCTTCATTGCGATGTCATAACTTTTGTCCATTTTCTCTTTCAATTATTTTCTATTTTAGTGTTGAATTTTGAGGATTCTTTATATATTGTAAACTCTTCGTTATGTACGTGGTTTTCAAGTATTCTTTATAAATCTATAACTTTTCTTAATTCTTTCAACATGGTCTTTTACAAAAAAAAGTTTATACCTTGTTGATTTTTTTTTTATGGATTGTACTTTTGATGCAAAGTCTTTTGATGCCAAGCCCTAAACTGCAAAGGTTGGCTTTCTCCAATATTAAAGTTTCATAATTTAATATTTAAGTTTGTGTTTTGAGTTATTTTTGCATATGATTTAAGTTGCATTTGCTTTGTTGAGAAGTCCTCCATTGAATTGTTTTTGAACTTTTGTCAAAATTATTTGAAATGATTTCTGTGGTTCTATTACTGGGTTCTATTTTCATTGAGGTATATTTCTTTGTTACCCCCAGCAGTGTTTTGCTTACTACAGCTTTATAAGCAGTCTTAAAATCTGGCATGCTGATTCCTCTCACTTTCTATCTTATTTTTGCTGATATTCTGATAAGAATTGCATTAAATCTAATACCAATTTATGAAGAAATCTTTACTGTTTTGATACTTCTAATCCATTAATATGATTTCTCTCTTCACTTATTTAGAATTTTTTTATTTTTTACATCATCAATTTAGTTTCAGCATATGAGTGTTATATTTTTATTAGATTTATACCTAAGCAGTTTAATATTTTAACAATTGTAAATTATATATCTAAATTTTTGTGCTTACATAGCCATTGCTGAATTTATAAACAAATAAGAACTGTTTTGCATTTGTCTTCTGTCCTATGATCTTTCTCAACTTACTTTAAAGTATTTATACATGCTACTTAGAATTTATACAGAGACAAAGTTACCTAGAAATAGGGATAATTTCACTTCCAATTTGTATGTCTTTGATGTATATTTCTCTTTATTGCACTGGTTTGAACTTCCAGCACTATGCTGAATAAGATTGTGAGAACAGACATCCTTGCCCTGCTCCCTAAGTGAGGTGGAAAATGTTCACTCTGTTACCATAGAATATTTACTGTAGGTTTTTGTCCACGAAACTATAAAATGTCATAATCCTTTTATATAAAGTTTATATAAACTTGTTTTATATATAGCAAGTTTTGATATAACATGTTTAACATAGCAAACGTCATACTTTGACCCAGATTTCCTTCTTTAGCTATTATGACAGATTCCACATATAGATTTTCAAATCCTGAAATAATCCCTACTCAGCTATGGTATATAAACTGTTTAGTATTGGCAAATTCTGTTTGCCAGTATTTTGCTAATTACTTTTGTTTCTATTTTCATAAAAGGGACTGATCTGTAGGATTTATTTCTTTGGGATTGTTTTTATTTGATATTGTCTTTATCTGTTCTTGATATTAAAATAAATATCTAATAAAAGTCAGGAGATATGCATTCCTTTTCTATTTTCTAGAGTAGATTATATAGAACTGTATTGTCTTTTTAATATTAGGTATATTACTCCAATAAAATGATTTCATATCTATCATGGAGTTTTTTTGAGTTCAGAAAATTATGTATTGAATTGTCTTAATAGTTTTAGGGTTATTCCAGTTATCTAGCTTATATTAAATGGTGATAGTCTGCATTTTTTGTAGGAAATAAAGGTGGAATCTTTTTATCTTAGTTTATAAAACATTTTATTTAAAAAATTATTATTCCATTTACACATTACAGAAGTGACAAAATTATAAAGAATATGCTAGTCTTTAGCAGGGGTTAGGTATGGTGGGTAAGAGAAAAGTTGATGTGACTATAGGAGAAAGCAGGAAGATCTTCACAAAGACAAGCAGTTCTGTATCTTGATTGTAATGGTAGTTACAACAATCTACACATGATGAACTGATGTAGAACTAGGCATACATATTGTTCCAATACCAATTTTCTACTACATTAAATTGAAGCATTGGGGTCAACTGCATGAAGGTTGCACAAAATAAATATCACTGAAAAGGGGAATTTCAAATAAAAACAGAAAATTTAATTACTGACAATAATTTTCTACTATATTACTTTAAACAGAATATCAGGGTTTTTCCTGAATGCACAGGTTTTCAAATGCCTCACAAAATTTCTAATGTACCATTATTATTCTCTTTCTTTTCTGAAGTGGGTTAGGTATAGTTATGTTTTGAATGATTTCCATTTTTATTTCCTTTTTCATTTTTTCCCTGGAGACATATTTGAGGTTACTCTGAAGTTGGAATTAAGAATTCTCTGTTTATTTCCCATTTTTATTTGAAAGCAGATTAGTCATATACTATTCTAATCATCTACATTTTTATTCTCCTCTCTTCTTCCCCAGTATTTTTATTTGCTGTCTTACATTTTTCAGGTGGGATTTCTTTGCACTTTATAGAGCATATTTTAGTATTTTCTTGTAAGATGGTTTTGTGGTGATTAATTCATTTAATTTTTGCATATCTGAAAACATTTTTATCATTTCTTCAGTTCTGAATGATAATCTTGCAGGGTTTAGTATCCTGGCTTGAAAATCCTCTTCTCGACACTTTGAATATATCATGTCACTCCCTTTTGGCCTCTAGAGTTTCAGTTGAGAAATCCACTGATGATAGCATGGGGATTCTTTTGTATGTGATTTGTTTTTCTCTAGCTCCTTTCATTATTCTTTCTTTATCTTGTGTTTTTGACATTTTGATAAGTTATCTAGGTGTAGGTCTATCTGGGTTTCTTTTATTAGGAACTCTTTGAGTTTCCTGAATCTGGAGGCTTGCTTATTCCTCATGTTAGAGAGGGTCTCAGCAATTATTTCTTCAAATAGTTTCTGCCCCCTTTTCTCTCTCTTCTCCTTCTGGGACACCTATGATATAAATATTGTTCCTTTTGATGTTATCCCATAGATTGCAAATTATTTCTTCATTTATTTTCATTGTTTTCTCTTAACTAGTCTGCCTGAATGTATTACCCTGACCTGTCCTCTAGATACTGATTCTATTGGAGGATTCATACACCCTACTCTTGAGTCCCTCTATTGAGTTAATTCAGCAATAATATTCTTTAATTCTTTGATATCTTGCTTCACTTCCTTTCTCTCTTTTTTGTTGTTCTCTTTCTTTTCCTTAATTTCCAAGAGTATGGTTATCTCTGTTTCCTTAAATTCAGTCTTAGGTAGTTTGCACATGTCAGTTGTATTTAGAGTCCCACCTGAGGTTTTAATTACATCCATCATTTCACAAATATTTCTCTGTGTCTTTGTTCTGTTTGGCATTCTGTTTATATTTTTGTGGGTTAGATTTCCCTGTAGTGAAAGTGTTGTGTAGGGTATTGACTTGCATTGGAGAAAGCTGGATTGGTTTGAACACTTGAAATCTTGGATTGTGTGGCATCACCACTGGTTTGATTTGTTGATGTTATTAGGTGGATCCTGCTTTGGGAGTTGAGACTTAAGCCTATGGGGTTGGAGTTTGTTGGGGGTTCAGAGTCTTCCTCCAGTGTCTCAGCTCTGAATGATGATGACTGCCTTGTCACTGACCACAATCATCAATCAGCATTTCCACCTCCATCATAGGATGACACTGTGGGTAACCTTGAAAGATTCTTCCTTCTGCAATTGTCTTTTTCGTTTAGGCCTGGGAGCAGGATGTCTGGAGGGCAGGTCCTTCTGTTCCAGTGCAATATGGTTGGAGTGGGTGAGGTTGAGGATGGGGAATTCTCCTAGCTGCCTTCCATTTATGGAGGTGCCCTATGTAATTTTCCTTTGGGGACTCCGGCCCTTCCCTCTTCTACCCACTATGTCCTGTTCCTGCTTGGTGGGCTCTCTCTACTGCCCTCACAACTCCTGGGAGACTTGGTTCTCCAGCAGTTCCACCCCATCTGCTGCTTTTTTCCCCAGAGTCTGGTAGTCCTGAATCCACAATGCAGCTCTGAACCCCAGCACCTTTGCCTACTGTTGTGTTGATGATCACTGCCACTGTGTCTGCAGTCCCCAGGCCAGCCTTTCCAGGCTGTGCATGTCTGAAAAATAGGTGACTTCTAGTTGTTGAGTAAAGAGAGTATCCAACATATCCTACCATGTTGCCATCTTGACCACCTCCCTACACAAGACACTTTTAATGGTACTATGTATCTATATTTAAAATTTGTGAAAATAGATTAAAAAATAACAAAAATTCTTGTACTTATTACTCAGAAAGAAATTAAATAAATATAGAAAATATGACTCAAGATTGTGCAAATTTCTCTTTCTCTTCTCTACTCTCACTCCTACCCTAATTACCATTACCAGGCTTTGATATTATTATTTTCTCAGAGGTCCAAGTACTTGATTTTTTTTTAAAGAATGTGGTTAGTTGATATAGTACCTAGATTTATACTGTTTTATTTGGCTTCCACATATTAAAAAAATTATATTGACATGATACTATTCTGATTTGTTTTCATAGCTCTCCCAGGGTTTACTCAGGTACCTCAGGATACAACCGTAGAGGCTGGAAAGAATATAAACATTGCATGTCATGCTCAAGGAGAACCACAGCCCACAATTACGTGGAATAAGGTAAGATCTCACCTAAAAGTACAGTAATATTAAAAACACTGACAGATGTATTAACCCATTAAAACAGAGGTAATGATTCTTATACTGAGTCATTGTTATGATTTTTGCTAGCAAGTAACAGTTTTTTACAATGAAGGAGGTTTATTTCCTTCTTTTTTTTTTAAGGTAACTGTATCCGATTTTGGCACAAGGCTTTGATAGCTTATCCTTTCTTATTTTCTTGGTCATCAAAGCTCCACAAGAATTAAATTAATTACTCTAAGGAAAATTTGTGTTATATATACACCAATTGATATATTCATATATTAATGTATGTATATATTAATTATTTTAGGGTCTAGCAAGAAACATTTTTGAAATAATAATCAGAAGTAGATTAAATTAGGTGATTGGCTGAAACAAGAAGGTCATTACAAACAGATCATTACAATGAATTAACAGAGAAAGAAAGTGCATCCATAGGTTCAAAATTTGAATAATATAAAATAAATAACAGCTCATTTGTATATCTTAATTATCTTGGTTCTTTGAGTCATATTCTTTAAAAATATTTGAAGCTTCCACTGTCAGTTTTTCATCAAACTAAAATGATTGTTCTCAGATTTTAAAAAATAAATGAAACTGTATACACTTACATGACATTTTTTATTGAAAAATTGGACAAGATATAAAAATTGTGAAAGTTGCAAAACTATTTTCCAAAACCATTTGGCTTTTTTCTGTTGTTGTCCTATAGTATCAGGATCTTTTATTTTGGGGGCTTACTTTTATACTATGGCTGTGCATTATAAAGTTCTCTATAAATAGTTTATATCAAGCTCTCAAACTTGAATCTTAGACTCATGTTATCTCAAATAATATGAATGTTTTTTATAATTCCTTTAAGTTTAGTATTATATAGTACAAATACTTTATACTAAACACAGGAGGCATGATAATGCACATTTTGGTCAGTATCCAAAGATTTATTTGTACTCTACTAAATGCCTTAACATAAAATCATATCAGCAAAGTATCTGAGTTTAATTTCTAAAAGGGAACTTCTGATCAGGCATTAATACATTTCACCCTCCTGACAATCCTCTCCAATTCACAAGTATTAAAGGGTACTTTAGGATATTTTTGCTACAAGTAGCAGAACTACCTAAAATAAACAGGTAAGGAATTCACTGCAAAGTTGTCTGCTAACTCAGTTTTAAAGCAAAACTTATAGAACTATAGATTTTACCTGAGTAGTAAACAGAAGAGTGGAAAAGGGACCGTCTTTGGAAGGAGGGTGCTGCAATGGCCTAGTAAGAGAAAATGGAGTGAAAATCCTCTATGCCCTACTTGTGCTCCTGGTTACAGCATCTCCCTTCTATACATGTGATCCCTTTCATTCTGCCTTGTAGGTTACCTTCTACATCCTCTCATGACCTACCTTCAGTCACCATCTAACCCATCACCTTGCATTTGTTTTATAGCACTGACCTCACAGTTGTGAGGATATGGAGATATTTAAAGTAATTTTGGTTTTCTTTTATTTTAGACCTTTATAGTTACATTCTATCTATCAGCCACTACTAAAGTTTGAGTTCTTCTGAAATAGTGTTTTCTGTCCTCAGGTTTCTGTGAGTCTTTTAAGAAGGGGCAGAATAGCGGTGTCTCCATCTCTACTTTTCTCTAACTGCTTTCTCACAAGGCTAATTTCTTGTACTTTTTAAAATTGACAGCACAAAAATGAAAGTACACATATCAGTACCAATTGTAAATGAATGAATTTTAATATTTTATAAAAGGGCATCATTTTTATCATCATAAAGCATAATCTTAATTGAGAAACACTGATACATAAAATTTTGTAGCTAATGAAATTTATTAGTACATAAAGAAGAAAAAAAGAAAATCAGAAACGTGAAAATATTTTTGTGTTTTTAGCAGTGGATTTGTAAGCATTTTTTCCTTTTATTTAAAAATTCATTTTTAGAAAAAATTTAAGAATAAACTGGCTATTAATAAATACATATATTCATCTACTTGAATGATGATTTTAAAATAATTATATTTATTATATGATTTAACTTTTGAGCAACATATTTATTTAATGAGAGAGATATCTACACTTTCTAGAAATATTTCTCCTCCTTTTCCAACCTTCTACTCTCCATTAAATTTATATATTATCTCATATACACTTGACATATGGTAGACACTCCATAACTATTGAATAACTAAAGGAAAGTATATCGAACAGATATAAAGGTGTTTTTTTAAGAAGCCACATTTTTCTATTGATATGTATATTTGTTTTTTTTAACTCCCTAGGCAGGTGTTCAGATTACTGAAAGTGGGAAGTTCCATGTAAGTGGTGGAGGGACACTAACTATCTATGATGCAGGACAAGCTGACCAAGGAATATATGAATGCATGGCTAGGAATTCATTTGGCCTCGCTGTGACCAACATGTATCTCATGGTCATCGGTAAGCATTATAGTTCATTATACAACTTTAACATGTTTTTGAACAGCTTCCACTCCTAACTTAACTGATTAGCCTCACTACCCAATGTTTTCATACATTTTTTAGCCAAACATGTTAATAATTTTACCTGAAACCTAGTTTATTTTCTTTAATCTGAGGTCTTAACTATAAACAATGTTATTGTGACTCAAACACTTAAACAAAAAAGCCATAGGGACCATAAACACTAAGGATTTTTAAATGTATATTATGCTTTCTAAGGAATTGAAAATTATATGGAGTACAAGATGTATGCATAGCAAAGAAATATGTTATCAGAATTTTAAGGCTAAATGCAATGAACATATTAGTCATTCTAACCTAGCGTATTGAATCTTAGATTAAAATTGAAAATAAATAAAACTTCCAGAAAAGATTTGCCTTGATAAGAACAAATATCTCAGTGTCTGGAAGCATAGTTCAACATAACTTGCATTTTTTCCCACATTTTATAATTAATCTGGTTACGTAGGTATAGCTCTCTGCTCATTGAATATAAATGGTGACTGCTTAAAACAATTGTTTGTCATAGTTTTATAAAAACAAAATCCCCCTTTTCAATGAACTAGTTCATTTTAGATGTAAGAAAGACCATTTGTAGTATACTGGAGTAGACAGAATTGAAACTTACTCAGAAGTTCTGGATTTGGAGACTGAGAATTAACTAGTTTGTTCTTCTCATGGGGAAAGTATTCAAGAAAAACAGCATGTTTTCACATGGTGAGTTGCTTTTTTTGCAGATGAGTTTCATTTTTGCCTTATTAACAATCAGCAGTTGAAATAAATGAGTTTAGCTACAACCATATGGAATACAGTTTTGGGCTTTGCTCACTTATTAGTTTCCTTAGAAATGGGCAAATTACATAAATAGGATTTTTTAAAAGATTTTTCCTTTCATATTCCTGCTTTTTATGAGTCTATAAAAGCTAATGGATAGCTCAGTATACATACAGCCTTGGTTAGAAGCAGACTTGTTTAATCAAATCACATAGGGTTTGAAACCATCACATAATTTTTTATGTCACAACATCTTAGTCTTATTTTGCTATGAATTTATGGTTTTCCTGATTTAAAATCTCTGATTATTGTGTTTCTTTTTATAATTTAATGGAACACAAGCTCTCTCCTCGCTCTGCTCTTCAACTATTTATGAGACCTGTGGAAAAATATCCCTGTGGCATCTTGGGAGGAAAAGTTATTATAAATTTTCTGAACACTGTATATTCTAGAGATGCTAAAAACTTTGACACTAAGCAAACACACACAAAAACCAATTTTTCTCTGCCTCTTATTCTTGCTATCTTTATTTCTCTGTTTTGCTTGCCACTATTATCAGTGACCAACATTTTGGAGTCTCCAACATAAAGATTTTGTGATTGACTGCAATTTTTTATTATAAACTATATATATTATTATAAATTATATGTATATTTTATTATAAATTATATATTGATATTAATATATCAATATAAGGGAATTTTGTATAAGCATCTCATGAAATTAATTACAATTTTTTTTAGTTTCATTTTTTTAAAGGAAAAGTGCAGGGAAAATTGAAAGCAAGAAGAGGAAAACGTAAAGAGGAAAGAGGAGGAAACACTTTATCTTGTTTAGTTGGTCATCTTGGTTACTGTCACCAGGCTGGGGTCTTAAACCCAGGTCCTTGGGATGTGTGTGTAATGTGGACTGAACTTTGATGAACTTATCCTCTAGACCATCAGGGGGCACCATATAATTAAATGTCATTAAAATAGTTTTATAAGGGAAGAAAAAAAGTGAGTATGTAAATTTAAAGATTTTGAATAAGATTTAAGAAAAGAGTCAAGAGGTGTATGAGTTTGTGTGTGTGTGTGTGTGTGTGGTGTTTTACATTACCCAAATTAGCAAAATAGGGGGGAAATATAACAAAATAAGATATTACTTGGAGAACATTTTATGCCTTATACCCTTTCATTCAAGAGGCCATCTTAATTATAGGGAAATTTTCATACACTGTGGAGAAGTTTCCAATCTTTTTGTTACAGAATATTGTAGCTTCACATATTGTGTAGTGAGTGATGCAGAGGATAATGTCTTTCGAATTCTATTCTACATTTGTAAATATAATCAGAATAAGTATTAAAAATAATAAAAGATATATAATGACAATTTAAGTAAAATCTGGACATTATATATAAAACACACATTTTATTGACATGTTAAACCAAGGCATTTATGAAAGCAAACAAAACAGTTTTACACAAATTGTAATTTTTAAGGAAATTATTTCATAGATTGAATGGATTTTAATTGTTTTACATATTTAAATCTCTAATAAGTCTCGTATTGTTTTTACTGAAAACTATTTATTTGCTTAGGATGTCTTTAATATATTTTGTGTCAGCAAATGTCTGTACCCTACTTTCTCTAGATAATATTTGGCATCTAAATGCTACACATTTTAATTTAGACAAAATTAAGTATATTTTGTTGAAAAAATTAACATTTATACACACAATATTTAAATATATGTACACATATTGATATGCTCATAAATACTCTGATACATAAGACACATTTCTTGTTTGTGAAAATGTTTCAGTCTAACTGAGGACCTAAGATATTTATTGAAGATTAGAAATGTGAGATAGTGGGGAAAACCCCCATGTTAAGTCATTAAACTTTATTGATCTTAATCAATTTGGATACCTTCATTATTCGTAGCTACGACTAATTTTCTCATTTCTTAAAAAAGTGTAATTGGACACTCTCAAAAGACTATATAGATTTCTGTGATAGAAATCAAATGTGCAACAATAATCTGGAAGAATTTATAGTATGTCTACATGATTGAAATCTTATCATTTGAGACATTAAATAATGTATTGTCAAGGTTAAAAGCAAAGTAATGACACAACTTATTTATTGAAAAATTTGAAGCACAAATATTACACAATATTATTTTAATTATATAAAATGCATATATAAACAATGCTATCTTCTCTGAAATTCAGAGTTGAATATCTAATTTTCTTTTGGACATTTCATTTTGATTGACCTGAAGTCCTTCCAGTACCCTAATGCTAAAAACTGAATTAAATGCATTCTAAACTGAGTTCTTCATTTCCCCTTCAAGACTGCATTTACTCCTAACAGTTCTTTAATGTCTATATTCATCTAAGCAGGGAGCCTGAACCCCTCCTGATTTCTTTTTTTTTCTTTGTCTTGTATACTGCAACTCACCAGTTTTTCCTCCCAAATGTTGCTTCTTTTGCACTTCACTCCTTTACATGACCTCCTCTTCCAGAGTTCATCCTTTCATCATTTAGACTTTTGCAATAGATTTCTAAATGATCTTTCCACTGACAAAATTACCTATCTCAACTATATCCTCTACCAGATAAATTATTCTTGAATAAACCTGAATGAAAATTAAGGTTACACTGGAAGGCTTTAAGTTAATGAAGTCTTTCCTATTTAAGTAATTAACATATATTAACCTTATAATAACATCACTCATAAAAATAGTCAATATTATTTGACATTTACCATGTATTCCAAATGTTATACAGCAATTAACATATTTAAATCTTGTGAGATCTAGTTATTTTCAAAATTCTACATGAATAATTCATTAATTATTTGATATTTTAATCTAGGTATTTGTCTTTATCTAGAAAAATATCTATTTCAAAGCCACCATAGTTATATAAGGTGTGAGCTGTGAGGCATCAAAACTTTCAATTAAATATTATTATTTTATTTTAATTGTGATTATTTAAAATAATTATATTTAAGCAGTCATTTAATTACATGCAACTGTTGATATGTAAAAAATGCATATCTGAAACCCATAAAATGCTATAAACCATTGCTGCTTCAGTAAAAAAAGTTAAAAACTAGTTTTATTTACTCAAACATGTTGATTGAATAAATAATAAAAATAAAAAATGAAAAAATTAAATTTCTATTTAATAAAGTTGTTAATCTACCCCTATGTCAGCTTACATAATTGAAAGATGGTGATCTTGTTTTACCTCACCAAACTTAAGTAATTCAATGTATGAGGAAATCTATTCTGAGATAAAGCCATGATTAAAGCATTTTTAACATTTAATTTCAAGACTAATAAGTAACTTTTCTAAGCTTTTGGTATAGTAGTCTTTGAGTAGTCTAGAAATTATAAAGAAAGCAACAATCAAAATAAAAAGGCATATCTCAATCACCAAATAAAAGTTATCGTTCCTTCATTTAGCCTCTGAAAAAACAGTAGAAACTTCCTGTAAGATAATGAATTATTTTGTGTATTTAATGATACAAGATGATGAATAAACAGCAGATTCATTGCTGTTCAAGATATGTTACATCACAAAGGCAGCCATTAGTGTCAATTTGTATTCTGAGGAAAAAGCCTGTTTCCTAGGAGGAGGCTCACAAGTGTCAGAGGTAGTCAATGTCATTCCTTTAAGGGGAAGATGTAATATCTTAAGACCTATCTAATTATGTTAGTTACATTCTCTGGCTAATTTTCTCTGACTGGGGTTGGGGCAGATAGATAAAGAATACTCAAAAATCTCATTGGCATTGTGAAAGAAACTCTTTTTGGGGGTCTAGGCATTTTGCAATGAGAGTGACAGCAAGAACACAGCATTTCATTTCATGTCTCTCCTGTTTTTCACTTCTAGAACTGGCACATCCAGACCCAGGCCTTTAATATGGTGGGTACAGATCAGCTGGTAGCTATTTGCCTAAGCTTCCATTTCTTGAAAGAAATCAGTTTTATGTTTAATCTTATCCTCAATGGAAGTAATGGAGTCTCATAGATAAGTGGGCAGGATTGAAACTAAATGGTCATCAAACAACTTCAAATGTCAAATACTTAATTTTTTTTTATTTTTGTTAATTCAAGACTTAAAATGATCTAGTTCTCCTACATAAAAAAATGACAGAATATGCTCATAACTTCCTGAGCATTTGCTCTCTTTTGTCATTAATTGAGGTGGTTTTGAGACTGATAATATATTAATAGTTTTATTTAATGCTAAAATACCTCAATAAACTGAATTGACTTTGCATGATTTGTGTTTTTATGAAGAAATCTATGGAAGTCTTTTGGCAATTTGTACCAAACCAAATAAAAGTTTGCTGAAAGCATGTGCATACAAAAATGCTATTTTACCTTTATTAAGGTGTGTAAAGTTACCCCCTCTTTCTGAGGCTGATAAAGTAAACAAATTAACATTAGAAAGGATAGGTAAGAGAAAAGACCAAATTTAATGACACGTGGAAAATTCACCTGGTTGCTAACTCAAGGTAAATGGCAAAGACCAAAGACTTATTTTCAGTGTTGACTGGGAAAGAGGACCTGGAGCATCAGGTACAGAGGAGGGGAAGGACTTCATATGACAAAACCTTGCCTCTGGAATTTTATACTGCCTTAATGTAGGTTTCTCTGATAAAAGGTTGTTTCTGGAGATGACTCCATACTTTGGCATTTATAATAAAGGTAATAACTTCTAAGTCTGTAAGTCTTCAAGTAAACTTTAGCTTCATATACCAAGCTTTTACTGAAAAAAATCCTGCTCTGGATATCTTGGAAAAGGCCTGTCTAGACATTTGTGGTGAGATCAATCTCATACCCTGAAATTATTAAACTTAAATTCATAATTAAAAAGAGAAGAATATTTTTCATGTGAATATAATACATACTAAATGAATTTTTAAGAATCTGAATAATTTTTACATGTTTTCTATTTCTGAACTTAAAATGTACTTCAAAAACTATTAGCACATTGCACTACCTTTATTGTTACTTTCTACTTTTTCACATCTATACATGTGTTAATTTCTTGTTAAATATAGAGTAATAGCAAGTCAAGTTAAAAGACATGACATGATAACACAGTATCAACTGATAATTATGTGAGGACACATATTATCTATTGGTTTAGATCACAATAATAATTGAAAGGCAAACTTATATTTTAATTATGCCACCTCATTTTCCAGTGATTATGAATATTATATTTATTTAATAATTACATTTAATAACTTTACATCTGGATTGAACTACGTGCTGAGCAGGTCTTATTTCCATTTATAAGTGAGTCAAAAGATGAAGAAGACTTGTAAAATTCCTTGTGCTTGTAACTTTGTGCAACTATACCAGCAAAAATATTTTGTACATAGAATAAAATCAAATATAGCAAACAAATAAAATTTATATTAACCTGTTAAATACTGCTTTCCTGAAACACAAGTATCTGTCCCCCAAGTCTATGTGTCATAGTGCCCTTTGAGTTTTAACAATTTGATACACCATGTGATAACTTAGTCCTAGCACACAAATATTCTTACTGACAAATCCAAGTAGAATTCTGAGCATATTGTAAACATAAGAGCAATGGTCCAGTGACACTAATTGTCATGAATAATGATACATGTTTCTTTCTATACTTGAACTTCACAAATCAAGGAATAAAAGGCAAACAATAGAGAAAAGGTTAACATCTCGATTAAATGATCAAGTCAACCTACATACCAGAATTGATTTGTTTGCTCTCAGTTGCTTTATTTCCAAATAAAAGTAACTAATTAAGTAGGTTCATTCTTACTGAAACACATCACAACCAAATACATGTATTTGTATTGAAAATACGCAGTTTTCTCACAATTGTTGTAATTATGTTGATTGTTGAATTGGTCAATAATTGATTCCCTTGTATGTTCAAAATCAATTCCCATCATGTTCACTATATATGTAATAACGATAATGGATTTAATTATTATGTATTTTAAGTAAATCATTATGGCCATCTTATTTTAAAATTTTACATTAAGTACTCTTTTCAGCATCTGGACATACAGAATAGGCATACAGCCAATACCAATCGCATGATATTCCATGTTGTATAACCATCTCTCTTTTTTTTATCTACACTTCCATTGCTCTACAAACAATTTTCTCCAATGTCTTCCACACAAAATTGTAACGAACTTTTCCATTTATGACTGCTAGGGATTTGTATGGGATTTCTTTGGATATATATGCAGGAATGAGAGTGCTCGGTGTGGGGTGTGCACTTATATAATTTTAATAAATAAAAACAAAAATAAAACATATTGCTAAAATAAAAATATCACTTCTACCTTTTCACTAATACTATGTCCACTCATATTTTCCAAAATTTGATATTAATGTTTCTTTTTTTATTTCTTCCAGAGTAAGCATAAAATGAATGGTGAAATTTAAAATTTTATTTCTGAATTCATAAGTGAATATCATTTATATACTCATTTTTGAGGTTTCCTCTTCTATAACTTGCCTACATGTGATTTTTTTTTCTTACTGGTTTTCAATAATTCCTTGTATGAAACAATATCAGTTCTATATCAGATTTAGAAATGGTAGTATCCATTATATGATTTGTCTATAAACCTTTTACTTTTTTCATGTTTTTCCTTGGACTGCTAATTTCATACAATCAAAATCTATTTTTCTTTATTTACTTTAATTGTCTTTAGCTCATGTATGGTCATTCCAACATGTATAGGACTACAAAAGGTAACACTGATCCTCTGGAGCTTCAGGATTATGGTTGTGATCTATGACAAGTTTAATCCGCAGTGCAGCCTGTGACTCATAAGGACTACACATAATGTAGTTTACCAAGAGTTCTTCCAGCAGAGTCCTTGATTTTACTATTTTTCTTATACTATCCATTATAACATTTAATGTTTTCCTTGAAATGTTTTATAATTGCTCTTTTTAAGGCAATGAAACAATCTAGTGTACAAATGCTGTCATAACATAAAATATTTGTTATAACACCCAGATATGGAATGCTATTTGGACCCATCCAGTGCAAAATGTATAAACATAACTATAGGTACACTCACATATTCAAATAAATGCATATATACATGTGTATTTACATATTATATTATATTATATTGTATTAATATAATAATGCAATATTATGCATAGCAATACAACATATACTTTCACTTTTAATTCATTTCATATTCTATTTAATTTTTCTCTTCTTAATTATATTATTTACAATCTCAATTTTTGAAACTATGCTTACTCTTCCTTTCAGTATTTAACAATGCTAAAATGCTATTGTTTTAATGATGTCATAAATTTTTACTATACTTTTATTATTCTCAAAATAAACTAATATGAATATGATTATTTTATATTGGCTTTAATATTCATTTGCGATAATTTTTTAGAATTTTTTCTCTAAGATTAAACTTCTTAAATCATTGCCTTCAGGTTTACTGTGTTGAAGATTATCAGTTTTGCTTTAAGTAAAAAGTTTCTTTGTCTGTAAAATTCAACTTGACAGAATTCTCACCACTAAAGTGTTATTAGAAACAATATGAATTGTTTTTCACTGAAATTTTACTGAGAGTTCTATTCTTGCTTTAAGAAAGCTCCATAGGGATGTGGTGGTTGAAGAGATAGACATTTCATACTTTCTCCAAGATGACAAATTGCTAACACACTTGAATCCCATTTGAATCAGTGTTATCAAAAAGGAAATATTTCACACATTTTTACTAGATTTCAGGATGCTTTAGTCTTTAACTAATGAAATTATTTTTGGTGGAAGCTTTACTCAAGGAAAATTACTTCTCTGCAATTGACAGTATCATGTGGACATTACATAGCATATTTATTGTCTTAGCTTTTGTAATGTCATTTATATTACATCATTTCTAACTTCGAGTTGTTTGATAATTTAAATCATGGAATTGATTTTTAAAGCAATACAGGGAAGACAAGCTGGTGATGACTTTGTTGAATCATCCATTCTTGATGCTGTACAAAGGGTTGACAGTGCAATTAACTCCACACGAAGACATTTGTTTTCACAGTAAGAATTTATTTTGTTTTGATTGCAAAATTATAGTCACTTTAGTTCTGCTTAGTTTCCATAATCTCCATAAATCACAACAGGGACAGTACATAAGATTACCAAAGTGTGTTTTCTTCTTTCTGTGTGCATATACCATCCTCTGGGCCAGCCATCTTTGTCAGTTCAACCGCAAATAGAAGGAAACTTGTTTTCTATAGAATCTAAATGACATGAATTTATGTGAAAGGCCCATTCTTTATGGTTCTACAATAGATATTAGACAGTGTCTCTGCTGTGCTAATACCCACCAGACGGTGTCAGACCAGTGCTTCTGCCACTCCATAAATTGAGAGTGATTGCCAAGCTGAACACATGTGATCTTAAACACAGGTGAAAATTTTGTTGAAGATTTGTGGTATTTTGGTTTATTATAACTTGAATCAGAGTATCTTTAGACTAGCAAAATATCCCATGTTCATAAACTTCCCCAGTTGCCCTGATCAAGGCACCTGAGATGCTTTGCAACACCTGAACGAAATAAAGAAAACCTTATTATTGTCTTCATAGTTAAAGTATATGCCCAAATCTTTGAAGTTTGGGTCCAAAATGAATACCTTAAAATGTCATAATCAATTGTTACTCTGGCTAATCCACAAATGTCATTGAATGGGGGTCACAGACTCATGTTCTAGAGCCATGTAGGCTCTTTATATTTTCACTGCGATTCCTCACCTCATCACTTTCTGTCTAGGTGATCTTGGGCAAGTGATTAAACATCTTTGCAACTCAGACTTCTTGCCTATAAAATTAACACCACAATAAATCTCCATCATGGACACACTTGCTAGTATTACATAAATTTGTAGAGAGCAAGTGCTTTACCAAGTCTGGCACAGAGAAAGGGCTTAATTAAAGTGAGTTTTAACATCCTCGCTATTAATTCATGATATAAACGTATTATGGTTCTAGACATAATTAAATATCTATAAATAAGTAATCAAAATATCTCAAGCTATTTCACATTCTCAGAAGTTTTAATATTACTTTTAACTTCTTTAGTTCATTCCCCTAAATGTGTACAAACCACTATGGTGTGCTTGGTACCTGACATATGAAGATAAAGAAAGTATCATCTCATTCCGAGTGCAATCTTTCTTTAGAGGAGACAATATGTTAGTGATTTAAGTACATCTTGGCTTGTACATTACATATATATAATATTTATTAATGATATGTATTTATATATTTGAATAGAGAAGATAGCATTTTCTCAGAGTTATCAGGGAGACTTTATAGAAGGATAGAGGTCTGAGCAGAATTCTTAAGGTAAGGGGGAACTTAAAGGGTATTGTATTTGGGAAAATAGAGGACAGAAAGTGCTAAGACCCACACGCTTGCACATTAAAGTTTGCACGTTATATCAGAGTTTACTAAGTCTGCTAGAATTTATGCGAGAACTACACAAGTTTATAATCTTCACCATAAATGTTGTTTCTATAGAAAACTATTATTTAAATCATTAATTCATTAAAAACATTTGATCCTAAGTTATTAACAACATAGTAGAAAAATTCACAGATCCCTTCGAATCTTATATCCTAGTGGTGAGGCTCTAATTCTTCTTGAACATTTGGAACATTCTTGTATGCATAGAAATTCACAATTCTGCCATTTTGATGTAAAAAAAAAAACCGATAATGTCTTTTGTTCTTTGCAGACACCCTCACAACCTTAGTGAACTTCTGGCTCTGTTTCATTACCCAAGAGACCCATTTACCGTGGAGGCAGCAAGAGCGGGGGAAATTTTTGAGCACACACTTCAACTGATCCAGGAACACATGAAGCAGGGCTCACTGTTGATTTGCAGGGCAGAGGTCAGCGTCTGAAGGCATTCTGTACTAAACTGACTATGCATAGCAAACTGACCACTCCGCAGCTTTTCAATTCCAAAGCATCTTGTGATTTAGAAATTAATTTACTTACCATTTTTATGAAATTAATACTGGTGTTTCTCATAGGAACTGTGATTCAAAAGCAAAGATGATAAACATCTATTGAAATGTGTTAAATTTTGCCAATTATGTATGTCAAGTCAATCTAGAGAATCCATTTTATGAGAATTTACTTTTCTAATCCAAAAGATATTACTACTACCTATAGAAAATACTTTATTTCCAGGGTAATTTTTCTCTACTTATCATTGTAATAAATGGAACCATTGTGAATTTATTTGAATTCCTTCCAACATCTATGATACATATTCCTCCCCGATGCTATTATTTGCCTATACTGAAGTTTTTATGTATTTCTCTTCAAAACCAGCTATTTAGTAGATACTGAATTAAACTGTTTTTCTAAGTTTGTATTTAAAATGAGATAAATGACTCTTTGTTGGACACAATTTGTACTGTGAGTACAATGGTACTTCTATAGGTTTATCCTCTCCTCGCCTTAGAGAAAGTAATCTGAGACAAAATGATTGTCTCAACTCTGAGATGTTCTCTTCAGTTACTCCAAAATATATTTGACAGTCAGCAGGAGTTTATTATGTCCTGGATTTTCAAAACTTCCATAACTAAAATAGTCATATAACATTTCCATATTAGTCCATAGGTGAGAAAAATCATTTTTAGTAATATTATAATCTAAATTTAAAATTAAATAAGAAGGAATCAATATCTATAGAGACAATTTTGGATTTACTATCAAACAATATCTTCTCAGTTAAAGCACTGAAGAATTTTAAACATTTTTCTCAAGATAAAATTACAATGCTATTCTCTCTTTTATTATTTGTAAAGCTAATAACCTTTGTCCCACAAAAGCAGCTTGCCCTGAAAGTGAACTCAGGAAGCATGTCTTGAGAGACAAGATGATTACTATGTCTGTCCATACTAAGAGACTAACCAGGGACTTACTTACACAGATAAAAGCCAAGTATTCCTGGTATCATTAGACAGTTTTGATAATTAAATATGGAATGATAACTCTTAGCAAGTATAACAAGTAAATAGTCTGTGCAGATTTTGGATAGTTCTGCAATACTAAAAGTTCTCTTAAAAGATTGTCTCCAAGACACCTCTTGGTTTTGTTGTGAATTCCATAGGAAATGACAGTTTGTAGTAATTAGAAAGTTATTGCTAACTCCTTTCACATCAAGTAGCCTGTGGATTAATTAATATTTGCATGATTCATCTTGGCACATTTTACTGTTTTCTAGTAGCACAACACCTGAATGAAGGAATTCTGAATGGAAAAAATTATTTATGATTTTATGATGAGGGTTAACAAATCCTTACCAGCATTTTATTTGTAAAGTCACAGAACTAGGTAGACAGAAACTGGAACAAGTCTCCTTCTTTTTTGTTCCTTTGTGCACTCAGCCATTGTTCATAAGATAGACATCACAATGCAAATCACCTATTTCTTGGAAATAACTCTCTCCCCTATTTTTATTAGAATTTTGAGTTTTGACCTAATGAAATGTTGGATTTGAAAAAGGATATCTGCATCTAGAGTGGCCCCTTCCTGGTAGCGCAGCGCCCAGAGTTTGAAAATCTCCCCTGAATTCTTTATGGACAGGTTTCCTCATGGTCTCGCTGCTCTGCATTTCAGAATTCCACTACAATGACTTGGTGTCCCCACATTATCTCAATCTCATTGCCAATTTATCTGAATGCACAGCCCACAGTCGTATGCCCAATTGCTCTGACATGTGTTTTCATCAGAAGTATCGAGCCCAGGATGGAACATGTAACAACCTGCAGCACCCTATGTGGAGAGCATCCCAGACCACCTTCCAGCGCATCTTGACACCTGCCTATGAGAACGGCTTCAACTTGCCTGGCGGGATGGGCCGCCATGCCCTTCCAATCAAGTCTCCCTTCCGCTGCCTAGACTGGTCTCCACGGAGTTGGTGGCCACTGCGGCAGTCACCCCTGATAGGAGGTACACACACATGCTCATGCAGTGGGGCCAGTTTTTGGACCACGATTTGGACCATACGGTGCCTGCATTGAGCATGGCGCCCTTCTCTGATGGGGAATCGTGCAGCTCCGTGTGCACTAATGACCCTCCTTGCTTCCCCATTGTCATGCCCCACGCTGACCCCCCAGGGCACCCATACCCAGTGCCTTTTCTACACACGCTCCAGTCCGGTATGTGGCGGTGATGAATTCAGTCTACGCCCGGGAACAGATGAACCAGCTCACATCCTACATCGATGCCTCCAATGTTTACGGGAGCTCAGAGCGGGAATCTCACCTACTCCGAGACCACTCAGAACCCCACGGACTGTTGAGGACAGGCTTGCGGCGGTCCCCTTCAGGAAAGCACTTACTGCCCTTTGCTACCAGCCCGCCTACCGAGTGTCCACAACACGAGTTGGAAAGCCACAGCCCCTGTTTCCTGGCCGGAGATCACAGGGCCAACGAGCAGCTGGCTCTCACTGCCATGCACACCCTGTGGTTTCGCAAGCACAACAGGGTGGCCTCCGAGCTTTTTTCCCTGAACCCCCACTGGGATGGAGACACCCTTTATCATGAAGCTAGGAAGATTGTGGGTACTCAGATGCAGCACATCACTTACAGCCACTGGATGCCCAAGATCCTGGGGGTATCTGGCATGAAGATGCTGAGGGAATACCCCAGCGTCAATGCAGGGATTATCAACTCCTTTGCTACTGCCGCCTTCAGATTTGGACACACATTGATGAATCCTATTCCTTATCGATTGAATGACACCTACGGTGAAATTCCTGAAGGCCACCTTCCACTCCATAAAGCTTTCTTTTCACCGTCTAGAATAATTCAGGAGGGTGGGATAGATCCGCTGCTGCGCGGCCTCTTAGGTGCAGCTGCTAAAAGGCGAGAGCCTTCTCAGCTTCTCACCCTGGATCTGACAGAAGCTCTTCTCCGACGCTCAGTTGGTGGCTCTGGATTTGGCCGCCGCCAACATCCAACGGGGGCGAGACCACGGGATTCCACCATATGTTGACTTCAGAGTTTTCTGCAATTTGTCTTCTGTTCAGAACTTCGAGGATCTACAAAATGAAATTAAAAATGCCGAAATTCGACAAAAATTGAAAAAGTAAGTATGCAAATGCTGCTGGGATTTAAGCATTTCTTGGGAGAAGTAGAAGTGCTAAAACACACTTTATGTGAGTGATAGTTGGTTTCCTGGTGACGTATGGGAGCTGTGATTTTTATTGTGGGAAAAGTCTATATTAAGAGAGGGAGTCTCCAGAGACTAAAATTTCCCTTTTTATCCCTTTGTCTACTCACTTCATATGTAAATACAAGTATCATTTCTTTCAGTTAACAAGCAAGTACATCTTAATTAGGAGAGGCTAGCCTGTCTAGTTCACTCAGGTTCTACCATAATCTAAGCAAGACTCTTTCATTGGTGTGATAAGACCATAGTTCTGATGCAGTCTTGCAATAAACTGACCCATCATATATAGGCTTTCCAGGCAGAGTAAAAATGAAAACAAGTTACTTTTTGTCAAAAGAATAAATCTAAATTTACTCAGAATAGAAGTCAAGGCCTTTCTACTGCATTATTAATGGCTTTGGTACTGTATTACTTTCTCTATAGGTGAAACAAAATTTTTCTTTGAAGTTACAAGTATGAAACATTTCCAGGAAATATCTTAAACAATTCATCATGCTCATCACTCCTTATCTTTTTTTTTTTTTTTTGATTAAAGAAGTGGTTTATCAAGAATTCGGTCCATAGTTGCCTTAGGAAGACTAACTTAATTATTAATAGATTAAGTTATATCAATATGAAATTTTCAGGGAAATTAAAACATGTCTTCAAATTCTATAGCCAATTGACAATGTTAGGCACTTCTTAATATCAATACTAAGGATATAGTTTATGCCACTAGAATTTGATTCATGCTTCTGTGGATTATCAAACTGAAATGTATAATATATTGAAAACAAACTACAGTATTATGCACATTGACTTTGCAGGTGAAAAAGAAAAGAACATTGACTTTGGATTCCTAGAGACCTGGTTTAAATCCTTGTTCCAACATAGCAAGCTTATATAAAGTATCTAAATCTCAGACAATCTGCAAAATGAGGAAGTATTGCCTCTTCTGGGTTATTTAAACACTAAATTATTTATCATGTATCAACTACCTGGTTTGTTCTGATGAATCATTAGTTATCAATGAACGTTAATGGTAAATAATAGTATCATTGTGGTTGACAACATCATTATTATATTGCACATCTGCTATGATCTAGTCTATGCTAGACATAGACTCCAGATGGAGCATCCCTCTTCTTCATCCCTGCTCTGTGGATCCTGGCTGCATGCAGCACAGGCAGGGAGCTTCTGTAATCAGTGTGCAGAAAACTGTCATTGAGATGGGGATAGAATCTTATGAGATCACAGAACTGAGAAATGGAAGATATGTGGATGATTCAGTCAGCTACTAATAAAAGTTACAATTTGATTTGGTCTTAGAATTTTTTAAGTGTGACAAATTCGTTGATGGTGTACAGAGTACACTATCCCAGGGAGAGGGAAGGAAGCAGGAAATTGTGTAATTGAGTGGCAGTGGCAGAAAGAGAGATTTGAAAGAAGACAGCTTTTAAAGGGACACAAATGCCATGAAAAGAAGTTTGGGCTTCATCCTGTATTTAACTCTTGAGCAGGAGTGTGACATGAGGAAATGCTTTTCTGTGAAAAGACAACTGGCAGAAATTTGGAAGATGTACTGTAAGGAGGAGAGACTAGCAGCAAGGAATTCCACAGTTACTAGAATATTCCAGGTAAAGCAAGAAGACAACTTAGGCTGTGAGAGTCTATGCAATACTGTAAGTATTTAAAATGCTTCCTGTGGGTACATATTCAGTATTAGATAAAGCTAAGGGAAGGTGTTTCTTTTCATTTCATTCTAACCCTACTTAACAAAGAACTCGTAAATTCAGACAAATGATTGAGCACTGAAAATGTTTCCTCTTACAATATTTCTGCCACAAAGTCTTTCTAAATCTTCTGGTGCTAATACATGACATTTAGCCTGCTTATCTTTGCCTCACGCAGCCTTAGGCTGGAGTGTAGATACTGGCCCTCCACTGCAGGCCTGGTGGTAATGCTGTGTGATTGCCCTTTCAAATTGTTCGTGGTTGAGACTGAGCATTGAGCCTTCAAATGCTAAGATTTCTGAAACCTAAACACAGAGTTAGTATCCTTGCTACAAGACATGCTATTCTTGCTGCAGAACTAGGGGAAATTCATGTAGAGAGACATGTGGTCTCAGCACTCCTGGACTTTGTTGACGATGACCATGGAGGGAGGTCAGGAGGCTGAACAACATTCATCTTAGGCTGTTTGGGTGTCTGTAATTTATAATGAAGTTGTAAAATATCAGGCATTGATTAATTCAACTATATGCATAAAATAAGTACATCGAATAGTTTCTATATTCAAATTTATAGTTTGCAATTTATCAGGAATTTAATTTACCATGCTAATACAGATGGCATGGCTTTAAATAGTCTAACAGTTTTCTTTACTCTTGCCCCATTCTTCTTTTCCTCTTTGTGTGAATTTATACATATGATTTTATATGTTGGTTTTTGAAACCACTAAAATCTATTTTGGAAATAGGTAGATTATTTATCAATAAACCAATGAAATCAGTACCTACCTGTAATATTAGACACTTTGTATTTTATATAATCAGTACAGATTGATTCACACAGGAATCATAAAATAATACATCTAATAATCCATATCTTATATATTTTAACTTTACATTTGTGAGCACATATTAAGTCTGTAACTTGTGCTATGTGGAAGGCAAAGTTTGTTTTATTACTTTGTCCTGGCTGTTTTAACATAGATCTGCTGATCAGAGTTCTCAATTAATTGGGTGTAGCATAAACTATGTCCAAAGTGAATTTTTTTATATATGTGATTAGCTGGCATCAAGTTTTCACTCTTTTTGGATAAAGCTGTTCTTTCCCAAAACATTGAATTTAGTTTTCACATAAATAGCCTTCCCTTTTCACAGCTACTTTATTATCTTTTGCATAATATTTCATTGAATTATATAATACATATCATAAATAGGGAAATTTTGTAAATGCTTAACTTCTACTGTCCTCACTTCATTTCTCTAGGATAGCCCATAGCCTCTGAGAAGGATGTATGAAATGCACAGACTCCTCACTTTTGTGATCATCAAGAGCTGCAGGAATATTTGTCTTATTTTTGGGGATACAAGTGCTTTACTTTTTTAAAAAAAGCTTGTTTCAGTCAAGGACCAGGTGATATTATATCTTTCATTTGTACAGGATTATCATTTCTCTAAAAAGCATACTGCTTCTTTTTACTGTTTGCAAAATATAGTGTGTAGAATGGGAAGATCCATTGAGTGGTGAACATAAATTCTCTGCGAAAGGTCATTTTAAAAGCTGTTTTGAATCCTCTTTTGAAAATATAATATGTACATTTTTGTGGGTATGGTGATTTTTATTTTTGAATAAGCACAAGTTTCTTTGCCACACAGCATTACAGGGATGAACAACTGCCCCAGCTTTCTTACATAAATTTAAAAAAATGTAAATTACTTATACTTAGAACATTCAGTTACTAGATGCTTCATTTGACAATATTTGTTTTTAAATCTCAAAACTCTTTCTCCCCCCTTTTCTGTCCTTAGATACCAAGAGATCAGATCCTTTCTCAACAGCTCATGCTGTCTCTTTCTTCCTACATTTGGATTGGTCGTTTTTCTCATGGTTTTCTCTTCCCTTTTTCAGGATTCCTAACTCTCGTTTTTTTATGTTTCCCAACTTTCATATTTGTACCTGCTGTAAAGGACCTTTCATTACCATCATCTTGTCACTTTTATGGATGAATAATATTTATGAAAGCAAATTCAGTTACTGTAAAATAGATTCTTGACTACTTCATGTAACACCATTTTACAAATCCAATGGAGCTACGAACCTTTGTGTGCAGAACAAATGCAAGAAAACTGCACCCTATATTATGCCTATGTTAGCTTTGAGGATTTACAGATTCCTAAAAGTTACCTATGGATGTTCTTCCAGCTCTCTATCTTCTATTTTATACATGTCGTGTTCTTCAGACAGCTGCCCCATAGTTTCCAAGTTCACATACAGTTAGTCTGTCATGCATAGCTAACGAGGAATCCTGAGCATCACATTTTTTTCAAAATAATGACTTTTATAAGTATTCTATATTATACAATTATACCATGTAATGTTGTTTGCTTCTAAATGACATTTTAAGAGACTTGTCTCCCCTGGCCTTTTTCATTTGTTTCTGCCTTTCTAGAGAACATATTAATTTAATGCCAGCGTTCTAAGTGTATGTCCTCTGTGGCTATAGATAAATTATTTAATTTATCTTTGAGTCCCCTGAGCTAGTGCAGGGCCTCGAACAATTCAGCAGTTCAATAGACACTAGATAGTTGATGAGGGGAAGTGTGACCTAACTAGGTTAGGTTCATTCCAGTGCCCCAAGAACCCTGGGTTTGAAAACAATTTTCAGTTTGAAATCCCAGGCTAGATAAGATTTTTCTGGGTGAAAATAAGTTTTTACATTTATTCATACTAACTTTTTTTTCATCAAATATTTAGTGACCTAAATACAATTTGACACAATATAATTTAGTGTGCAGGGGGATGAAAAGTTACAGCAGAGAAAACCACATATGTACTTAGTCCTTGCATTACCTTAACCCATTTTAAAATATTAAAAACTCCTTTAATCAACTCTGTAGCCTTGCTACAAGGGGTACTGTGCATACACATGACTGAGTGAATAAGAAGTGACAGGAGACTATTTAGAAATCAGTTTGTCAGTCAGTTATCCTCAAAGGTCCAGTTCTTAGAAGACATGCAGTGCCAATTATTTAGTATAAAGTCAAATGCAAAGTAATTAATTCAACATTTTAAAGCTCGGCATTTGATAACATTTAATCTAACATCGATTTTATTTTATGTTAAGTCTTAGTAATTGTGTTTTAAAATTAAACATTCGTATCCTCAAAGAAATTATGTATATGTGTGTGTTATACGTATCTTATTTCTGCTATAGAGAATCTGCTTTTACTTCCACCTCTGAAAAATTAACACTATTAGATTATTTTACAATTATAATAATTCAGCAAAATAATCTTTACCAATATATTGTCACAATTTAATGCTATTAGAAATGAAGATACTATAACTTATTTGATCCTGGTTATATAAAATATGAAATCATAATAGATGCCTTAAGAAATATTTATAATGAACAAAATACTGCATACTCTTTATTTTACTTTAAATAGTGCTTCAGCAAAACAATGTACAGCTGAATCTAATCTAATGCATTTTGTCAAAATCATCAAGATCTGAATAAATTAAAATTAAATTTTAATTGCTATATGGTAAAAGTGACATGCAAGACACTGTAAACCTTGATGTGTACAATTGGATGACTTGAACAATAGTCGTATCTGTGTGATCATCACCCCAGGAAACAAAGGACATTTTATCCCTAGAACACAACTCCTGTTCCTTACTGTCAGTATTCACATCTCGTCCCTCATTAGGAGCCACAGATTGCATTTCTATCATTGAATATTCATTTGTCTGCTCTGGGTTTTATATAAGTGGATTCATATTGTATGTACTCTTTTAAGCTTAAAGTGTTTCATTAACCATGTTTTTGAAAATTCATCTGTCAGATGTATCAGTAGATAATATATTGTGTTGGTAATTGCAGTTAGCTTTGTGTAACTGCACAAATATTTGTTCCTTTGCTCACTCGAGGCAGTCATTAATTTAGCTTTTATCTATTCTAAATAATGTTACCATGAGTACACATATGCAACTGAATCAGTGTTTGCATTGTTCTTGAATATAAACCTAAAAGTGTAATTTCTAGGCCACTTAATAACAAACTGCCAAAGTGTTACCCAAAATGATTTTTCACACCCACCAGAAATGAGGGGGACTTTATTTTTGCTTAATCTTGTCTTGTATCTTTTCTTAAAGTTGGACATTTTCTATTTATCTTTCTTTCAGATTCTCTGACTCTTCTGTCATCTTCAATCTTCTCTTACATATATTAAATGAAATTTTTCATTTCAGTTCTGGAATTTAAATTTTTATGCTTCCCAGTTCTCTTGTGAGATTTGTTTAAATATTAACCCATGAGGAACATATCTGCTTTAATTTTTGAAATATATTTATAGAAGATGCTTTAATGTACTTTTCTGATGAATTAAACCTTACAATCATCCTTTTGGAGTTGATTACTATGAACGTTCTTTTAAGAATGAGTCATCTTTTTTGTCTATTTTGTAAATTTCAACACATGCAAATTACTGTGATTCTGCCTTGGACTTGTATAAACTTTGCTTTATAATTGCTTGCTTGTTTAAGTGGGATGTGTAAAACCTCAGTGTTACTTAAATTTCATCAGTTTGGTGAAGCTAAACCTCTAGACTGTCATGCAGATCATGGCAGGACTTGGTTTTCAAATTTGTTAGAGTAGGCTTTGTCCTTTAAAGGTTAGAACTTGTCTTAAGACTTGGTGTGCTGCTCCCTGAACTGTCTGTGTTGGGTAAAAGTGGCCTTCTTGTTTTCCTGTTTTGAATCAGCCCAGCTGAGAGTTCTCTGTGAAGAATAAGTTGCTTCCTCCTGCTCAGGTGCAGATCAACCACTCCCAAGACCTATGAGGACCCCAACATCTAAAACTGTTATCTTCCCCCACTCTCTTTCATGTACTTCAGCACCCTGAACTCTGCTGGGAACCAACAGTACACACCTGCCTTTGTTCTGCTTTTATTCTAGTGCTCTGATGGCATTGGGGGCATTTCCTCCAGGAAGAAAATTGGGTGATTGTCACAAGTTTCCCTTTTCTCAGATTTCTGTCGGTTGGGAACTCAAAATCGTCTTGAAGAGTGGAAAGGAAAAGTAGTGCAGCTTAGCCATTTTGATCACAAATTAAACATAAATGAGTCCGATGTTCAAATTTCCCATCAAGTCTAGCCCCTTTTTGTGAACCACAGGTGGTCTGCTGAAGCCAATTTCCCTGACTGTGGCCCTGTTTATTTCCAGTCCTTAGAATCTATTTATTTCTCAGTCAAGTAGAGCTAGCATCCATTAGTGTCAGTACCTGTAGCAAGAGAGGCATATGTAGCCACAATTGACTATAATCTTACATAATCTTCCCTCAGAAAGCTAAGAAAAGAGCAGTGGGGTAGCTGAGGAATTTTACTGTGACAGCCCCATTGCACAATGACATTATGATGGTGATTTAGACTTGGGCAGACTGACTAACCTGAAAGTCAATTGAAGTTAGCATGGGTCTCTTTAGGTAGCAATAGATTTTTTAAAGTTTTGCAAGGCTATTTTTCTCCAGATAAAAAATAAAAAAGAGAAATCAATAGCATAGCCTTTTGCTGTCTTTTAATATCTCATTTTATTATATCTTCTACTATTATTCTTATTTTTTCAGTAACTCTATGACATTGTTTTCTCCCCTTAAAACCAAATTGTAACATGCCTTTTCATTTTTAACTTTTCCTTTTCCATAAATTTACCTCTTATTTATAAGTTAAATATTTATCTCCTTGTAAATTTTTGTTGTTTCTGTTTTGTAGTTTTTATTACCATTTTTTCTAATTTAAAAAAGAATATTTTTTAAACTTTATTCTACAATGATTTAATTTTTGTATTTGTATTAAATACATTGATCTTCCAAAAGGCATATTAATTACATAAACACTTGTTTATTAACTTACTGTTATTCATAAACTAGGATTTGGGAAATGATTGTATAAATGAATTAAATACCATTCTTTCATGAATGATCTCTAAAGTGTGAATGACCAGGGTAATTTTAAAGAATGTGTAAGTTCCACTTCAGTCATCATGAGGATATTTAATTTCCTGTGAACTCCCCAGAATTTGGAACAGTGTTTACAAAGTCAGGGAAGGGTCCAGAAAGCTTACAAATATACACATTTTATAAGTAACGTTGACTGCACGGAAGCATTGCAAGCTCTTTCTAGGATGTTGGGAACCTGTCCAATTAAACCTGAAGAGTTATCTTCATATGCTTCAAAGTAAATCTGCCTCTGTGCATGTACTCGGTAACTGGACTCACCCACAGAGATATTTTTGTTCTTCCTTGTCCAAGCACAGATCTTTTCAAGGTATGATGCAAAATGACCATTGTGGACATTTGTCTGAAACATTTCTAATTTACACTTAGGGCCCTTTCAGGGATAATCAATATGTGATCAAGAGGGAAGGTCTCAATGCCTTGGGGAGCTCCCTGGCAGGTCAAGGCCTACCATACACATAGGAGTAGTTATCCCAGGGCACTCTTGAAATATGGCAGCATGATTCTGAAACTTCAATGTTCATATGGAAACCCTTCAAGTCAGACATCATTCTAACACAGGGTTTGAAAAATTAGCCGTTCTTAGATTTTTGTTTTTGCACGACCACAACCATTCATTCACATATTGCCTATGGCTACTTTTCAAATCCAGTTGCAGAACTGAATATTTGCACTGAAGATTATATGATGTGAAAAAAAAATTCATTCTTTAGATCAAGATTGCTAAGAGTTGTTCTATTAGAATAGAAACAAAACAGAAGAATTATGTTCTCACATGAATATTCTATTTTCTAATTTATTCTAATATATCTTAAGACTTTAATATGACACTGCTAATACCGAGGCTTAAAGTATTCTCAAAACAAAATATAACACTCAAATACAAAAGTGCTTTTAAATGGAAGTCAAGTCTTGTCAATCAAGTTGATGGATTTGATAGATTTTACTGGACACAGCATTTTTTCAGGTTTCATTGGTTTTAGTTGCAAAAATAAAGTTTTTGTGATGTCTAAAATGTCTTATATGTAATATGTCTTGATATGCTTTATTTTGTAAGACAACAATTTAATATATGAGATGACTTAAAATTAATGGTTTCTTGTGTTCAATTAAAAATGAATAGCTTGAGTCAAATCTTTTATTTATCTATAGTGTCTATATACGTATGCCATGAAGATATACTCACTCTCTAGATTATTATGTTGTGAACTAATATAACTTTCCCACACAAATACAGTTGGCAAATGGACAGTGTAGACTTTGTTAATTTCTGAAGCTTATGTTTTTATACACATCTAGTCTAAAGTTATATATAGTTATTCATTAGCTTCCCACGGGTGCTGTAACAAATCACCATAAACTTGGTGCCTTAAAACAACATAACATTTTTTTACTTTCCCTTATAGTTCTAGAGGTCAGAAACCTGAAGTATGTCTCACTGGGTTAAAATCAAAATGCCCTTTACTGCAGTTTTCTGAGAAGCATCCACGTCCTTGCCTTTCCATTGTCTAGACACATCTTCCTTAATTATCTCATGGCTCCTTCCTCCATCTTCAGAAGCAGCAATTATAGGCAATCTATTCTTCAATCATTCTGATATACACTTTATAGTCAAATTTCCTGCTCTTTCATTCTCCTGCCTTATTTTTCTACTTTTGAGAATATCGGTGATGGCAAAGACCCACCCATATCTTCCCATTTTAACACTATTTAATCATATTTGCATTATCTTATGCCATGTAAAGTAACATATTCACAGGTTCTATGGACTAAGACGTGAAAATCCTTGTCGGACAAGGAATGCGTAGATACTCTGCAAAACTCATCATGGTCAATGTTTTGTTTTCCTCAACAAAAAGAAAAGTTTTTTGTTCTTTTTGTTGTTGTTGTTTTTATTTTTGTTTTTGTTAGTGTTTTGCTTTGACTTTAAAGCAGAATAATATTGTGAGAAACATTTTATATAGTACATGGGAATAAAGTTTCTAATATCAGGCCAGGGAAGTTCAGAGTTTCTCTCTAATTATTTTTCACAGTTTACCTTTGCAATCTTTCCTAGCTTCATATTTCTCATCTCCAAAATGAAAATAGTATAATAAGAATCTCATAAGTTTATGGAGAAGATTAAGTTATTTAAGTCATGTCAAATACCTAGCAGTGTTTGGCAAATAAGACTTTCCAATGAATGCTAACTCTATGTACACAGTGGAAGCCGTGTTTAAGAGAATCTTCTTTACCCTTCAGTTGTTAGTACTATTGACTCAGGAAAATTAAAGAAAAACATTCTTAAGTAAAGGCAGAAGGAATGTGTCATCATAGGTAGCAAGTCTCTTTTTGCTTTCATGGGAATATGTCATTCACTTGGTAGATATATTTCAGGTTAGAAACAAAAATTGTCTTTAGACTATGCAAAATTCATAGTAAGCTATATATTCCAATATTTTCTTTCACTCACAATATGTATCTATATATGAATCTCTCTAGATAGATAGATATTGTGAGTAGAAGAAAATGTTGCAAAATACTTATATGGAAAACGAGTGGAAGAAATATATTATATACATTAGAGAGTAATCTCACTTGTACAGTTTCTTATTTGCATTTGTGTGAAAATTATTGAGGAACTTTGATATAATTAACTATATGATTATTAAACAACTTCTCCTAACCTCACACTAGAAAGTTGACTATTGTCGTTTTGAAATTCTGTTTTGTGTGATATAATCGATTGACTGGCTGCCTCACCAAATACAAAAAATCCAAAAGATTTTGAATCCATATCTTCACTTGTTGACTGGATCTAAGAAAAGAAATTTTTGTGGCTTTCTGTTTTAGAGGAAGAGGAAAACAATAATTTTTATCATGCAAAGTTAGTTGAATATTCAGAAAATATTTTAAGTGCTGAATAAGTTAAGGATGGAAATTTTTGAGTTCATATTCATGCTTATCTGACGAATAATCAGTATAAGGATAATAAATAATACTAGAGGAGGCACAGAATTAACTAGCAATACAATCTAGGTCTTTTTCTTTGAATACTGAGGTTAATTGCACTCTCCATTTGGTTTCCACTTTGCTAAGCATATTGTTCGTTAAGACAGTGTTACCAACATTTCTATATTCTGTTTTGCACTGGCTGGTTATAACCCAGCTCTATAAGTAAATAGAAAAGAAGCTTTATTCAAAAAGCATTATTAACTGACCAAGGAAACTCTAAAAGAAGAGAGTCCATGCTTTGCATTTCTTCTCAGCCCACAAAAGAAGCAAGGTTATATAGATTTTCAAGTGAAAGGGGTAAGGGTGATGCTACAGTTCTCTGATGTCTATAGGATTTGAAAAGAAGGGGATAGAGTGTTCTGGGATCAGGAGCTCATTCCCATTTCAGATCAGACCACCTTCTTTAATGAATATTTCAATACAAAGTCCTGATGGTCATTTTTATGGTTTTGGTCATCCATTCTATTGATTCTATCGTTAATCAATCATATGGTTCTCAGCTGATCATGCAGTAAATTATTCTCTTTTGAGTAAGCATAGTTGGGACATGGAGTTAGTTTAGTTGCTTGATGAAAAGCAAATATAGCTGGGAGATTGTTGAGATTGCTTCCTGTTACGCAAATATAGTTGAAAGTATTATGAGTGCATGCATAGTTAGGAGTATGATTGTTTCATGAACTGACTTGAAGTCATGTGACAATATGAAACTCATGAACAATCCGCAGTGTTACTGTTGACAGGATTTCAGTCTGAGGCAGATATACACTAGTTCAGAATGTTTTTAAAGATTGAATGAAGTTAATGACTGCTTTTATTCTGAAAAATGCCATATGTTCTTTGCTAATTTTGGATATTTGGATCCATAGCTCCTCTTTCTCATTAATTATGAATAGAGCCTCATAATCTTTTTTAACTCAAGTAGAATTTTTAATATATGACTTCTATAGTTAATGAATTCATTAACTTGTTTTCTATTTTCAACGGGTTTAAATAGTACTTGAAAATGCAATTAAAATGTGATATCATATTGTACTGTGTATAAACACTTTTAAAAATTATTTTTACCTAATCCATTATTCGAAAATACATCATAAAAGCAATTATATAAAGGGTATGACATGTTTTATAAGGAATTTGACTAATGGCCTCCTTTCAGGAACATTATGGCATTAAGAGCTCTTGGCAAATAACCAATTTAGTAAAGCAAACTTCCTTTTGTTAAAGTACCTAGAACTGTTTAATTAAAAGTAAACAAATATAAAACATGGTTTTAAACATAAACAGACTCAAAATAAAGGGCAATTTTACATGCCTGAAAGGACTAAGAAATGAAAATCTTACAAAATCTCAGTATCTAATGCTATCTTAGCTCAAGAGTTTTACATATATATATATATATATATATATATATATATATATATATATATTCTATTGCTTTAGGAATTGGAGGTCAGGGTTTTAATATCTACACAGGGCAAGGAGATATGGCCTCTTAGTCTGTTGCTTTCAGAAGACTGACACAAAGATCCCTGCAACAAGGCTATCTAATCAAGTCAAAGAATGAAGGGAATTAGAAAAACACTTCCAATCTGGAAAGAGGAAGCAGAAAAATAGTTTTCCAGTTAAACACTACAGACTGACACTGAAATAAAGAAGGAAGCTTTGTGAGCCCATGTTATAAAGGAGATGAATTTGAATTTATTTGAATATCATAGTGCTGAAAATGTCAGATATTTATAGATGCTCCAAATTATACAAAGACAAAAAAGGGAGAGTCACCACTTGAATGGTTGGTGGTGGGAAAAACACAGAATTAAAGAAAAAAACTTGAGTACTCACATTTAATGAACAGAATCAATACCAATGTGCATATCTATGATTACCTAGTTTAGGAAATAGTAGAATCCTATATATTTAGAACCTATATTGTCAAGATAATTTAGGTTATAGTACTCAACAGCCATACATCTCACAGGTGCATATATTAGACACTGCTTTTTCACATGTTAAGTGTTTAATTCAAGTTGGAAAGAATAAATTTAAAAGCAAAAAATGTAGTAAAGTAGAAAATTTAAATGAGAGTGATTGATTGTATATCCAAGAACTGCAAGTAACAAAATTACAAAAGTGAAATTTTAATAAATTGATATTTATATTTTTATAAAAATAATTCTGAAAATATTTAGTGAATAATCTTAATTGATTTCAGAATAATGAGAAAATCATGATCAAACTAGAGCTTATGAAATCTGAAATAAAGAATTGCTTTTAAATAGTCTCTGAACAATAAATAGTTAAATTTTCAAATTACAAAAAGCACATTATAAAATATATAAAGATACAAATCTACTCAATCGTAGATAAAATTAGCGTATCTCAGGTAATAAACCTTAATAAGGTATCAATAAAATTATATTCTAAGGAAAAAATCATGAATAATTGAATCATCCAACATGGTTAAGAAGGGATAATTTCAGGATGATAAGAATGAGTCAGCATTAATATATGATCCAGTTATAAAACCCATGTGATGATTTGAGAGTTTGCTAAAATAACATTTGGTAAAACCAAGCACACATTTAAGATGAAAGCAGCAATCATAAGAGAATTCTAATAATAAGAGAATTGTAAGTATTCTGCAGATAGAAATATTTTTAACATTAAATTCATGAATTCATTCAATTAGTAATTAAATTCATAAGTATTAATTATTGTCTTTTCTGTTCCAAATATTTGTGTAATTAAAGGCACATAGCCAACATTGTAGTGAATAATGAAACACTAGCTTAGAACAAGCAAAAGTTGGAATTATTCAAACACTATCCAATTTTACGGCTGTGACAAATTCTGATAAATCCTCACTGAACTCTTTCTCACTAAACCTATATAGGATCTCAAAATTCTTCTTGACCTGACTTTCATGGTGTTTGACTTCATGTACTTGAAACATGAGATGACAGCTCCTCAAGAGCTTCACTAGGGATAGTTCCACCTGGAAATGAAAGATGGCACCATACCATTAGGTAGACATTGTTTTTAAGTTTCAATGTAAGACAACATACAAGTGGGTAAACAAGGAGATGCAAACTGGAGATAGCTCATTCTCATAATTTAACAATTTTCACCATTTTAGAATGCTATCTTAAAGGGAAATTTAGACGAAGAGGTTAAGATCATGAGATAGAAGCAGGGTCATAGATTGTTATTTGCTCTATGAAGGAGAAGCTTAGTTCATCTGTGAATGCGGAGAGGTAGAGCAATTGGAAATCATACTGGGATTGAAAACATCTGGAATAGTTACAGAGTAGATGGAAAAGATTCAGAGTGACAAACAAAAATGGTTTTACAATTTGGAGACACAAATAAAACTTAAAAATACTTGTTCACAGTTAAAATTAAAAAGGGTAATGAAAATAAAATGCTTATCATTTAGTTTGCATGTGAAGAAGACTCTTATATCAATCCATCATCTATAACATAGTATTTCTACTATTTGCTTACTACTTACTACTATAGTGATAGATGACACACAACTTCAGAGATTTAGAAGAAATTTTTCAAATATCTTGAATTTCACAAATGGAGCTGTTTTGTTTGTTCATTATCCCCTGCTTATCATGGAATGCTTTTCTATTATAGTTTGTTTTAAACATCTGTTTGTGCATCCTAGCTTATACCTTTTAAAGCAAGGACTGCCAATTAGTCCTATTTGTAATCCCAGATTAATAAGAAAACTCATTAAGGATATATGAATGAAAGTGTTGTTTAGCTACAGTCAAGAATAAAATCAACAGCTTGTTACTACATTTTTAAGAGTGGGATACTTATCAAATAATGTATATTAAATAATTGTTGTTCATAGACATGACATTCAATAACATTATCTCACATAATGGGAAATGTGTGCCCTTTCCATTTTTTAAATTTTTGAAATTATTTTTCTATCTTTTTTATGATATAGGGAAAAGTTTCTGTTTGGGAATTGCATGTTTATAACATCCAATAATTATTTGCCAGTCAATATTTTAAGCCAGAAGAGAACAGTTCTCAGGATCAGTTGTTTCAGAAGTTTACTATGTGTTGGTAGACTGTTAAAAAGTGTAGCCATGTTTGCATTTTATGCATGCAATATATACCAAAAAGCAAATTATTCATTTATGTCTACCACTGGGGCTGAAAATATAAGGTGCTTTCAACTGTTAATAGTTGCTATGCTATCCAAATGTTATTTCCATAAAATATTTTCACCAGAAATATTTTTTCAAATATTCAGGTCCTCACTTGACATCACAGACAGGTTCTTGGAAACTGCAACTTAAAAGTTATATTTTTGAACAGTTTTATCAAAGACTAATTGATATAAAATGAGTCAAGTTCTTATGACATATTTCTGGTCACAAAGTGATCATCAAATTTCTAAATAAAGACCTCAAACACTTCTAATGTTAAATAGTTATTTTCATTTATAGACTCATTCATTTTCCACCTCATCTATTCTAGTTCAGGGTCTCGGGTGGCGGGAACCCATCTTGGCAGCTCAGGGAACAAAGTGGGACCCAACTCTGGACAGGATGCTTTCCAAGGCAGATTTTACTCATATATATATACACACATTCACTCAGACTAAAAAATCGAGACATGCCAATGAACATAATGTACACATCTTTGGGATGTGGGCGAAAACCAGCTGATGTACGTTCAACATGCAAATGCCACATCCAAGACTGACTCTGGCCAAAAATATTTTTTACCAGTGTTGTAGCAAAATGTTATTGAATGAAATAATGTTATTCAAAGAACTTTAGTACGTGAATTTTGGAGATACATGTATATACATATATACATCTATATGTATGTACACACTACACACACATGCACATGTGAGTGTCCTTTTTCCTTCCTGAATGCCTGTACTCCCTAACTTCTTGGTTATATCTCTGTTTTGTGCTTGATTCTCTGATTCACTGATAGTAAGTTTTATTTTGTTTCTTCTAGTTTTTGTTTATAATTTTGTCTTTTACTTTCTTTAACTAATCACAAGGTAGAGTTTAAATCATTATTTACTTCAATACATAATTAGTGCTCCATATTCTTTACTTCACTTTTTAAAAATGTATTAGTATTGCACTTTCAGTTCTCAATAAAATATTATATAAGGTAGCTTAGGTTGTTTTCTTCCTATAAAGTGATAACAATAATAAAAAAATTCCTTCTATGAAAGTAAAAATAATGGATAACAATCTTTGTTCAAAAGAGAAGTGTGATCATATGTTTTTCCCATTTGTTACATGTTCCCATTTTTTTGTGCCATTTTGGTTATAGAGGTAATATTTCACAAAGGTAGAATTTTATGGCTTCCTTAAATGAATATAATTTTAGTTGTATAAAAATTTAAAATAAAAAATAAATAATATTATTTATAGTCATCAACAATTTAAGAAAATGTTTTGAGATAGGCTTCCAGTAAAAAGTATTCTGAGGAATTTTTTTTCCAGTTAAATCTAATTTTCTTTTCATATTTTAGTGACTCTAAATAAACCAAAAGTTTATATTGAACAATGTTTTTTATCTAATTAATCAGGTTAAGGAAGTGTTTTGTTCTCATTGTTTTATTTTCTTTGATAGCCATATCATCTAATTCTCTCTAGTCAAAGCAGTCATTCTAAGGCAGAGGAAGTTTTATTTTACGTGAGATTATACAAAGATATTTTGCTCTTTTGATGGCCATATTTCATATTTTTTCTCTAAAGGTTGTTAGATGATCATATTTGCTCTAAAAAGTCAGAAGAATCTTAGAAACCTTTTTTATAAGGACATTTTATCACAAAGTGCCGTTCCTCAGTGTTCGTAGTAAAGCCCTTATTTTATTTCATTGAAATCACATATTGCTGCATTATTTATCTTTCAGTCTAAATCATGTGAGCTTGTATGGTCCTGAAATTATTCCATGCAAGACCTATACCCCCATATCCCTCTGAATGATTCAGGTGAATATATATTATTGTTATTTCCACCTTTCTAAAGCAGACTTTGAGTCAAACTGTCATTATGAATTAGGTGCAGATTCATTCTGTAGTTTTTGTGGCATGAAATAACTCATTTCAATGTCTGCAATCTTTTCTTTAAACTCTTTGTACACCAAAATAGTAACAAATTCACCACTTTTCAATGCAATAAGCTTTGTTTACTCCTATTATTCCACATGTGTTTTCATTTGCAGTAATAGAAAGGATTAGAAGTTACATTTAAACAAGGTTAAATGTTATATTATCAAATATATATATCAAATATATATTATGAAGGTAGTTTTCACCCTGGCTTTGGGCTGTGCTTGCTAATGCTGTACTTTTTTAGGAAAGAATTATGGTAAAAGATACCTAGAGTCTTCAAGTTTGTTCCTGCACTCAACAGAAAGTAGGCTGGTGTGCATTGTCATTGTCACTCTTAGAGCAGTGCTTCGCAGATGCCATCTCAGATTATATAACTCTTCGCACTCTTAACTGCACCACCTTGGTATTAGATCACTATTTTTTAAGTATGTAACAAATGTTGAGTATTAGATTTAAGAAGCAAATTTGATAAGTAAAATGACATGCAGACCTATTAATATAGAAGCTACTTCATATTTGTACTACTGATTAATTATAACCAAAAGAGAAAAGATACAATGTCTAAAAATTAAAAGTCACAAAAATAGTGCTGACATTCTCATGGGTAAGACAAATGAATCTATAAGAAATGTTTTGATAGCTTATTGCTCTTAGAGTCTAATGAGTTCAGATTTCATTATTGTTATTGTTTCAAACATAAGCCACATATGATTAATAAATTAGTCAATATAGTACTTTTGCTAAGTACTGTAAAAGGCTCATTATTTCTTGGAAATACCCATTGGTGATCCACAGGAAAAGTAATGCGACAATAATGATAGGATAAATTCATGTTTAGTTGAATTACTTGAGAGATGAGAATAGACTAATATCTAGAGAATGAAATTAACACAATTTAAATTACACTATCTGGGAAAGTTCAAAGTTCTAATTTATAAAACATCAAACTACCGTTTCTTTTCTGGACTTTTAAAATTCATAGGCATTAATTTCACCTTACTTAACTTTCCAATTACCATTCAGCATAATTTTTCATATGCTGTGTTTTTTAACTTTAAGTCCTCAGAATACAATGTAATATGTGTTAGTCTGATAGATTTATTTAGTGATATCTTTAAGGCTGCATTTAAAATCACATTACAGTAAACACAAGCAGATGAGAATAGGACAGTGGTAACATATTGTTAGGAAAAATATTTTAAAAAGTGAGTGAATTTAGTGTCAAATCATGGGAACCAACAATTGTATTGGTTTCTTAGGTATGCCATAGCAAAGTACCACCATCTGAGTTACTTAAGATAACTGAAATTTATTTTCTCACTTTTATAGAGAAGAGAAGTCTGAAATCAGGTGACAGCAGGACCATGATCCTTCTGAAACCTGAGGAAAAATTTTTGCCTCTTAGTTATTGATGATTAGTCAACAATTCTTAGTATTCTTTGACTTATAGCTCTAACACAGTCTCTGCCTTTGTCAGCATGTGGCTTTCTCACTGTGTGTCTGTGTTCATATTTTCCCATTCTTACAATCCAATCATATTGGATTAGAGTCTGCCAACCTCACATTATCTTGATTACATCTTCAAAGACTCTATTTATAAAAATAGGACCACATTCACAGAGTTAGGGCTTCAACACATCGTCTTTGAGGACAAAAGTCAATGAGTAACAATAATTACAAGTTACTTTCAATGTATTAAAATATTTGTTATTTTGTTGGAAATAGAAGACTGGATACTCAGCATTAAAGATAAACAAAGTGCTACATTCTACATTTTATTCTACATATTCTACATTTTATGAATACAAATAGAAAGAAAAATTTTTGAAAACATTTTTGGTACATAGTCCTCATTCAAACCTAATATTCAATGTATTAGTATAATATAGATAGCATAAAAGCATTTCGAAGAAAGGAAGTCTTTTTCAGTATGAAAAAAATGCAGAGCATTATAAAACTTACTTTTTGAGACCAGTTACATTTTGACATTAAAAAATTATGAAAAAAACTTCATGACTATCTCATATTCATTTAGGTAAAAATTCTAAACTAAACATTGAAGAGCCATGTTAAGCAATACATATATATAGATAAATATAGATGTAGATATAGATCTCCATATGTAAGTATATATTTCTAATCTAATCTATATCTATGGAGTATAACCAAAATATCTTCATTAGGGTTATGTATCTCATCTAAGATTTTTAAAGTGTTGATATCATTCAGTCAAGAAAAATGATTATCTCAGCATTTTTAGAGAAAAACATTTTATGTAAAATGCAGCATCTCTCTTAAATTTAAGAAAAACTTTCATGATTCAAGGAAAAACAGATCATTCTCACTTAGTGAAAGTCATCTCAAAAAATCTACTGCAAGCAATTAGTTGTTAAAAGCATTTCACTTAAAAACAGGATTAATGCAAAGAGGATTGTTGCTATTTAATTCAAATTTGTATTGAAAATCACAACCAATACTATAAAACAAGAAGGAGATTAAGTTTATAAATGATAAAATAGAACTGTCATAATCATTTTTAATTCTCTACATAGTAAGCTAAAATTAATATAAAATACGAATTTGTAGCAACAAATGATAAGAAAAAGTTAACAAATGTGTAATATTCTAGGAAGAAAAACATAAACTGTATAATTATTAAAGAATACCCAAAGATATGGAAGTGACTATTTTGCTCAAGGTCAGTAAGATTTAATATTAATAAAATGTCAAAAACCTTACCAAAATGATCTCTCATATTATATATATGCACATATATTCAATTAAAATATTAATAGTATTTTGTTGTAACATCAGAATTTGATGTAAAATTAGCAGAGTAGATGGTAAAGAGAATGTGATTGAAGACTTGATTTTCCAATTACCAACAAGCATTACACTTTAAGACTGCACTATTGATGCAAGAATAAACAAATAGACTGATAAATGGTGTACTTATATAGCGATCTTTTTTTAAGATCTGCAGTATAAATTATAAACAAGTGAGTAAATATTCAATAAGTATGCAGTAATAACTGTCTATTCATAGATACAAGAGTATAAATTCTTATCACATTATATATTAGAATCAATTCCAAATGAATGAATACATTAAATATGACACTAAATTTTAAAACTTTATGAAACATAAAGGAGACTGTCTTTATGGCATTAAGCAAGGAAAGCATTGTTAAAATAAGAAAAAATTGCAAATTATAAAATATTGATACAACTTTGATATTGATTTTGAAATTAAGAAAAATATTTTCATCAAAGTCTAATGTAAAGAAAGTGACTTTTAAAATGTCACAAACTTGGAGGAATATGTTTGGACATACATGACAAGTATTGACATTAAAGTGTATAGTAAATGTCTAATAGCAATATATAAAAATATAACCGCATAAAATGGATAAAATAATAATAAGACTTGTATATGAGAAAATTAATGCATGACAATTGACTAAACAGATTTTTTCAAAATTAAATTATAGTGTACCAACAGATCAAAGACTCACTTTGCTACGAAACAGATCATAAAAAATTCCTGTATTGCTTATTGTAAGAGCACGACATATATCTAATTTCAATAGCAGCTTGGCACTATTAAAATTAAAGACATGTATGTGGATATGTATAATAGAGACCTTCTATCTGCTCATTTTGGGGATGTGAATTATACCTCTATTTTGCAGAGCAATTTTATATTACCTGTTAAAAATAAATACATGAACTTCCAGCCAAGATGACAACCTGTTAGGAATAAGACTTACATCCTCCCAAACAGAAATTAGAAATTCACCTATTTTCCAGAAAGATACACTAAGGAAAAGCAGGCAGATAGATTGTAGAGACACAGCAGCAATCAACATAGCAAAGAGTAGGTGAAAACATCTGTGTTCAGAGCTACATCACACCGCAGATGAGGGATTCTGAGGGTGGTGGAGAGGTGGAACTATGGGAAGAACTGCTCCTCCCAGGAATCTGGGAGCTGGGTGTGAGGGCATAGGCACAGGATAGAGGAGGAACCAGTGCCCCAGTGTTTTGAACAGGAGGTCTGGTGAGAAAATTATGCTGGGAGCTGCCATAACCAGAAGGAAGCTAGAGGAATCACTTACCTCCCACTCCCTCGCACCATACTGTCCTGAGCTGCAGGACCTTACCACTGGAAATCCCACCCTCAGACTAAGGAAGAAGGGAGTCTACCCAAGGGAGAGTCCATGCTACCCACTATTACCACCTTCTGGGTATAAGTGAAACTGCAACCTGATTGTGGATTGTGGCCCATTAGAAAGGTGGTCATTGCGGTTGGAAGTTGGGTTACTGGAGGAAGGCTCTACATCCCCCACACAAACTCCAGTCCTATAGACTGAAATTTGGGCCAGCAACGGAGGGCCCATATAAGAACTTCACCAAATTCAACCAGTGGTAATTCCACAAAGCTCAAGAAATGCCAATGTCCAAAACAAGACCAAGGCTTGCGTGGCGCGTCAATACCCTACACAAAACCATCACTGAAGTGAAACCTAATCCACAGAAACATAAACAGAATGCCAAAAAGCAAAGACACAGAGAGACATACATGAAATGATGGCTTCAATAAAAAAAAAAGTGCAGGGGAAAATTTGAATACAACAGACATACACGAACTATTTAAGGATGAATTTAGGCTAGCAGTCATAAACATCCTCATGGAAATAAACAATAGAAAAAGAGAAAGGTAACAACAAAAAAGAGAGACAGAGGAAATGAAGCAGATCAAAACATATGTCAAAAAATAAAGAACACATAGAGGACCTAAAGAACTCAATAGAGGGACTCAGTAGGATGGATGAAGCCTCCAATAGGAGCAGTGAGCTAAAAGATAGGACAGAGGAATGAACTCAAGCAAATCAGCAAAGAGGGAAAGAATGTAAAGAATTGAAGACAGCATTCAAGACTGATGGGATAACATCAAAAGAAACATTTGCATTACAGTGTTTCCAGAAGAAGAGAGGCAGGAACTGTATTTGAAGAAATAATAGCTGAAAACTTCCTTAACCTGAAGAATGAAACAAGTTTTCAGATCCAGGAAGTTCAAATAGCCTCTAATAAAAGAAACCCAACCAGACCTACACCTAGATACATTGTCATTAAAATGTCAAAAAGACAGGATAAAAAATCTTAGAAGCATCCAGAGAAAACCAAGTCACATACAAAGGAGTCCTTGTGTGACTGTCATTATGATATGTCAACTGAAACTACAGGCCAGAAGGGAATGGTATGATATATTCAAATGACTGAAAGAAAAGGATTTTCAACCTAGGATATTATATTATATTCAAAATGAAGGAATGATAAAAAAAGCTTTTCTGGTAACCAAAAGTGTAAGGAATTTATCACCACAAAAACAGTTCTATAAAAAATACTAAATGATGCTGTACAAAGTGTAAAGAAACTCATCTTAAAAGTAGGTCTATTAGACTTATTCATCTATATTTATTAGATATATTGGTCTGTAATTCTTTCTTTCTTGGTCAAGTCTTTGTCAGCTTTTGGTATCAGTGTGATGTTGACCTCAAGGGGAGTGTTTGGGAGTGTTCCCTGTTCTTCAGTATTTTGGAAAAGTTTGAGTAGAATAGGTATTGATTCTTCTCTGAAGGTTTTGTGAAACTCAGTGGAAAAATTAATCTGGTCCTGGGCTTTTGCTATATAGGGAGACTTTTGATTACCTCTTCTATTTATTTGCTTGTTATTGTTCTATGGGACCTATTCAAGAACTCGGCTTATCTTACTGTAAGCCTATGATGTAGATTTTATTATCCTTATTTTATAGATGAGAAAGTAAAAGCTAAGAAATGTGCCTAAGGTTATAGAGTATACAAGTGTAAGAGCCAAGGTTCAAGTTAGTCTTTTATGCCCAAATCTTATGTGCTTAATATTTTAACCAGTTTCATTTTATTGTTATTGATAGTTTTTGATATGTAAAAGTTTTGAATTTTACTTTCAGTATGCTGAGTTTTTTTCTTTTTAGTTACCTTATCCTTTTTGATAACTCCAATATTTAACTTTCTTAAGAAATTGTGACTCAAGCTTACATTATGAATTTTTATATATTCTACCATATTCATTTTAAAGTTTAATTGTTTTAGAAATATCCAATATATTGTACTCTCCTGAGTTTCTTTTGAAATGAGTATTTAATGTGATAAATTATGTTGTTCTATTGGCCTAAAAAAATCTAAACAAAAATCAAAACAAGAAAAATAATGGGTGGTGTAGGAAACTAGAACTCTGGTGGTGGGTGTGGTGTGAAATGCACACAAAGATGTGACTTCAATATCTGAAGAAGCATATAGTGATGTGAAATAATAAAACAAAAGATATATGTAGTATATAATATATAAAACACCTATAATCATAGTATAATGAATATGATGATATAATGAATATCCATAGCCAACATATTGCTCAATTTTACCTGCTTTGAAATTTAAATGCAAACTTTAAGAATATATATAAAATTTTTTGAAAAGAAAAAAGAAGTATGAACACTTTATTTCCATCTGTGTTGAGTTTAGAGCATGCTAAATTTGGTGTCCTCTATGGAATCATGCACGTGAAATAAAACAATAAATTTAAGCAAGAGATAGGTTAAGCTGTTTTCAAGTTATAATTAGGGACAGGGGAAAAAGATATCATACCATCTCCCACTCTTTCATAAACTGGGTGGGGTGTCCAAAGACATTTGTCTTCAATCATCTATTATCATCTATTATTTTTCCAATTTTAATAAGACTGCTTCAAACCCTAGATCAAAAAATCATTGCCTTTTAGCAACTGAAAATTATTTTTTCACTTTTTACTTTAGTATAGCTATTTGATATACTGATATAGAAATTAGTGAATGATCAAGTTGTCTGAAGCTATTTTTAATTAGAAAATTTGAAGTTGTTTATTTTATACATACTTTTGAATGAATTGTATGTGTATTTGTATAAATATATGTGTGCATGTCTCCACATATCTCCATGCACATACATTCATATAATTATAATTCATATACTTACAGGATAATTATAGTGAAAACACAGTGATTATTACATACATTTGGTGTTAAATTCTCTTGGTTAGCTGATGATCTATCAGCTGATTATCCTTAAATTCTTTCATCATCTCAGTGCTTATGCCTGTGAAAGGCCTTCGTGTGTATGTAAAATAAAATAATACTTCAGACACTTTCATCAATAATTTTTAATGTCACTTTTAGACGTGTGTAGAGTTTGCCTCTCTGTTTCAGGTTATATGTCAATCCAGGTAACATTGACTTGTGGCCTGGCCTCATGGTTGAAGACCTGATACCTGGTACGCAAGTGGGACCAACGCTTATGTGCCTGCTGGTTACCCAGTTTCAGTGACTAAGAAATGGAGATAGGTAGTGGGTTTATGTTTAATTTATCAACTATAACAAAATTGGCTTTGCCACCAAATATGCATATACAGTAACACTGTAGTGTGATTTCATTTTCATCCTTCTATGGCTTAAATATATTTAGTGGAAGAAATGACAAAGAGCACTGGGTCATAAAATATATCTAATTAACAGATAAGTCAATTATCTTTCAGTTTTATAAATTTTTATACATCTTTGTAAGAAACAATTATAGATAACCTATGATGTAAGTCAATGCTAAGAGGATCTAGACTCATCATGTGGCTACCACAGCTTACAGCTATTATCTTTGGGAGGCATATAAACCTGATTTCTCATCTATAATACTTATATATAAAGAGTATTTCATAGGAATGTACAACTGTACATGAAAATGGGAGGGCAGAAATGGGCAATAGGTCTGGGATTCCTTCCCTCCATCCACACTAAAGAACACCTCATGGCCTGAGACCAGATCTCTTAACAAAGATTTGTGCTGAGGGTATTCTTAAAACTATTCTGGATTGTCTGAAGTGTTTACTGTAATGAAATGTGAATTTATGAAATTGTGAAAGACAGCTGGCAGGAGAATGTAAGTTAGTCACATAATCTCTTCACTACTGCAAGAGTAAACAAGTATAAAAATGAAGAAAACTCAAAACTTAGCAGCCTCTCCTGAGTTGACATGGGATGTGCTATTAGTTCTCTTATATCTCTTGGACCAAGTGTGACCCAGGATTTTGTATTTTCTAAAATATTATTAAAGGATAGTCGAGTAAGAGTTAAAATTCTTATATTCTATTTGATAAATTAACGTGCTGTATTAGTGCAAAGATAATGCATAGGAAAGAATACGTTGCTTAAATTGTCATTTTTAATGAAAATGTATGAAAGATTATTCTTTATTTAAAAATATTCTTCTGGGATGCCTCCTCGTGGCCTATAGGTTTAGTATACCTGGGAATAGTCCCATCCCAAGGTTCTGGGTTCAAGATCTAACACCAGGGGCAATAACCAATGTGAACAAATAAATAAAAATAGAGGTTGTTCTCCTCTCTCTTCCTATTCACTTGCCTACTAACCTTAATTCCTGCTTCTACCTTTAAAAAAAATGTTCTTCCAAATATCTCTCAGATTCAAATTGTAATGATGGTAGTAAAATATTAATTGCTTTTATTGCAAACATTGAGTATACTATTTCACTAGATTAATTTTTATAAATAATTTTAGCTCCCTCGGTTTGTAGCATCATATAATAGAGCTAATGTGTTCAATTTGTAGTAATTTAAGAATACATATAGTCAAAAAATTCAACAAATTTGGGAAAGCTTTGAATTTTTGAGCAAGCTGTCTTCACCCTGTGTATTAGTTTACTAAGGTTGCAATTATAGGATACTGTAGATTGGGTCACTTAAATAACATAAACTAATTTTTTTACACATCTGGAGGCTAGATGTCCAAGGTCAAGGTGCAGAAAGGGTTGGTTCCTACTGAGGACTCCTCCTTGTAAGTGAGTATCTTCTCCCTGTGTATCCACATTGTCTTCATTTTGTGCCTATGCCCATGTTCCCATTTCATATATGGACATGCAGTCATACTGGTTTAGAGCCTGCCTAATAATATTATTCATTCCACCACTTTATTCAAGAATTTGTCTCCAAATACAATCACGTTCTGAGATACTGAGGCCTAGTATTTCAATATATGAACTTTGGAGGGCGGGTGGAAGCACAATTCAACCTCAACCCTTAACACCATGCAAATGGTAACACATCTTTTTCTTCCATCTAACTTACTGTTATGTACCTAACATAAAAAAAAGTTCCTGGTATGTGGTACACAAATATTTTTAAAGGAATATATACCAAGGTTCACTTTTAGTTTTAGCCTGTCACCTTTTATTTGAAGTTCTATGTGCTTATTCAAATTATTAAATAGGTATAATAATAATAAAAGGTGTAGATTTCTTTTAGGAAAACATATCATTAAATCGCAAGGTAGTCTATTTCTAAGTTCTGTCCATGGTGTTTTAGATTGAAAGCTACGTTGGTTTTTTGTTTTGTTTTGCTTTGTTGTAAACTTTGAAGAATTTTTAATCATTTTATAAAACATGAATTAAAAATAATAGTTCCAAAGCATGGGCTGAAGAACTTCATAAATGTTTGAAGCAATTCAAAGCATCCTTAGCTGGAGAGCAAGCCTAATCCTTACATGCTTCTGTTTCACTAAATTCATTATGACTTCTTTGTGTAAGACTCAGAGCTTGTTCTGCAGACCCATCTTCAAACTGTGCCTTTCTTTTGTTGACCATCAGGTTCTGGTATGAAAATCCAGGAGTGTTTACCCCTGCACAACTCATTCAACTGAAACAGGTGTCACTGAGCCATGTGCTTTGTGACAATGGGGATAACATTCAGCAAGTGCAGACTGATGTCTTCCTGAAGGCAGAATACCCACAGGATTATGTGAACTGCAGTGAGATACCCAAAGTTGATTTGCGAGTGTGGCAGGACTGCTGTGAAGGTCAGTAATAACATTACAAATGTGACCTGGACTTAAGTGTGTGTGTAATTACTTTATTAATGTAGTCTGGATTTAGGTGTGCAAGTGTGTGTGTGTGTGTGTGTGTGTGTGTGTATGTGTGTATGGGGCGTTTTTTAATTTTCAGTGTCAAAGATTATATTACCTAAACATATGTTACACAAAGAGTAACAATACAGAGCTTTTCTCTACCTTTGGAAATATGATGTATGTTTTTGATGGTGAGAGCAATAAGGACAGAAATTTCCCTCTTTTCCAAACCCTGTGATTTCACACCAACCTTGTTAAAGTGGATTGAGTCTTGATAATTCATCTAGTTTCTGCATTGTTCAGCATTTCAGAGTACTACATCAAAGATGAAGCTCCAATTATTTGATATGAATATGTCTACCTCTTGAAGTTCAGATGACCAGAGATAAGAGAAAAAAAGATAATAGTAAATCAGCTAACTTAGACAATACATTATCCATAATTTATTTCAGTTATGTTCATTAGAATTTTGGGAAAGTTCTGATAGAAGTAGACAAAGAACTTTCTCTAGGAAAACAATATAGCGTGTGGCATATACCATATCACTAATAATGAACCAAAATCTACCTAAGGTATTTCATAAACAATTTTTGTTCTAAAAATATTCCTTAAGAAATGTGGTTCTAGTTTTCTTTAATAGATGAAGAAAGTTCTAAAATGTAATTTAACCATGAACTAGAATGTTATTTGCAAGTGAAAACAAAGCTGTTATTTGGGGGTTTTAAGAGATTATAATAAAAAAAACCCACCACTCGAGCCTTTTAAATGCTCACAATTGAAGAAAAATATACAAACCTTATATGGGCAGAGCTGCCTCTTATAGGTAAACTAGTAAAATTATTCAAAGGGAACAAGAAAAAATATGCAAAAGAAAGGACTGCCTGAATATCAGTGCAGTGACAGATTGTCAACCCTGAAACCATTATCTGATGGTTTTTCTATCTCTGGGAGTAAGATCATGGTCTCTCCAAAATTTCACTGAAGGTGATGTATGTAGCTTTAAATTCAGACTACTAAGCAGTCAGGTGTGCCTAAGTCTGAGTCCACAAATGAGTTCCTGACTCTATTTTGGGTGCTCTCTTTACTCATGCTAATTCTGTTATTTATTAGTTATCTCCATCAAAGTACAATTCAATATATTAAATGATGTAAGGATGTTTATTGCCTATTGTGTGACAGTAAAGTATTACCAATATTCTGTTGATACCTAGAAATAAACTGAGGACTTGATGGTTTGGAGAACATGCTAATGTTTCACATGTGGGTACAAACCTATCTCGTGACAGTGTATCTGTGGCTCCTCTGACTCTCCACTAACATACAGGTCACCATGGCCTACTGCCTGTCACACACACAGACCATGCACTCTGGCAGCTCTGATGTACTCTGAGAATAAAATAAGAGATCCCAGCACAGAAACAATGCCAATCATTCACAGAAGAGACATTGTCAGTCCCCAAACTTCCCAGATTGGGACAAACAGGTACCAGAAATATGAGAAAATATTTAACTCAAAACGCAGTCACACCTGATCACATTGTCTTTTCTCAATAATAGGGTTTTATAGGACAGAGCATAAAGTAACAGTACTGTGTGAAAGATTTTTTTTTTCTTTACCTCTAATTCTTGGTGATTTGTAGCCAGAAATAATGAAGGTAAGCTAAGAGGCAGTGTCTAAAACAACATGAACACTTCTTTGCTCTTATGAAAATAAATGTCCTGGGTGGAAGTAACGGCTCAAGTTTAGAAAAGAAGGTTGTGGTTCCATTGAGCCCGTGCTTGCCATTTCTAGATGTTCTTACTTCTGCACTATCATAGGTAACTCATATGTAACACTCAACTCACAATCTCCATGAGTCTTTCAGTAATGTTATTATTTTAATTTTACATATGAGCAAAACGAGGGTCCTGGATGCTATTTCTGAGGTTGTACAATTTATATTTAAAACTAAGTAACGTTAACTTGAAGGTATCAGGCCTTTCCTCTATGTGTACTATCTCTTGGTAGTACCTTTTGGAGAAGTGCAGATCACAGAGACAGTGAGCACATGCTTAATAAGGAGGACTCCCTCTCTTCTGGGTTGTTCTTCCAATTCAGACTAAGAGGAGAGTACCCTCATTATTTATATTGTAATATGTTTGTTATGAGTAACATTTGTTATGAAAAATGGAATGAAAATATTTAATTGGCAAGAGAAGTAATCTTGAATATATGAAGTATTCTTGTTATTAAGATCCTGATTTGTACCTCTAAGTAAGCAATAATGCTCTTTCTTTGATGGCGTCTCAAAAGATATCTGGAAATTCATTAACTAGCAGTAAATGTAAACTCATCAGTTGGATAGAAAAGTACAGTATTTTTTTAATGGCACTGTAATTCTCAAAGCCATGGCAACACACTCTTCTTACACAACAATGCTCAGAAGTATTTCAGGAGCAAAATCACCTAAGAATATAAATGTGCATTATATTATTTTAATAACAATTAAATCTGAATTTAGGGACTCTGAAAATATCTATGAGAGCCATTGAATATAGATGCAGGTTTCTTTTTTTCTTACACTAACTTTCCTTTTCCTTTCAACTAACAAGCATGTCAGAAAAAAAAAGTATTCTTTAAAGTGAGGAACTTTAAATAAAGTGTTTAGTAAATGCATGAAGGGACAACACATATATGGTACAGGCTTCTTATGCCTCCCAATTAACAGCAGTATGCAAATAATGGGCTAATTGAATCATTCATATCACTGAGAAATTACTTTGTAGTTTGTTGTCCTATAGCTTCAGGTAGGTCATACATTTTAATGATCTAAATTAATGGTCCAGAAGTGCTTATATTAACCACATTATGTCGACCCTTGAGACCTAATGTTGCTGCTTTCCTGGAGAAAGAGGAATGGATTAAAGGACTTAGAAATAATTCTTTAATAACCAGTATACTTGTCTTGGTCAGGTTGTCCCTCCTGTTAAAGAATTCTTCATTCTTCTGGTAATCTTGTTCTTGGATTAAAATGAATACAATAATGGTCTTTAAGTATCATAGTTGTTTTGACATCCTAATTAAAAATACAGAACACTGTTTGGGATTCAAATGGCCATTGCAAGGAATTCAAATGGCTTGTCTATATTAGAAGGAATAATATTATTAAACTGATTCTTGAGTGCATATATTACTTTTAAAGAAGCTTTTTTATTCAGTAAGACTCTTCAGCTCTGTTTCCTATGAATAATAGCTGGATTACTAATACCGATTATTAACAAGTTTCAAATTTGATCAAATTGCAGTAAAAATAGAATCTTAGATGCATTCTGGTGGCCAACTTATAAGACCACCAGATGTAGTCCACAAACTTCTCAAGGACCCAGCTTCCAGACCTGAAGCCAGGGGAAACAATCAAGATGAATGACTAAATAATATAAAGTGCTTCTTTCTCCTCTCTCTTTTTGACTACCCGCCCACTCACCTTTATTACTGCTTACACCTTTCTTTAAAAAGTAAAGCAAGATACCAGAGAAATTATTCCTTTCCTAAATATAGAAATATATTGAAATTAGCTCTTGATCTTTTCAAAACAGTAATAGTGTAGGCATAATCTAGCTTGGGATAATTATATTTCATTATCATTTGTAGGTAAAAGTATAATACCTAAAAGATGAGTCTTTCACATCACTTAGAGAATTAGAATTCTGTGAGTTTGTGTGGGTGATGGTGCTACAAAGTAACTTTGGGTACTAAGGAATTAGATTGTGTTTTCTCTTCTCATATTATTTATCAAAGTCTATGAAAAATTTTAGTCTTCTATTTTACACATACATTTTAATATTTCTCTTAAAATAAACTAGCGAGACTTCTAAGATAGAATGCTAATATTCTTTACTTTTTTGCCACTATATCATCCATTTCTTTAATATCTGTCATAAATTTCTGTAAATGATTCCATGTTTCTATAGTTAAGTCCTTCTAATTACAGCTTACTGTTCAATGGATATATTTGCATGTACCAAAATTTGCATCACTGTACTTGCTTGTATTTCCATAGGTTAGATTATTATAGAACTCAAAAAATTGCCAAATTAAAGAATACATGGTCTGTAATTAATTAATTAATTAACATTATAATCAGCTTTTCTGAGACATAATTCACAATGTAAATTATCCATTTAAAATATAGAATTCAGTTGCTTTTGTGATATTCACAGTTGTGTATTTATCACCACAATCGATTTAGAACTGAAAATTTTCATCATTCTCTAAAGAAACTCTGGTGTGTTGTCAGTCAATCCTCAATTCTTCTCTAACCCCTAACCCCTAGGCAACAAGCAATCTCCTCTATGTTTTTATAGATTTGCCTATTCTGGATATTTCACATAAATTAAATCATAAAAAATATAGTATTTTGTGACTGGGTTTGTTCCTTTAGCATAATGTTCTTGAAGTTGTATCAATGTACTTGATTCCTTTTTATTGCCGAATAATATTCCATTTCATGGATATACAAATTTTATTTATCCATTCATCTATTGAGTTTTAGGGTTTTTCCCTACTTTTTTGGCTATTATAAATAATACATGTTTTATGTACAGATTTTTGTGTGGGAATATGTTTCTGTTTCTGTTGTGTATATACCTAAAAGTGAAATTGTTGGGTTACAGGGCAGCACTATGCTTAACTTTTTGAGGAGATGCCATGCATTTTCTAAAACTACTATCCCGTTTTACATTCCTTCCATAATATACTAAAACTTCATTTTCTATATGCTAGTCAATACCATTCTTTTCTATCTTATATTACAATTTAAGTATTATTTTTAAGAATGCTAAGAGCAGATATGTTAAACTTGTTCCTCTTCTAAGAGGGAAAGCATTCAGTTCTTTGCCAAGGAAGCATACTGTTGGTTGTGGTTTTTTCTTTAGATCCCTTATCCTTTTGCAGCAGTTTCCTTTAATTTCTTCTTTGTTGAATATTTTTAATTTGATTTTATTTTATAAATTATTTTGTTATTTCACATTACTGTGTTCTTTTAATTTTTAAATGTCTGACTTATTTCTTAGAAGAAAAACTAAATTTTCATGAAGAAGAGTGCCCATTTTTCTGTCAATAATTGATACCATAGGTCTTCACTTTTTTGAATGAAAACTTAACTATCTCAAATTTATTTTAAATTGTCATTCTGTGTTTAAATAATTCTAGATGTCTGTTGGTTTGGGATGTTCATTGACTTTTTCCAGGTATTTGCCTTTGTCCCTTCATCAGTTAGAATGAATTTTTAGATTTTATGTTGTACCAGTGGTAGACTTGATGGGGTTCATTGGAAAATGGTTCGAGAAGGAATTCTTGAGATTTTTAGGAGTGTAGTTTTATTAGTTTGTTAGAGAAAATGGAAGAGAAAGAAAGTGAGGTCATGAAAGTAGAGCTTCCATGGGCAAAAAGGGCTATACTGCAGGCTGGGCACTAGTTAGAGTTATATGTTTGCAGGGGAAGCCTTTGGATGGACTACCTTTCCACTGTTTACAAGTTTAGCAAGGGAACAGAAGTCACAAGTAAGTTTGAAAGCAGAAGTAGAGAGGCTGATTTCAAGAAAGTTCTCCAAGTTTGTGAAGTGGTCTCTGGCATTCTGGTAATATTGGCTCCTTGATGTTTCAGGGAAAACATTAGACCGATGAAAGAATTACATGAATCTTTCCAAAGGGCTAAGGAAATGAACTTTAGCCACTAGTGCTCAGGAGCTGGTATGTCAGGTGTGACTCAGGACATTCCAATACCAACCATGACTTTTGTGTGGAAGGTCTTGATCTAAAAAAGAAACCTAGATAATGCTATTTGGAGCCTACCTTTCCTCCCGTAGACTGATCATCTAGTTTTCAGAATGAATGAAATATTTTATCATTTTACCCTATGGAAGCATAATTGCTTTTTTGTATATACATCTTTTTATATTTGCATAGGTTTCTGATATTTCTGTGCTACTTATCTTTAATAGAAATAGCTGCTATAGCTCAAGCAATCAGTTCCTTCTCCCTGAATTTGCAGTTCCCCTCTCATGCGCTCATGTGTAGAGAGAGCTTTGCATGTTTCTTCATTTACTACTAGGTAGAGCACTCCCTCGCAGGGTCATCATGATGACTTAACCTATTACACACATAACATTGTCTATATATACACATGTAAAGTACATCTGTATATGTAAGGTATATCTGCAGGTGTAAATTGTACAAGTTCAGTGCTCATCATTGATTTTTCTCCCTTTTCCATTTTCCTGAAGTGGCAGGTCCAGCTTTATTCTTTAATATTTTTCTCAACTAAAACTATCATAAAGGATAAAATATTCTGTGAGCTATAATTTATCATCAAATACCATCTTCCTCCCTGAAAAATGAAGATTATCTTACTTTCTATAGAATTTCTGATTTATGATGATATATTTTAATTAATGTTTACTAGATGTTCCATCACTGAATTTTAGTTTTCTTTATTTTGATTGCAAAGCTAAATGCCAGTTTTCCCCATTTATTTAGATATGACTAGTTATTTATTATTGGTAACCTATCAGATGTTTTTTTCCCTCTGATTTTCAGAATTAGCTCAGAATATGCCTAAATGTAACTTTTTTTCTTTTTTTCTTTCTTTCTTTCTTTCTTTCTTTTTTGGGAAAGATTTAAGCAAGAATGAATGTGAGGTAGGCAGGTAGGCAGGAAGAGAGAAGAGTAAGAGCATTTAATTTAATTTATTTTATTTAGTTATTCACATTAGTTGTTCCCCTCTGGATCTGGGGTGACAATCTGGTTCTTTGGAATGATGTGGACTGCTCTTTCAGAGGTGGCAAACCTGATTACTATTCCACCAGAGGACACTAAATTGTATCTTTTCTTATCAAATCTATCTCAAACAGTAAAAACTTCCTTTCAAAGATTTATGTTTTTCTTTAACAAGGGGACATCCATATCTCACTACTTTAATTAATGTATGTTGTATTTGTTTCATCAAATAAGTTTTTCCTTTTGAAAAATCCTTTATTTGATTGTTAGAGCTTTATAATTTACCCTTCAACTCTTTTTCTCCATATTTCTAGCTCTTACATTTTTGCTAAATTTTATATAACCTTTGCATATGTTCACTACTATCAAAATTCCTACCATTCTTAAAAGAGGCCGTTCTCATTTTAAATTTACCAAATTAATTTTTAGTTACAAAATTCGTTTAAGCTTCAGGAAGACTTTCTGCAGCATTGGTGATGTCTTAAATCCTTATTTTGTTCTTTTCAATATCTCTTATCTCATGGAACATGCTCTTACTCCTCCACTTCTTCCTTTTCTCTCTGGCTGTCTAACTCTTGGAAATGACAGTTAATGTTCCTCCCTTGGACCATGAGGATTCAGGTCCTTCGTTGAGGCTGAGTTTACTGAGTTTGCTCCCATGACAGAAACATTAATGTATGTGATGACTCACTGTACTGTGACATCATTTTCTTCCAGGCCCCTGGCAGTAAAGCAGCTTTCTATCTAGATCTTTCTTTACTTTTGAGAATTAGGACACTAGATGATCTCTGAAAACACAGGATCTCAGGTAGATCACAGAAATATGTACATTCTTTTCAGAGTTGAGTTACTCTGAGGCCTTATGTTGAATTGGGCATGACTCTCCAAGGATTATTTTCTTTGGTTCTTTCCCAAGGGCTTCTCCTTCCATGCACAAATATTGACCTCCATGTTTCTGTCCAGTAAAGCTTTCTCTGAAGGAGGTGTGTCCCTTGATATTTGAAGTCATGGAGAAGGCCTGTCTTCCAGAATCTGAGCTCATGGTATCTTTGTATGCTCCGCATTCATGGGTCACAGTTCCTGAGAGCCTATGATGAGCCATCTACTTGACATGCAAGGCTAGAGATCTCTCTCCTTGTATGTTGTTGTACTGCATTAAAATCAGTCTAAGCTTCTGTGTAAATCATATGAACATGAACTTTCCTTTGTGGCAGCATTAACCGGCAGTTACGGTTGTTGAAGGTCATGGAGGTTCCTGTTTATTTTATACACATTATTGTGTGGGATAAAATATACTGAGGGAAGTTGTGAGAAAATAACTTTTGAGCCAAAGCTAAAGAAGAACCTGAATATCAGTTATAAAACACAACTATGAAGACTAACCGTGCTCTCATATAGAACCAGGTACCAGGGGAAAATTCAGAATATATCATCAGTTTCCTTCCTGTCTTCTCTCTTAGGAGAATGTAAATACCACAGTTCTGAGTCCACACTTTCTAAGAATCCACTTTATTTAAAAAGAAGTCACCAGGATTTATTTTTAATATTTCTCTAAGATTAATCTATGTGATCATTCTTCTTCTTGTTGTGCAATGTGGGATATTGATGTTTATTCTTTAAAGATGATTATCTTTTCTTCAATATCTTAATTTCACTAGAGACACCTCCCCAAATTTTCCAAGTTCTTTATATTGCATGATTTAGAGCAACTTCACTATTATTTTCATCAAAATATTTATTAAAGTGTGATGTTCAGAGTAAGCAATCATTATGGTATGTCACAGATATTGAACTGATTGTCCAACTTGATATTTTCCTTTCTAAACCATAGATCTATCTACAGACCTTCTACTTAAAAAAACAAAATCACACAGCTAACCTCCTGAATTTAAGGGAACTCTTTTCCTTGTTCCTTTTTGTATTGCCAACCTCTTGTTGTTGGTTTTTTTTTTTATGGGTTTCTAAGTTCAACACCTGTATTCTGACACATAGATTTAAACTTTTTGGTGTTTTGACTCTTTTTGTAAATTTGAGCAAACTGTATCTGAATATGTATAAAATAATACAGTTAAATGCATCTAAAGACTACTAGGATGACCTGCTTCAGGGACCTGTTCTAGATGTTCCTGTTTCCATTCTTTGTCTTGTCATCAGCAATATATTAAAAGTTATTCTGAGAAGCCTGTGGGTTTCACAGGTACCACTACCAGTAGTAGCAGAGAATGTTAAAAAATAGCAGAGGCAAACTGGGAGTCTAATGCAGATTCTGGATACAAACTTGCAAATACTAGAGGTATAATTTAGTATGAGTTATATAGGAGAGAATAAAGTTGACTATGAATTAGTGATTTAATATGCCATTCTGGAATGATCAATACTGGTAAGAATAAAGAAGCAATATTGTGATTCAAATCATGGGAGATTCTTGTCAAGGACTATTTTACCTATTCTTTATGAGGAGTTTTCTGTTATGCTGAGTATATAAGAAAATACAGCTCTTTTGACAATGTGTCTATATTATGTTACACCAACTTACAAGTTGACTTAAAGCATATATAAATATAACTACTTGTTTTGGGGGATTGTTGTCAATGAATCAATTGCTTGACTTGATGTCATTCTTTTTCTAGCCAACAGAAAATTAATAATTCAATGTGATAGATATGTGCTAGTATTACTGAAAATATGGAGAAAAATGTGAAGAACAAAGAGAGGTTCAGAACTAAGCTTAATTGGTGTTGTTTTTAAGTAGCAAAGATTTGCTTTTGAAAAAAATGGAAACGGAAAATTCACAAGAAAAACGTTAAATTTCTCATTTTCAGAAGATTACAGCAACCAAGAATAGTAAATGATGGAATTAATTAACATAATAAAACAGGAATTTTATTTTGCCAAGGTATAATATAATGAAACATTTCTGAAAATTTTATTTATATATAATACTTTGTATCAGTCAACATAACTGTTAAATATAAAGATTTGTGCATTGCATCTTCAGGCTCCTTTCCTCCATTAGTTACTATAGTTATAGGTTCTGAGAGCTAGAGATGACCTGAAAGTGTCTTGATTTGAAAAATAATAAAAATAAAAAAAACAGCACTTTATTTTAAGATTTGGAAGTAAAAGTTGAAAACTAAGTTCATTTGTCTTCAGTTAATTATTAGCTGAATTAGAGATAAACTTAGATATTATAATTTCAGGTTGTTTTTTTCTTCATCTTACCATGTAATTTCATGATAGTTTTCTCTTTTTTTGTACTTTCTGTAAATTTTTGCAAGTCTCTTTCACCTGTAGGAAATACAAAAATCATTTTTAATTGGATAACCTTTTAAGAACTTTATGCTAGCAAATTATAAGTGCAACATGACATTTTACCATTAATCTAAGCTGATTTTCAGTATCAATCAATATATCAAGAGTTTTTGCATAATATTCTAGGCATTGCAGATACAATTAAACAATATTAACAAGTCCTTATTACCAATCTAATTATTTTAGCAAACACTAAAACTGGCATATTTGTGTCATCAAATAAATCAACCTCTGCTGATAGAATTGTCTTAGCGTAGCATTTAAATCATTTTTCTGTTTGACATTAGTATTCTTTGAAAGATGCTCAAGGAAATATGAAAATCAAACAAAAATGATTTGCTTTTCATTCATTTCAAAAATAAAAAATAACACCTAATGCAGGCAGTATATTTTCAGGCAAGACTAGTGATTTGCTAAGATATCAAGACACTTGATTAAATGAAACATTTTCAAATGAAATAATTTTACAAAGTGCAACCAACAGATGTTAAATTTCTACTGGGATTTATGGAACCATCTGTTCTTGCAATTTCCAGCTGCACACTTTTCTCATTAAATTCTATCTTTAAAGCATTAGTAATTTTAAATACAGTATATTTACATACAAATGTAAATATATTTACATTTACCTATGACTTTGCTTTAAATAAATGGTGTATGTTTGTAAACTAATGAAAGTTTAATTTCTTCCACAAGAGACTAATTTTATTGCCACAATATTTCATGATACTGTGATTATTTTATTCTTAACTTATAAAATGCCTACAAAGTATTATTAAAAAAGAACAATTTCAGCAACTCCTACAAACCTTTAATGAACCAGTTACCTTGCAACGGTGTTCTCAAGTTTGTCTTTAAAAGTTGTTGCTGTTTTTACTAGAATGCCAGAAGGACATTTCCCACTCTCCTTGTTTCTGCTAGTACATGATACCTTATATGAAAGGTTTGTTGAAATCAAGGTGAGAAAAAAAGTCACAGAAAGATAAAGGACACTAAATAGCTTTGAAATTATACCAAATAAGATGTTTTCAAAGGTGCTATGGTAACTGAATCAAATTCTACTGGTAATATTAACTTTATATGGGGTATTACACATTCTCTTGAAAATAGTCTTTTACAAATTCTGAGAATATTATATTATCTTGCAAATACAGGCTTTTGCATTTATTTCCAATCTATGCCATCCTAGGTGTGGGAGGGACTCTTCCTAAATTAGAACAAGGTTTTTAGTAAGTAAAGTAAATTTATGTTGTTTATATTGGAGATATGATCTCTTAATACGCAACACTGAAACAATTTATCAGATACATCCCTTTTGGTATTAATATAAAATTGAAAAATCCCCTTATATTTAAAATGACTATTTTTTTAAAGTATTGACATTGATAACTAGTGAAATTTAGTTTCACATATGGTCTTACAAAATATAAAGCTACTTAGCAATAAAAAGTGTCTGTATAATAACCTTCATATCACCCAGGTAATAAAATGAACAATGTAGAAATGCAATGAAACATCAGCAAATGATAAATAAAGGTAAGCAATAATAATTAAAATCCGATATAGCTGAAATTTCAAAGCATTAGAAAATTATTAAAAGTGATATATTCTTATATTTACCCAAAAGCAAATTTCAACCTACACTATTACAAGAAATAATAACAACAACAAATACTGAGAATGTTCAAATGTAAAAACATAAATAAAAGGAATCAGACACATGTATAGATAAATAGCAATAAAAATAATAAAGGAAGTTAAATGAAGGAATAAAATCTTTAACTGAGGTAAAGACTTTTTTTTACTAACTTCTATGTATCGTAGTTATAGACTTGTATGTTCAAAATAGCTTAGCATCCACTTAGTATACTTTAATGGAAGTATATTTGAATGGAAGCTCAATGCAATTCACAAGCTGAATTATTGTTAAATCATTCTCTTCTATAATACATTCCCCTTGGTGTGGACAGAATCTGTGATTTGCTCCTATCCCAAAGAATATGGTGAAAGGACTCGTATGTCACTCCCTGATTGTGTTGATTTTATATCATTCAGTCTTGCCAAATGGAATGAGAGTCTCTTGAAAGTATTGAATAAGCAAAGAGCCATACTTTGGACTCTTTATAAGGACAATCATATGATAGGAAATTGTAGGTGATCCCTAGAACCTGGGTGTGACCTTTAGTCATAGAACCCTGAAGAAATTAATTCTGCCAACAACATTTATGGACTTGGAAGAGATTCTTAACTAGTAATCTTACAGAAAAAATGTCAGCTAACATCTTGATTGCTAGAGTCCAAAATGAAGGTGTTGGCAGCATTGTTTCCTACCGATGGCTTTGAGGGAGGATATGCTCCCTTAGCTTCTGGGTGTTGCTGGTGATTTTATCTTCTTCTGTATTACTCCAATGTCTGCCTTCATCTTCATATGGTATTCTACCTATTTGCATGTCTGTGTGCAAGTTTCCCCTTTTTATAAAGACATTAGTCATGTTGGATTAGGGTCCACTCTATTCCAGTATAACCGTTTCTCAAATTACTACTACAATCACCCTATTTCTAAATAAGATTACATTCTGAAGTATAGGGAGTTGGGATATCGACATATATATATTTTAGGAGACACAATTTAACCCATAAAATGCATTTTTTTCAAGCAATTGTGCTTGTGGTAAATTGTGACACTGTAACAGATAACACAAATACAAAGGAAATTGAATGGTAGTAAGAGTATGAAAGAAGATCAATAATTTTCCATGTGACTTCTCACTTCAAAGCAATTCTGGGGGCATTTTTGTATTAATCACTAGTTCAGATGAAACATCATCTAATTATATGAAATGTCAGTATATTTTGCTACTTCATAGGAACTAGTTATTATTTTTTGTTATTATGTTAAGCATAAACAACATATAACAATAATACTGAATATATTTGCTCTCAAACTCTCCCTCAAATTGCAATTTTTATATCTTCTTAAAATTATTGCTTGGACTTTTGTTCCTTTTAGTCCTTTTTCTCTTCTTCCAAGCAAATGGGAGGTGGCAAAATGCAAGACAGTTCTGATGATAATTTAAAATAAGAAAGTGCTGTACATTTGTGTTAATTTTAAAGGTCTATCATGAGTGTTTCATTTTAATATGTGCAGTGCAACACTGGGACACCAGTGTTGCATAGTACATGGTTTTGATCAATTATCTGAAAGATGTGTCATTGCCTGAACTGCTTTAGTTCAAATTACTGATATTCACACATATTCCTAAAGAACCTACTGTTTTCAGAATCTTCTAATTCAATTAAGTTATTCATTAATGCCCCAGATCCTCATCCTTAAATATCTTCTTACCACCTCTCCCAACCTGGGCCAGACCAGATGTGATCTCAACTTGGATTGACTTTTAGGGGTGTGAGTACAATGTACATGCAAACTGAATTTTTTCCTTTTTCAGCACTCACTGTTAAATTGGATTGATAATATTTTATGAGTTCAATTTGGTGATTCCTTTAAGTAGCAAATAGCTGCTCTTTTATGATGTCTGAATATTGTTCTGTGCTATTTTTTACCATTAACAAATGTGACATTTTCAAAGATAATAAAATGTATAAACCAGTTGTCCTTGGAGAAAATTTTTCTAACTCATTTGGAATTATCTTAAAAGAGAGTCTGCAACACATTACCTCAAGTTTTAATTTAGTCAACAACTTTTTTGGATGTCAGTTGTATGTTTACGAACAAAAATATATTTATAGCTTTGGCATCATACAAAAGTTTTCTAATGAACTAAATAAGTCAGTTATCTAGTTCACTACAGTTTGTTCCAAATATTAAGTCACATCAGTTTAGCTCATTCTGTGTAGGATATTCTTACAAAGCATCTTACTTAGGTTAACTAATTTTATCCTTTCCACAGCTTCATGAGATTTCTTATATAACTCTCATTTACAGATGAAAGAATAGAATCACAAGCTTAAAGAACCTATTTGAAGTGATATGTTTCAAATGAAAACAACAGAAAGTGAGGTGGTCTTGATAATAGAAATCATACTATTAAATCCAGAAAAAAACAAAGAATTTAGATATTTGAACATGATGATTTAAGTTATTTGAATTAACTAATTAATTCATTTCTTAAAATGTTATTAGTGTTTATTATGGATGGATACTATACTATGTACTGGCAATAAACTAATAGGTAGGACAGAATCCTCTTCTATATCTTTTCATTCAATGGAGTGTGGTGAGATGGATATATGCGGAGAAAACTGAGAGAGTTAATGAATTTTCATGAGCCTAATCTTAGACGTTCAGGAAAACTTTCCTAGTGAAGGTGACATCATACCTATATGGTTTGTTACTCAAGTGAGGTCAAGAACATTTGAAGATGAATTTTTAGAGGGAAATGAGGCTGCAACTGCACAGAGGACTTGAACACAGTGAAGATAAGGGACTTTATCAACAGAGCAAAATTGGTGGATGGGGTGGGGTAGTCAAATAAAGCTGCACCTAACGGAAAGATATTCATACTCATGAAGACACACTGTGTTACACTTGTTAAAAATAAATTATATTGCTGTATTTTAAGCCACACTTCCTATTAGTGTCTTTAAATAATTTATCTGCTATATTTCATACCACCAAGTCTTACATAAACTGGAAAGTTCACAATACTTTTAGTCAAATATGATTATAGGTCATTTATTTTACCTCCCATTCTAGATCTATTTATTCATTTATCCATTTATTAATTTAGCTAATAAATAACAGTACCACATTTTCCAAAGTTGCACAAGACAGAAGTTTAAGAGTTAATCTTGTTATGTCTATTTTCCTCATTCTGTGCTGTAGTGTCATGGTTAACTGATTGAATATTTTAGTCAGACTGTCTGGATTTAACTCTTGAATCTTCTATTAAAAATTCTAATACTTTGGAGAAGGTAATGAATCTCTCTGCCTTAGCTTCTTCTAGTTAACTATGGAACCAATAATGGAACCAAGAGCTTGTTACAAAGCTTCAAAAAGGTACCTATATTAAGACTAAGGACACATTTGAGTAATGTATATATACTCATATTTCTGTGCATATACATATATGCATGTATATAGACATATAAATGTATGTATAGATATATAAGCTACATAGATATAGTTCCAAAGCATTTATCAATTGGACATTTTGTTTAAATTCAATTGTTATTTGCTTAAAATCCAAACATTTCAGAATGCGTTCAGAAATTTTTATTCATTTATCGAAATAGCAATGTAATAATATATTTTTTAATTTTCAAAAAAAGATTTTATTTTTCAATAAATTTTTGGATTATGGAAATAGTCACATTTTTCATTGACAAGGGCAAACAACGCAATATAGTTAGAAATCATAGAAAAGATATAAAAACCTTATATAATTGTCTACATTTGTTACTTATTTTGAGATGTTTCATTTCAGTCTGTATTTTATGTTTTAATATATTCCTCTTTAATTTAATTTATGGAGAGTAAGGTGAATATCTAAATGTTTTTCACATTCTTCCTCTAAGGAATAACTTGCTAACTGCCCAAAACAAAATATTATAGAGTTAATTCCACCCTGCCTTTCAGTTTATGCATCCTAGTGCAATCTTTTAAATTATATTTCAGAGTAGATGCTCTGAAATTATCATGTTTTACTTTATCTATTGTCTCCCACCAGTATTGAGTTTTATTTTTTATCTTTATGTATCTAGGAAGATAGGTTATTACAGAATTGGTTTTCTTTTTCAAAGTTTTCTTCTTACTGTGCAATCTGTTTTCAGATAGAGTATATTTAAACTTTTTAACATTAATTACAAGCATTGTTTTCTTATTCTTTCTTTTTCTTTTTTTGCAAACTTTTTTTATCACATTCATATATTTTTGACAAAAACAACATAATATTTACCATCTTAATCACTTTTTATTTTCTAAGAGAGGAAGGAAGTGAAGAAGAGGAGAAAGAAGCATTTTTTTAAATTTAGTTGTTTATTTTGGTTTTTCCCCTGACCCCAAGTTGCAAATCTAGGTTTTGGAGCTTTTGCATAATCCAAACCTCACTGTCTCAGCTGCCTGAGCCACAAGAGTGCCCTCAATCTTAACTTTTTTTAAGTTAATTAATAACTTTTTCTTGAGGCATAATTGATATATAATGTATTAGTTTAGGTGTGCAGCATATTGATTTTATATTTGTATTCTTAAGTATTTTATTAACTATAATTAGCTATGATGACATCTATAAATAGCAGAGTTGTACAATAGAAATAATATGAAAATAAATCTTTAGTTGGTTGTAGGTATGGTTAAAATAATTTGAGAATCTTTAAATTTCAAGTATTCCACCTACAATACTTCTGTACTTCTTCTCATTGTCAAGCTCTTTAGCAAATAAAATATACCCTGTAATCAGTGTCCTCAAGGAGATTCAGAATCATTCCCCTGTGTCACCTCTGAAATTTGCTTTGTATCTTATTTGCTTTATAAAACAGATCCTGCCATTTGAAAAACCAAAAATCTGTGACTCAGCAATACCTCTGTTTTTCCTTTATCTTCTCTCCCTCACAGACTCCAGTGCTTCCTTTCATGCACCCCATAAAAATAATCTAGACAGGTACATGATCCCTCATGTAATCTGATGCTAATACTTTTCTCCAGACTCTAGGAATAGAAGACAGTTCAGAGAATCTCCAAAGAAACTCTCTGTTTGATACAGCTATCCTGACAAGAAAGACATGCACTTAAGTGATCTAATTAGTAGGTATGTATAGAAATATCTAATTTCTTTAAGCTACTTCCTATAAATTTACTTCACATATACAAATATACAGTGTGAGGGGCTTAATGGAATCATATTTTACTTATTTACATAGATGATAAACTATAAACAGGAGCAAACTCATAAATTATATAACATGCATGAGTTCATCTGCAATGTGGGCATGCTTATTAAATTATTTTCAGTAAAGGGAAGAAAATTGTGCATCATAGTTGTTATTTTCAACTCTTAAAATCAAATTATGAATACTACTTTTCAAATTATTTTTGAAAGTATGAAACCCAGCATATTGTTTATAAAAAGGTAACACTTATCGAGTTAGCGTGCTTTAAATTCACACACAATGAGATGCAAGGAAGGCTTAAATCATGTGCAAAATGAAATATTTTAGATCTCATAAAATTAAAAAATAGCAATCTTATTTCTTTGAAATCTCTTAGGAGTTCTCTTTTGACACATACTAGTTTCAGATATGGTTACTTATTTAATGTTTTCTTTAATCTTTGTCTTAGAAATTTCTGAAAACAGGAGTGGATTATTTTCGATAGCTCAATGAAATTGAGCTATTAAATATTTAGTAGATAACACATAATTAAATTACCAAAATAAGCATTTCAATTCACAGTCATAGTTGAGGCCTCATTGCAGTTGCCATCAGCGGTTAACTTTGTCTTTCACAGCTGCTTCCTATAGTGTATATATACATATACATATGTATATATATATATGTATCAGCCATAATCATAACACTTTGTGGAAATCATTTCTTTTGGTTATATATTAAAACAGGGTCTTGTGAAGTATGTAGAAATGAATCACTCATGAGTCCTGACTTACAGATTTATAATATAGGAGAGGAGGTACTATCCTGTGATAGGAAGAGTGGACAAAGGCTTTAGGGCCAAGAATATAAATTTATATCCTATTTTCACCACGTCATATGTTACTGCAAGGATCTTGAGGTCTCGTTTATCCTTGCCCCTGCCCAGAGGCATCCTTCCAGTCTCCCTTTAATTGGAGAACTTCAGACCAGATGGGTGCTACTATGGTCTGCTGCCTTTTTGGTTGGAGGACTGCCTCTGTTCCCTTCCTCATTACTTCCCCATTCTTGGCTGACTCACACCTAGTAGTAACATAATTTATATAAAATCTGAATCTCACTTTACTCAACTACAACTAATACTAATACACACTGAGAATTTTATAGGCATTTCAAAAAAGAGAGAATAAAAAATGTTCTTGAATTCTCACTATATGCCAAACACTCTTTTACATACTTTATAGTATTAATTGATTTAGCAAAAGTACTCATATAAAGACTGAAATGAAATCAAGTCAGAGAGTATACAGAATAAGGGGTAATTAATTCTAAGTGGGACCTTTAGCAGTAAGTACAGTGGAGCTGTCTTGAAGGTTTTAATAGAGGGTAAATGTCTTCCAGTTTGAAAGGACAAATGAACAAACTTGTGGGAGCAAAGGAAAGTAAGGTGAATTTGGAGAGTGGGAAGGCTCGTGTCTCTAAATAACCTTGTGTGTTCAATACTTGGGGATGAAAAACATTCTAGAAAAAGAAGATTGAGGCAAGCAGAGAAGGACCTTAGATTCCAGATTAAGAAACCTATACCTATCCTTTGCGTTTCTTGGAATTCCTTCTAGCAAAGGATTTAGAATGTTGATCAGCAGTAAGAGCCCCGGTCAGAACCATCTTTAAATAGTTGAAGTGGTAGAAAACTTTCATTTGCACCTTATTTAACTTAGTATTTCATTTGGTTTTAATTGACTTTACTAGGGGAGCTGTTTCACTAGTACACAACTGGAATTTGCCTAGATACTTACAGGCAATATATCCCTTTTTTATGTTAATGAGGATTTGACACCTCTAATTTGCATCCACCAACAGAAACCATGGATAACAATACCTATTATCTACCCTCCTTCTGCCCCAAAGCCACATTCAAGTCCTCCCAGGAAGATTCATTTCACTTGTTTTAAAGTTAAAAAATAATGTATATTAGTATCAAAACTTTTAAGATTCTGATCACCCCATTGAATTCCTTTTTGCAGTTAATCAACTAAAAATTGTTGTTGTTTTTATTTTTAGCCTCCTGACAATCTTATCAACTTTTACTCAAACCTTTGATAGTTATGAATTCTCTTTATTGTTAATCTGAAAATATATATATATGTATATATATTATAAAGAGCTTTATTTTGCAACTGTGCAAAAATCCATTGCAGATTGTTCTTTTATGCTTGCATGTATCATAGTTTTTTCTTCAACCAATGACTTCAAATCACTTAGGTTGTGGTTTCACTTTAATTTTCTTCCTTGCACTTAACCTCTCTTGGTCACAAGTTGAACTTCCCTTTCTATACACTATTCATGAATTAAAATAAAATTTTCTTGATAAATATTATCCTTTCTTACAAAGAATATCCTGACTTTCATTTTTCATAGTAGTTTCAAATATAGCAAAATCCATCCAAATGCAGCAATGCCCACCTTTTCCTTGCATTTTGCATTTTTGCTGGATTCCTTCATCTCTTCTATTTCTCCTTTGTCGAAATCACTAATCTGGTCAAGCTTAAAATAGCCCTCAATCATGGATAAAAATAAGTGGTTAGGAAATAATTTTTTTATTCTTTTAAATCCAGATTTTATCCCAACTACACATATAATAATTATAATATGAACGTGATAACTTTTTCTTAGCTACAGTTTTGTCATCTGAAAAGCAGGGCTTCTTAAAATGTCCTTGAGCAATGCTGGGTGGACTGAGTGACACAGTGTGCATTCCAGTACTTTATTATCTGGCATAAAACAGACTTAGCTACATAGTCCCTAAAATGGAAAAAGAATAAGAATACTCTCTATATAGATTTCCAGACTCATTCTCCAGTTTTCTGCACCCAGACAGAAGTTACTGCCTTGCTTTCTTCCTAAAACAAATGTATTATGTCTGATTGCTTATCATCTGGTCTTTTCTGAGTGAGGAGCCTGCTAGATGTACCTTCATAGCTATGTAAAATGCCTGATGCATAGTATACACCCAATACAGTTGTTAAATTGTAAAGTTCATCTTGTACATCTGGCATTGTCAAAATTAGTCATTCTCCACATAATTATATTCAGTACTTAAAATCTTGGTTATGAAGGAAAGGCATCCACTGATGTCCAGAACAGGCCTTCCCAAAGACCTGTCACTTTGGTACGTGGATTATTTCAAGTTAAGGGGAGAGCATTAGGAAAACATAATTTTCACATAATTTTTTATTAATATTGCCCATTAGTATTAAATTTTTTCATATTAATGCTTGAATTTTCACATCAGTTTAGAAGATTAGCATAATAAAAGGTTGTGTGTGCACACTAAGATTCACAGTGCCCCTGATTCAGTGTCTTAGGGACAAAGAGTTAGGTAGTGGCGTTGGTAACATCTGTTTTTTGTTTTTTTCACCACTTCGTTTCTCTAAATTCTCTCTATAATATTATGTCTGTTTAAGAAATTGTTTCACAATCTCATGGAAAGACTTATTGAACAATAGAAGACATATTTCAAACAGAACAAAGGGAGAAGATTTTGAAAGTTACAATGGCTTCTTCCAAGAAACAATGTTTTAGTAAATCTAGGAAAAAAACCCAGAATTTGAGATATAGCATGTCAACTAAATCAAATCTATATAAAAATATTTTTTAATAATACATAATCATCAATGGATGGAACTTTCATTTCCGCTTCTCAAACTCATTATTTACCTCCGTAATTTGAGAAATCCAGTGAAACTTTAAGAAATGCATCTCAAAAATCAACTCAGGACTTATAATTGCTTTTCATAATTGACAGTACTAAGCTTTTGTATATGACTTTAGATACTTTATCATTTTATTGCATTACATATTCTACACATTAAAATAATTTCCTATGTATAGGTTCCCCATTTCTTAGATATATTTCAATACATCATGCTCTCCATCAAATCACCAAGTGTTCTTCCCCATTATCCAGTGGGCTCCACCACCATTTGCCCCCAACCACCCTATTCCATTTTAGTAACCTCAGTTCTGTTGCAAATGTTTCAGGGTTCGTTATGATTCATCTGTTCCTTTGTTTTGGCTATTCACATTCCACCTATGAGTGAGGTTATCTGGTATCTGTCTTTGTTTTTTGACTTGTTTCACTTAGCATAATCCCTTCTAGCTCCATCCATATTGATTCAAATGACAGGTTTTCATCTCTTCTAAGGGTTGTATCATATTCCATTGTATATATGTACCATGTCTTCTTTATCCATTCATCTGATATTGGGCACAGGTAATTTCCAGTTCTTAGCTATTGTAAATAGGACCACAACAAACATGAGGATACATATATCTCTCCAGATGGGTGCTTTTGTATCTTTTGGATAGATGCCCAGAAGTGGAATGATGGGATCATTTGGGATTTCCATCCTCAGTTTTTTGAGGAATCTCCAAAATGTTCTCCCACCAACAGTGCAAAAATATTCCCTTTTCTTCACATCCTCGCCAACATTTCTTGTTTCCAGACTTTTGAATAATAGCCAGTCTTTTAGTTATAAATTGATATCTCAAGTTATTTTAATTTACAATTTCCTGATAGCCAGCAAGTAGGAACATAATTTCATGTGCCTGTTGATCATCTGTATATCCTCTTCAGAAAATTACTTCTCCAATTCCTCCATCCCTTTTTATTGTTAGATTGCCTGTTCTGTTGTTGAGCTTTATGGGTTTTTTGTGTGTTTTAGATATTAAGACTTTGTTGGAAATATTAAATGCAAATATCTTCTCCTAGTTAGCAGGTTTCCTATTGGTTTTGGTGATGTTTTCTTTTGTTGTGAATATGCTTCTAAGTTTGCTGTAGTTCCAGTTATTTATTTTTCTTTTTGTTTCCTTTGATAGCAGAGTTGGTCCCCAAAAGTTTCTCCATGACTGATGTCATGGAAAGTCTTTCCTGTATTGTCTTCTAAGAGCTTTATGGTTTCTGGTCTTTTGTCCAAGTCTCTAATCCATTTTAAGTTAATTTTTGTGAATGGTGTTAGAGAGAGGGCTAGCTTCATTCTTTTGATGTGGCAGTCCGGTTTCCCAAAACCATTTGTTGAAGAGATTTTTATTTTTCCATCAAATGCTTTTGGCAATTTTGTCATAGATTAACTGACTGTACATGAGTGGGTCTGTTTCTGGTGATTCAGTTCTGTTTCACTGATCTGTGGCTCTCGTAGTATTCCAGTACCATACTGTTGTGATCACTATTGCTTTATAATATAGTTCGAAGGCTGGAAACGTAGTCTCTCAAGATTTGTTCTTTTTTTCTAATGGATGCTTTGGCTATTTGAGTTCTTTTGTTGTTTCAAAAAATTATAAAAAATTTTTTCTATTTCCTAGCAACAATCCCATGGGATTTATATGGGGACTGCATTAAACCTGTGTATTGCTTTGGGTAAGATGGTCATTTTAACGATACTGATTATTCTCAGCCAGAAGCAGTGGATGTTTTTCAAATTCTTTGTATCCTTCTCTATTTCTTTTAAGAAGGGTTTGTAGTGTTTGTTGTATAAATCTTTACTTCTTTGTTAGGAAGTAACTTCTATTTTAAATGGTGGGATTTTCGTGATTTCATTTCCTTTTTGTGTGTTGTTTGCCTATAAAAATGCAGCAGATTTTGTGCCTTGATTTTGTAGCGTGTCACATTACTGTATTCATCAATGAGTCTTAGACATTTTTTTATGAGTTTTTTGGTTTTTCAATATATATATATAATCCTGTCATCTGCAAAGAATGAGAGTTTTACTTCTTCCTTTCCAATTTGGATTCCTTTTACTTCCTTTTCTTCCCTAATTGCTCTGACTAAGACCTTTAGTACAATATTAAATAGCAGTGGTGAGAGTGGGCAACCTTGCCTTGTTCCTGCCCTTAGAGGAAATGCTTTCAATTTTTCACCATTGACTATGATGTTGGCTATGCGTTTTTCAAATATGGCCTTTATTATGTTGAGGTATGAATCTTCTATTCTCATTTTATGGGGGTTTTTATAAAAAATGGGTATTGGATCTTGTCAACAGCCTTCTCTGAATCAAATGGATATGATCATGTGATTTTTCTCTTTGTTCTTGTTGATATGGTGTATGATATTAGTTGATCTGTGTATGTTGAAACATCCTTGCATCCCTGGAATGAGTCCCACTTGGTCATGATGGATGATCTTTTTGATGTATTGTTGAATTCGGTTTGCTAATATTTTGTTGACAGTTTTTGCATCCATTTTCCTTAGAGATATTTGTCTGTAATTTGCTTTCTTGGTGATATCTCTGTCAGCTTTCGATATCAGTGTAATTTTAACATCATAAGTTGTATTTGGGAGAGTTCTCTGTTTTTCAGTATTTTGGAAGAGTTTGAGAATAAGTGTTAATTCCTGTCTGAAGGCTTCGTAGAACTCATTGGAGAAGCCATCGGTCCTGGGCTTTTATTTTGGGGGAGATCCTTCATTACTTCTTCAATTTCTTTGCTTGTGATTGCTCTGTTCAGGTTTTTCAATTCTTCTGGGTTCAGTATTGGTAGACTATAGTTTTCTAGAAATCTGTCCATGCCCTCAAAGTTGTCCAGTTTAGTTGTGTAGAGCTGTTGTTCAAAGAAATCTCTTATTATTTTTCTAATTTCTGTGGTATCTGTTGTAACTTCTTCCTGTTCATGTATGATTTGATGCTAGTTATGAGAGTTTTCTCCCTTTATTTCTTTGTGAGCCTAGGATTTTTTAAGTTCTTCTTTGATTTCCTCTTTTATACAGGAGTCTCTCAAGAGCATATTGTTGAGTTTTCAATTGGTTTGGGGTCTCCCAGCTTTCTTTTTGTGGTTGATTTCCAATTTTAGGGAATCATGATTAGAAAAGATGCTTGTTATGACTTCAATCTTGTAAATTTGTTGAGAGATGTTTTGTATCCCAGCATATGATCTATCCTTGAGAATGTTCATGAGCAATTGAGAAGAAAGTGAAATCTGTAGTCGTTGGGTAAAGTGATTGGCATATGTCTATTAGCCCTATCAGTTCCAGATGATCATTTAAATGGCTGTGTCCCTGTTAATTTTATGCCTAGTTGATGTGTCTATTGTTGTAAGTGGAGTGTTTAAGTCCCCCACTATTATTGTGTTGCTGTCAATGTATCTCTTCAGGTTTAATAATCCTTTCTTGATATATTTGGAAGCTCCTTCATTTGCTGCATGTATGTTAATAAGCATTATGTCGCCCTGCTAGATTGATCCTTTCATCATTATATAGTGTCCAACTCTGTCTTTTGTTATGCTTTACAGACAGAAGTCTGTTTTATCTGATATGAGAATAGCTGTTCCTGCTCTTTTAAGGTTGCCGTTCAGCTGTAGGATTGTCCCCCCGCCATTGATTTGAGTCTTTGTTTATCTTTTGGAAGAAGGTGGGTTTCCTGAATGCAGCAGAAGGTTGGGATGTGTTTTTCATCCATACAGCCACTTGATGTCATTTGACTGGTGAGTCACTCTATTAACATTTATGATGATTGTTGATATACAGCTGCCTAGTGTCGTTTTATAATTTGTCTTTTTTAAATTGTACCAGACGATGCCTTTGTTCTCATTCCGTTCTTAGGTAGGGTGCATGCTGTTATGTTTTGATTGATTTTACCTTTTGTTTTCTTCTTTGCTTTCTCCCTGGAGGATGTATTTTGTGGTTGCCCTGAAGTTAGCATTCACAGTTTTATGCTTACTACCTAATTTTATCTGAATGCATATTAGTCTTCCACTTATTCAAATAGCCACAGTTTTGTTCTCTTCCTCCCCACTTTTAATATTTTCTGTCTTACTGTCTTTCTGTGTGGTTTCTTTATCCTTTATAGAGCATTCATATTTTTTGCAAAATAAGTTTTATGGTAATGAACTCCTTTAACTTTTGCTTTTTAGAAAATGTTTTTATCATTTCTTCAGTTTTGAATGATAATCTTGCCAGACATGGTATACTGAGTTGAAAATCCTTTACTTTCTGTACTTTGAATATATTATGCCATTCCCTTCTGGCCTGTACAGTTTCACTTATGACATCTGTTGAAAATCTTATGGGGGCTCCTCTGTATGTGACACATTTTTCTCTGGCTGCTTTTAATAGTCTTTAGCTTGTACTTTTGACAGTTTGATGACTGTTTGTCTAGGTGTATTTCTGTTTGGGTTTCTTTCATTAGGAACTCTTTGAGCTTCCTGGATCTGAAGGCTTGCTGAATTCTTCAAATTAGGGAAATTCTCATCTAGTATTTCTTCAAATATGGTTTCTGCCCCCTTTTCTCTATCTTCCTCTGGGACCCCTATGATGTGAATGTTTTTCTTTTTGTTGCTATCCCAGTGGTCTGGAATGCTGTCTTAGATTCTTTGATTTTTTAAAAAATCTCTTTGCTGCTTTGATTGATTGAGTTCCTCTGTCCTGTCTTTAAGGTCACTGATTTTGTTGGAAGCTTCATCCATCCTATTGTTAGTCCCTCTGTTGATTCTTTAATTCAGCCTCGTGTCTCTTACCTGTTTGATGTCTTGTTTTAATTCTCCTCTTTGCTTTCTGACATTTCTGTCTCTACTATTTCTGGATTCCCATGTGTATGTTAATCACTGTTACCCTAAATTCTTCTTCAGGTAATTTATATACATCTGATGTATTCAGATTTTCACCTGTGTTTTTGATTAGATCCATCATTTAACGTATATTTCTCTGGACTTTGCTCTATCTGGCATTCTGTTTATATTTCTAAAGGTTCGGTTTCCCTGGTGTTCCATAGGTTGACTTTCCCAGGATTGGCAATTAGGCTACAGTTTCAACTCTACACACAAGGTGGTACTAGCGGGTAATGTTGAGGTTGGGACTGCCTTCTCACTGTAATCCAGAAATGGGGCATCTGATGGGTGGGATTCATGTTGGGTAAATATGCTGCAGTGGGAGGGATTTCTGCTCATTACACCCAGGTTCTGTAGTGAAATGGTTTTGTTTAATGTTTGATTTGGTTGATTTCCGGTTATGGCTGTGCTCAGTGCAATTTCCTGGTATGCTGGCTCTCCTTTGGCTCCCTCCCAAGTCGGCCCTCTATGGCTCTGCATTTCAACCCTCTGGGTCTGCCTCTTGCTGCCTCCGCCACTGGTCCCCAAATCCCTAACCTCTACCCAACTCTGTGTCCAGAGACTCCTGAGTTCTGTACCAAATCCAGATCTGAGGCTTAATTGATAACTGTGCCGGGTGCCCTAACCCACCATTAGTCTTCAGCTGTTTTGTCTCCAGCTGAAGTGCCACTCGTTTCTTGGTGTTTGTCTCAGGGAAATAGGTTTTTTTTTTTTTTTTTTTTTGTGTGTGTGTGTGTGTGTGTGTGTCTGTGAGGAGCAACCTGAAAGTGAGACCTATTAAATCACCATCTGGAAGTTAATCCTCAAGGTTAAATTTTTGCCAACTGCAGTATCCTTACCTTAATTTAGTTCTTGACATGATGTTGTAATAGAGCAAGCAGAATTCCCAACTGAGTAATACATGACATGTAATACTCAATTTGTCACTGTCCCTTCACTGTATAAAATGAAGTGAGCACTTCATTAGCAAAAGACATATTTTTAAATAGAAATAATATGTCAAAGATATATATATATAATATAATAAGCAATCACTTTATTTCATAAGGAAGTCTCCCTATTATTTTAAATAAACTATGTGAAACAGGTGTGACACTGATTATCTTCTAATGTGTTGTTTAATTTTAATCTTCAATTCCCAAAGTGTACATATATGTATATATATACATACAATCACACGAAGCAGCCAGCCAGCACAGTAATTTGTATATTCCACATGCCCAAGGAATATTTGTTGATTATTTTTCACTCCTTCTATTTTTAAATGTTTTATTTTATTTTGTTTAAATAGGCAGCAAGATAATTTGTATGTGGATGAAGATGCTACAAATATGATGCTACACTTCTGGCAAAAACAAAATTTGCCCAGGATTTCAGCAATTTTGCAGCAGAAATTCAAAAAACCATCAAAGCTCTCAAAGAGTAGGTTTGTTATTTTCAAACTAATTGTCTAATTATGTAGATTATGATAGCTAGAGTATGTCCAACACTGCTCAAAAGGTATAGCATTTCCAGAATAATAATCACCTGACAAGGAATCTTTATTGTAATATGGAAAGGGGGAAGGAGGATTTGGATGAAAATCACATTACATAGATGCAGATAATCTCCATCTACTTCATGCCACCACTGTCTTAAGCATATAACAGTTCCAGTGACCTAGGCTGGCTGTTCAGTCAGTTTCTGAGTTCTTCGTCAGTGTGTTTCAGAGGAGTTGTGTTTGGTACTATCTTGATATTTACAGTGAGAGATAATTTGCAGCATGTATTTCTGGTTGTTGCTGGAATGGGGTCAATAAAGTCTCTTACTGATTACTTCATTTTCTGGTTTTCTTTGTCTAAAGGAGTTATTAATTATTTTTCCAGTCTTATGTGATTTTGCTCATTTCAGTTATTCTCGGTCAAGTTTTATTTAATTTTTCCTAAAACTTTGGGCAGAATCAATGAGAGTGTTGGCAGGTATTAGAAATTACAAAGGAGATGCTTTTATTCAGAAATAGAGTACTGACTTCTTTCAAAGTATATTCCAAATCTAGCTCCTCTGATGCAAATATCACTGTGAAACTATACTTTTCTTGGTATCATCAAAGACTGTGAAACAGAAAGCACTGTAGGAGTAACAGGAGAGCCCAGGTTTGTTGCCAGGAAGTTCTGCCATCACTTGTATATTAGCATTTATTCAGTCATACAGTGCATGCTTATCTGGAGTTTAAGAGATGTTGCAAGCATAAAATGAAATTATATGGGAGATGCACTTTGTGAGCTGTAATCCCTTTAAAATATCACTGCTGTTGTGGATGAGGCACACCCTTCTCTGCAGAGATGCTGGTTACTGACTATGTGTACACTCTGACAAGGTCATTCACAGGAAGAGCTGGCTGCAGCCATGGCCACAGCAGTGTGCTGCCCACCAACAATCTTCCTTCCTTGACTGCAATTTCCACACTGAAATCACTTGCCCAATTTGCATCTGAGTATGAATCTGAAACATGGAAGCATTGCCTCTAAATTAATCTTAAAGGTTTAGACAATTCTCCCACATGGAATGGGTGGATGACAGTATTCTGGGATACCACTGAGTCTAGAAACGTCTATTTAATTTTCAATGAGTTCTTGTGTCCCAAAGAGATAAGTTAGAAAGGCAAAGGAGAGTCCTCAGAGCTGTTCTAGTTAACGTAGACCTTGTTAATTTAAATGTTAAGCCACTCATCAATGTAACAAATTATTTTTTCATATATTTATTTTATGATTTGCAGACACAGAATTCATAGGAAACATTTCAACCAATTTTATCTGCATATTTGTGGTGATGACTCTATCTTTAATGTATGCAATAGTGATTAAAAGCATCCCAGACATCTGGAGACTGCAGTAGATGACACTTCTAGGTATACATTAACATTCTGAAGTAGCATATAACTACACACATATCAAAACTCAGTACTTTCCTCATTCTATCTCTTCCATTACATTGTATATTTCTTAATAACTGGTACTCTTCACTGATGGATTCTCAGTGACCAAAGCATAGCATATTTTCAAAAATAATTAGTTTCTTTTGGTATGAAAAGTTACTTCTATATCTATTAGGAACATAAAGGGTATTACACAATTGATAAGGCTATATGAAGGAGTTAGAAGGTCCTGAGAGCATGCATAGAAGTCAGAGGTTCACCTGCCCTGTGGCTAGGATATATACAGTTGGGAAGAGTTTGTAATGGAATACATTGCCAGGTGCACATTGAATGACAACTAGCAAAAGTGCCACAGATATGATTTAAATAAATAAACAAAATACCAGCATTGGGGCATTTGTCTCAAACCAGAAACCAACCTAGATAAAAAATAAAATAAAAAGAGTGAAAAGAGAGAGAAACAAGGCTTATTCCCAAGTGGTTCTCAGGAACATCTACAACTTTATCAGAGTAGTCAGCAATGATAAGTGAATAGGACAATGAAGACACATTTTCTGAGGATAAAGCATGTTTTAGATATGAAATACACTTGGGACTCACAAAATTAACATTTGCTTCTAATTTTTCATTTGCTATATTAAACTATGAGTTTTTTAGTGGTTCATGTTGAAATGAGGGTGAAAATGAACTCTTTAGGGAAGGAAATTTTGAGTGGACAACACCTGTACTTTATGGCTTTTTATTACTCATCAGCATTGATGTAATAAAGCCTGTAAAGAAAATTTTAAAATCTTTTTTTATGGAAAATTAACGTACAGATAAAGGCATTATATTCTTATAGTGATAAAGATAGTGATAAAGATGAAGATGGAGTATACTAAACAGGACATAGTAACTGCCTTCCATATGGGTACTCATAGATCATTGGGTTGAGAACTATCTCTGTTGTCAAATGATTGCTCCCTTCAGTATTAGCCAGGGGTTTCTAAGCTTTCCTTTTTGACCCGAAGTGTCCTTATGTTTATAAGACTGTGAAATAGTGTCATTTTTGACGTTTTTCATTGCTGATTGTTTACATTTATCAAATGACTTTGGGCTAACTGGAAATGACATTCCTTGATGTTGGCAGTCCCTTAGTCATGACTGAATCAAAATAACGAGCATAGTCTGCATGTTTCAATGGTATGTCATAATTGTTTTCTAAGTAGTATATTAGAGTATATTGCACTTTGTCCTTTTTTAATATGTCTGCAACTTCCCTTTCTTTTTTTAAATTTATTTTTATAGTAGCAATTATTCTACACATTAAAATAATTTCCTGTGCCTAAGTTCCCCATTTCTTAGATATATTTCAGCACACCATGCCTTCCACCAAATCACCAAGTGTTCTTTCCCTTTGTGCAGTGGATTCCACTACCGTTTGCTCCTGTCCGCCTCATTCCCTTTTGGTAACCTCAGTTGTATTTTGTCCTGTTAATATGACTCTGGAGATTAATAGAATCAGAACTACACTCAATGCACTTCATTATAGTGATTTAAGATTGTGCCTAGTTTACCTGGCTCCAGAGAAAGTATGTGTGTGTATTGAGAATGGGGAACTATATAGCAAACAATGAGATTACAAATAAGAATGTACACCTTTAATTATAATTAAACTCTTAGCAAGTGGCTTAAAATTGCTTAGGTGTACCATGGTGGAGTAGTGGTTTGGTTTGTTGCCTCCCACCAAGAACAATTCAAATATATCTCAGGGACCCAGGTTCACTTCCATTCACTGGAGTTAACAGCCAAGATGAACAACTAAATACAAGTGAATAAAGTGCTTCTTCTCTCTCTTCCTATCTGCCAACTTATTCACCCTCACCTTCATTCCTGCCTATACCAATGCTCAAAAAAATTGCTTGATGTCACAGTAACTGCTCTATAAGGAATAATTGATAAGTTCTAATTACTGGTATCATTTTGAATGAACATAGAAAAAAAAGACATACATTCAAATTCAAATTGTCAGATCTTTAAAAAGAATCTTCTAGACTACTTGAAATCAGCTCTTAGTATTAGCTAGAACAATTAAGTTAAATGTAGGGTGATCCTTAATGCAATGTGATTGTATCCCTGTAAGAAAAGTAGATTAGAAAATCAAGGCTATGCACCCATAGAAGATCAGGCAAGGACACAGAAATACAACCTTACAGTTAGAGATAAGTATTTTCTGTGGATGTAATGAAAAGCATGGTGACAATAGTTAACAATACTGCATTTTGTTGAAAGAGATCTTAAAACATTTTATCACCAGAATAAAAGAGTTGTAACCAAATAACTGAGCCAAGAAAAATCTTAAGGAACACTCACAAGAAGAGAGAAACATAATGATTCATAGGTATTGTGTTATACAGTAGAAAGGTCATTTGAGAATGAGATCTAGTCCTATTGATACTCGAATTAGTTTTCTTGTGCTGTCATAACAAATACTACAAACTTAAATAAAACAATTACTTTTCTTATAGTTCTGAAGGCTGGAAATATAAGATCAAGGTGTTAACCAGGTTGATTTCTACAGATGTCTCTTTCCTTGGTTTGTAGACAGTCTTCTACCTTTGTCTTCACAAGATTTCCTCACTGTGTATGTGTCCTAATTTCTACTTATAGACAGACATCAGTCATGTTAGATTAGGATTCACCTATAGGGACAGTTTAATTTAATCATTTCTTTATGAATCTTATCTCTAAACATAAACACATTCTGACATACTGTAGGTGAGGACATTATCATGTGATTTTTTGGAGCAACATAATTCAGCACTTAACAATGCAACCAAAGTGCAACTTTCACAAGTCATTCAACATCATGAGATTTAGTCTCTTCTTTTTTTAAACCTATATTCTTTTTATAATTTCTACAATCTCTCTCAAACATGTTGAATTTTTCCATGAATTTTGAACTCTCTGAAATTCTCTAGAATAAGATCTTGGTAAATGTCACCATCATTTATGCACCTTATGAAAGCTAGAACTCAGGAATCATCTTGTATTTTAACTCTTCCTTCCACCCACATGCAAACAATAATCTTTTCCTGCTACATGCTCTTAATCTTGTTTCTTCCTTTGTCATCTGAACCCACAGATGTCTTGCTAATTTCCCTTTTGAATCTCAACTCATTAGTATATCTTACAGACTGCCACTATAAAGAACAATCACTGAATTTTTTTTCATTTTCTGAAGACTACAATATCTAAATTATTTTATGTGGTTGTTAAGGGCCTAGTTTTTTTTTGCTGCCTAGTCATTTTTGACTCCCACCAACTAACATACCTAAAGAAACTTACTTCCCTAAAATGTCAACCAGCTTGTGGTTTCTATGCTTAGGTACATTTCTTTTCTTTTCATTTATCTGACCTGTCTTTTCCCCTCTTGTTCACATGAAGGACTTAGTCATATTTCTATTTATAGCACAAATTCTTTGACTCAAGTGAGATCTCCTGTGATTCTGAAGCCAAAGTGGGATATAACTTGTCTTCTGATACTCCTATGCTTCCCAGTTAGCCTCTTCATCAAACTGGTTTATCAAGCTGGATTGCATGCTACATCTTTGGAAATATTTGGTAAATTAATGCTATTTATAATAATCTATGAGACAGAAAATGAAATAAGATGTTAATTAGTTGAATTAATATTTATGATTATGGAGTTTTTCCAAATATTCCGAACATGTAGTTTGCTCATTTGATTTTAATTCAACTTCCTTTATAAAATTGACTGACTCAGATATTGGGTTCATATCCAATCATTTACCAGTCTTAGGGAGTTATTAGCATATACATAGGATGATTCAGATTCATTAAGTTTTGGTTAAAAATGTTAAGAAAAATTATACTGACTTTGAGATTTCTTTTGCCTTTTAAGAGTGTGCTTACAGAAACAGCATTTCATCAAACCATGTTACTTACTGGCTTTGTTGCTACCTGCTTCACTTCCCACTTTTCTTTCCTTCACGTCTTCCTTTAGATAAACAAGCTGGAGGCACGCCTGATGCAGGAAGGATGCACAGATGATAAAGGGATTCAAAGGAAGGACAGTGAATGCTGGATGAAGGAAGACTGTGTTAACTGTACTTGTAAGGTATGTTTTGCAATGTTTTATTTTTGCTAGTTTGCCAGTTTAAAACCTGAAAAATTAAAAAAAGAAAAGAAATATCCTTTTTATGAATAGTTTCTAGGTATGTTTTTAAGGTAAAGATACTAATGTGTATTTTGATTTATTTGAATATAAAGATGCTAGCATCTCATGAACTTTTGTTAGATACCAAGTGAGTTTTTGAAGTAAGCTGTTGAAACTGACCAAAGTTGCACAAGTAAAATGAAGCAAAACTGGAACTTAAATGTATCTCATTATTCTCTTATCAGGCTGACTTTAATTGTTGCCTGAAAATTCATGGTAAATTATCATATTCCCCCATTCCATATGATTCAGTAGATAACATTTTCAGATTAGCCTTGTTATACATGCTGCAAATATATAGAAATAAAGAATTTATAGAAACCACAGGAAGACATTAGCTTATACTATGGGCAATTTTTATTGTATTGGGATAGACTCTCAGATTACATATTATGAGAAACTTTTTCATAAAAGTAATTTTATTGTTAGAAACACAGTGATAAATGTTTGAATGTTGCCTTTCAAAATGGCCAGGTGACCTGTATGGTGGAAACTTGTTCCTCGGCTTCATGTCTCAGTCCTGAATTGGTGAAAGGAACCTGCTGCCCAGTTTGCAGAGACCCAAAAATGTCAATCGATTCTCTGGAGACGGTGTAACCAGTGTCATCCCCTCTTGAGCCTTGAACAAGGATTTATCAGGAAAAAACTATTTAACACTAAGGACTCAGCATTTCAACCTGTAATCATACCCTTGACTTAGACATTACCATCTTAGGAGCAAGTTAGTTTATTGAAGTCTTTGGTAAACTAAAGAATTTTTTATTTTTTCATTGTCTAACATGCCTTGAAATAACGCAAATTTTTCATTTTTTCTTTAGATTTAAAAGTACATAAAGATTATTTTATTTTAAGATTCCTAATTTTGTAAGCTACCTGTTTTATATACCATATGTAGAAATAAAATATCATAATATTATTTTAAAATGCAAGTATTGTGGAAAATCACTCATTTCAATATTTAGAGATATTTCATAATCTCCAAGAATTTTGAGGGAATGAATTTTGCACTTAGAGAAAAACTCTGGAAAGATCTGTGATAAATTTGGCATAATAGATAGTGTTGTTCTCACCTTATTCCCTTCTCTCATATTTGGAACCTAAGCAATGATCAGATTTTGTTGGAAGGACACTTGCCATTTAATCAGCTCTAACTTCTAAAACATCAGCAAAAGTCAATGAAATGGAGTCATTATTTTAGGGAGACTTCTAGTTTTGCACTTGGCTGGAAGTTACAAACTATGACGGAGACTTCTAAGTTGAATTGCTTAATATCTGTCTTTCCCTTAATTGTTATTATTATTACTTGTCAGATATAAAAATTAAAATATAGCCAAAATTTGAAATTCAGTAGCAATCTGAATTTACTATTAAGAACATTGAAAATACTTTTGAATTTAACAAAAAGTAGTGCTGTGGGTTTCTTCAATTTTGTCAATCTATAATAGCATTTAAAATTTAACTAAATAGACAAGTTTATACTCAGAATTAGATTTACAAGAAATTAAGTGAATTTTGCCCTATGCACTATAATTGTAATTTTTTTTTAAAATCTGACATATGACTATGCACCTGTATGTGCAGGTTGGTGGTAGTTATTGGTAGATGTCCTTTAAAAATACTTCGTTACAAAATTTTTGAGGAAAGACATCATGTAGTGTACTGCCAAGGTGAATTCTTGAGGGGATAGCTTTACTCTTTTCCCATTACAAAACAAGTTTTAAAGCAGGCAAAAATATCCAATATTAACAGTGCTGTGTAAAATGCAGTATTATTTTGCATCTAAATATTCTTATGGGATTTTTTAATTATGAGTAAGAAAAATTGTTTTTGGAACTTAAAGGGGTTAATAAGATATTGCAATGGGGTTATTTGCATTTTGATAGTCTGTCATAGTATTTAAAATTCAGCTCAATAGACAACCAATTTGTTTATACTCAGAATTGAATTTTAAGTATATTAGGTGCGTTTCACTCTATTAGATACATGTTCCAAAATATGACATAAGATATATACATCATTATTTTTAAATGTGGTATTAATTTTCTCCTAAGTTTTACTGAAACGATTTGAGAGGTATATGCCTGTCATTCAGGTACCTGAGACTTCGGCATGCAGACTAAGTGAAGTTCAGTAGGTCCTGTGATGGAAGCCATGGATCTGGTGAAAAAATCAAAATAAACAAATAAATAAATCCCCTTCTTCCTTGCTTAAATAAAATGTTTCTTTCACTTTATGAAATAAAGTTTTGAGGACAAAATTTAATGTCTTAAATTTGATATTTGATGCCTTTTAAATCCAAAATAATTTGTAATTATATTTTATACATATGAAATATTTACATAAAATACTTTTTAAAGTTTTGAAAGATGAAACCTAAGGAATTCACAAAATTTCTATATTCTATGCAATTTTAGGAGCCAATGACATGAAATTAAAGGTAATATTATGGAAATATAACCTGTTCCTTAGAAATATTCACAGTAAACATACTACAAATAACAATAACAAACTATTTTAGTTCAAGTTTCTTATCATGTTTGTCATTTTATATTGTTTAATTTTAAGCAAGATCTACAAGATTTCTATTTTTTTACACTGACAAAATTTTAACTTGAATATCACCTAATTAATGTTTGACTTATTAAATGTAACCAAATATTTAAATAGCAGAATTAATTATCATTTAAAATGGAACTCAGTTTACCACATGAGTATTTGAAAAATTGTATGCCAATAGAATACATGAAAATTCAATTCTCTTTACAAATCATCATGATTACTTTACACCTCATTAATTTTTCCGCATAACATTTTACTATATTTCAATAATGTTTCATTTTTGAAAGTAACATTGCAGAAGATAATTTCATCTATCAAGGATATATAAACTCTTGCTTGGTTACCGTAATTCAAATTCTATATTCGGTTTTAGAATGTGTTTATGTGTACTTTCGTCTATGTGTTTACTATGCAATGCAAATATGATATTTCTTTCTTAGTGATTAATTTTAAATAACTAAAACATAGATAATTTAAGTAAGCTTGTTAATATTTTGGTATATCGCTTTCTACTAAGAAAACAGTTTGAGGTAAAATTTACTATTTCTAAACAGTGATATTAGGACAAAAATCAAAATGTTAATTAAGCATCCTCCTTCTTTAAGGAGATGTGTATAAAGATGAAAGCAATTGCAAGTCCACTATTTCCTGATTTTCTCTGATAAAGAAAGGCAAATATTTTTAGTTAGATTGTCTGGTTCTGTGAAAAGGAAGAAAGAAAAACACATTCATTCATTCAGTGACTCTTTAATGTATATCCCACGCTTTCTACACACAAGTGGTCAGACTTCACATGCAATTATATAACATGGCTTTGAAATGTATACAGATAGCTCTGATCTGGGACTGGCAGAAAACAGAGCATTCATTTGACAAAGTATTTAACATTTTATTAAAGCAAATCATGTTTGAGAAGAATGAATGTTCATGCTGATTCACTTTTTGCATGTGTGTATTGGGGGGACAGATCTCTGGAATGTTGTTCAGGGTCTGGTAAGGTTTTAAAAAATAATTGTGAAATAATATTAATATAGATTCACTAGGCTGTATTTGCTACAAATATCCCATGATCAGTGGCATGTATAATGCACTTCATTTGCTAATATAGTTATTAGGACTTCATCAAGTTTATACGTAGCTCAAACAGAATTCCTATCTTCCATTGTAAGATGTACAGTATTAAAAGACATATTTAGTGAAGCGTTCATCACGTTTATTGGCATGATAGAATTTGTTTTAAAACAATGTAAGAATGATTAGTTCTTCATGAATATACAAAATGAGAGATAATGTGCTAAATATAAGTAGTGCCAAAATCTGTATCATAAATATAACTTTATAAACTTTAGTTTTAGCCCTTGTATGAGATAATTTCCTGACTTTGGTTAAACAAGTCGGAAGTGAATCAACATTTAAATTTACACTTAAAACATAAAGTAGAAAGGAAAAATATGTAATATTTCCCCAGTTTTGTGGCTCATTCTCTGTTTGAACAATTTGCTTTTAAAATGATAATGGAGGAAGAAAGGAAGATCAAGATGGTGTCTGTAGAAGCTGGTCTCTAAGACACTCCTGGGAAAGCCCAGCAGTTTTTTTGAGTATACATAATTGGAGGCATTCTGAAGTTTAGGCAGCTCAGCAGGGGAGCTTAGAGAATTAAAGGAGCTTGGAGTGAAGCACTGGGCTTTAAATATGGATAAGAAAGAAACATGCACTGTGCCCAGAAACCCCAACAGTAAGTGCAACCTCCTTTTTTCTCCTCTGGGGAACTTATAAAATGGCAACTGGAACCACATTAGCTTGCAATAGCACTCAGGCTTGTGGAAAAGGCCTTGGCAGCCACACTAATTTCTGCACTACAGAGGCTTCAGTTGTGACCTTGGAAAACAGCTCATTTTCTCTCTCATGGATACTTATAGAAACAGCAGGGTCAGAAGCTTGTAATTCCAGTGGTACAAAGACATGTCCTGGAGCAGCAAACCTAGGTCAAGCTGAGTGAGGGAGTGGGCAAAAAGAACTGCTGCCAGCATGGACTCTTAGCCTGAATAAAGTCCAAAAGGAGAACTTTGGGGGCAGTAAAACCAGGAGCTTTGAGGCAACATCACTCTTCCCACACCATGTCTTATGACTTGGGATCCTTGGGAATCCAGCCTCAGTGGAAGAGCACTCTTGTTCTATAGTCTGGCAGGACAGCACTTGCTCCTGTTGACTTGGAGGGAAGAGAGGGAGCTCAAGCACAGGGAGCAGAAACAAATTAACTAGCCAAGCAAGTCTAGTTTCATCAGCAAAACATGTCCTCCACCCAAACCAGGCTGCAACAGTGAGCACCAATCCTGAACCCTTCATTTATCTCTACCAACTAGCAGCCATCATCACTCCCTGACCAGCACAAAAAACAAAAGTAAAAATTGAGCAGCTGATCAATAAGAAACGATACCGTGGGGAAAAAAGCCCAATAAACCTTGAAACCTCAAGAAATGCAAAAATAAAAAATAAAATGAAAAGTCACCAGAAATCAATTTCAAAGGCATGGATGATTGGCTCATATTAACAGATAAAGAACTAAAAGATGCAATCATAAAGAAATTCAGAGTTAAAAGAAAATGCAAAAAAAACAAACAAGAAACAAAAGCAATATTTTAAAAATATAATCAAGGACCAAAGGCAGAAACTGAAGATCTGCAGAAAAAAATTAAAAATACAGAATGTAAAGGAAGTAATAAATGAAACTAAGATTAATATAGAAAACTATGGTAATAGAATAGCCCAAACAGATGAAGATATTAGTGACTTAGAGCATAGTAATGAAGAAAAGAGCCAGGAGGAAGAAAAAAATTAAGTGAAGATTCATTCAGAGAACTACCAGACACCATTAGGAGAGGCAACACAAGAATATAGGGTATCCCAGAAGGTGAAGAGAAAAAGAAGGGAATAGAGAGTATATTCAAAGAAATAATTGCTGAAAACCTCCCAAATCAAGAGAAGGAAATGAGCATATAAGTCAGTGAAGCCAACAGAACACCTAATTATGTAAATGCAAAAATACAAAAAACTACACCAAGACCTAAAATTGTGAAACTATCATATTCCAAGATAAAATCCTCAAAGTAGTCAAGAAAAAAAGCAAGTAACATACAAATGTTCTCCAGTCAAACTAACCTCAGCAGAAACTCTACGGGCTAGAAAAGAATGAAATGATGCCTACAAAATACTAAAAGATAAATAGTGCCAGCCAAGAATATTAGATCCTGAACACATTATTCAGAATTGAGAGAGAAAGAGGTTCTTCTCAAAAACAAAAACTGAAAGATCTTGCTGCCATGTGACATCCTCTACAAGGAATGTTAAAAGCAGCTCTACTATCTAAACGAAAGAGAAAAAACTTTACAGAAATCTATGGAAAGTAACAAATAAGTAAACAAAATCAGAAAACAAAAATTAAAATTGCAGTTCTCAAACATAAATTATCACTATAAATGGAAATGCACTGAAATCACCAATGAAAAGAAACAGAGTGCCTAAATTGATTAAAAAAGAAAACCCAATATATGCTGTTTGGAAGAAACTCATCTAAGATCGAGACAAGAAAATGCTTAATGTGAATGGATGGAGAATGGTAGTCCAAGATAATGGTGAATCCCAAAGAGCTGAAAGTGCTATTCTCATAGATAAAGTTGTCTTTCAACTAAAGAGGATAAAAAAAGATAAAGAGAGGCATTATATAATGATAAAAGGATAAATACAACAGAAAGACTTAACACATATAAATACATATGCACCCAATAAAAGAACATCTAGATTTATGAAGCAAATATTATTAATATATCTAATAGAGATATTGATGGCAACACAATGATAGTAGGGAATTTTAAAACTCCTCTTTCAGTAATAGACTGAATATTCCAGACAGAATAATAAAGAAACAAGATCTTTAAACAACAAGAGGTGGACTTTAAACAACAACAAGTGGTATAACCTTACCTCAGAAAACCAAAAAAATCACAAGTAAAAAATCCTATATCTTGAAATTGAGAAATTATAAAAAGAAGGAAAGAAGTTAACCTAAATCCAATAGAAAGAAGGAAATACTAAAATTTAGGGTGGAAATAAATGAGGCATCAACAAGACTACACAAAAAATTTATGAAAGCCAAGTTTGTTTTTTGTCAGAATAAACAAAATAGGTGGAACACTAGTCCTCTCATAAGAAGAGGAGAGAGAAAACACAAATAAATAGAGTCAGAATCAGAAATGGGAGAGGAATATCACAAGAGAGATGCAGAGATAGTGAGAATATTATGTACAACTATATGAGAACAAATTGGACAACCTAGAAGAAATGGACACATTCTTGGAAACATAACACCATTCCAAAACTAAACTAAGAACTACAAATCATGAACAGATTAATCACAAGCAAGAAAATCAAAACAGTAATAAAAAAAACCTTCCCCAAAACAAAAGCCTGGAACCAGGTGGTTTCACTGGTGAATTCTACAAAATATTCAAACAGGAATTAATACCAATCCTTCTTAACCTGTTCAAAAAAAGGCATGGTATTGGAACAAACATAGAAACACAGATCAATGGAAAAGAATTGAAAGTATAGAAATAAAACCACAAATATATGAACATCTACTTTTTGACAAAGGAGTCAAAAACTTACAGTGGATCAAGGATAGTCTCTTCAACAAATGATACTGGGAGAACTGGACAGCCACATGCAGAAAGTTGAAACTAGACCACTACCTAACACATATTTAAAAAGTAACTTAAAATGGATTAAAGACTTAGATATAAGGACAGAAACCATAAAATACACAGAAGAAAGTGTAAGCAAAATATAATTGGATATAGACATGAGAGATATCTATGGGAACTCAACTCCAATCCCAAGAAAAATAAGATCCAAAATAAGCAACAAATGGTATCATATCAAACCAAAAAGCTTCTACACAGCAAGCAAAACTCTCAGCAAAACAAAAATGCTCAAAGTGAATAGGAAAAGAAATTTGCCTATCACAACCCTGACAAGGTGTTAATACCCAAAATATATCAAGAACTCATGATTGAACCATAATAAAACCCAAGTCAATCCACTCAAAACATGGGCTGATGATGTTAATAGACACCTTTCCATAGATGACATGCAAATAGCCAACGAGTTCATGAAAAATGTTCTGCTCCCTTATCATTATGGAAGTTCCAATCAAAACAACTTTAAGATATCACCTCACACATGTAAGAATGACTATCATCCAGAAAATAAGTGAATAAAAGGAAATAGAAAGTGCTGGAGAGGATTTGGAGAAAATGGAACACTTATTTACTGTAGATAAGAGTGTAAAATGGTACAACCATTCTAGAAAGGAGTATGGAGTTCCCTCAAAGAATTGAGAATGAAAATTCCACATAATCCAGTTATTCCCCTAATGGGTATTTACCTTAAAAACACAGCAACACTTATGTACAGAGATATATGAACATATGATATATGATCATGCATGATTAATTACAATAGTCAAGATCTGGAAACTACCTAAATTCTTATCAACAGATGAGTGGTAAAGAAGATGTGGTATATTTACACAATGGAATACTATGTGATCATCAAAAGGGGAGAAAACTGTCATTGCAGCAACATGGATGGATTTGGGGAGAATTATGCTTAGCAAGATAAGAAAGAAGGACGAAGACGGACGTCGTATAATATCACTCGTATGATTTATATAGAGATAGAAAACGAATGATGATATAAATTAAACAATATTAGAATTTTTTTAAAAAAGAGATCGTATCCAAACAATAATAGACTCAGTTGTTAAGATTAAAAAGGCAAATCAAAGTGTACAGAAGATATAGGGGAGGGTTGGAGGGGCTATAAGGTAAAGGGAATTGATTAAAAGGTGAAGGGGAAAACAAGAAAATAGCAGTAAACCTATTGTACTACATACATGTGTAGCTGTGTTATTATGTATACCTCAAACCAAGTGTATGTTAAAATCCAATATTCCTTGAATAGAATCAGTCAAAACTAAAAATAATAAATGATTAAGGAGAATTTCTTTAAACTTAACTATTAAAAAAATGCTTCAACTCGTGTATCTCTCTCTGCGTAAGTATACCAGTGTGTGTGTATATGCATTATATATACGATACATATATATGCATATATATATATACACATTTCTATAGAGGAACATACACTATAACTACAAAAATAATCTATGTTAATGTAACATGTTTATATATCATATAAAAACACAAATTAATATGGTTTGTTTTCTTATATTTTACACCAAAAAAATGTTGTACATTGGGAATTTTATGTATAAGATAGTTCTTATTTAAAAAAATTTAAACCTGATTTGTCTCTTTGGAAGTGAAATATACTTTCTGACTATCATTCATCTAGCTACCTGTCATTCATATTTTGGTCAATGGAATCTTGAGACTACTTTTAATTGTATGTACATCTACTACCTTAAATTAAGAAGATGAAAATATCATCTAAGATTCTCTGATTCAAAGTTTAAAAATAAGGTCTTATATATTTCTACTCTATATATCATATTATTTAATGAAAAGTAATTGTCACCTAAATAATACATATATTAATTAATATACAATAAACTAATATTCTGTTATTTTTTAATAAAACTGTCTTCTTTAAGAGGTAAAATAAAATTCAAATGATTGCAATTTTTTGTTTTTTGTGGTGGGAAATTTCTAAAGAACACTTGTACTGAATTATCTGCTAGAGTGTACCTAGGTGACTGACAAAAAAGAAGGCATCTAGTATGTACAAAGAGCTCAGGCCTTGGAGCCTGTTCTGTGGCTGGAAATGGATTGCTCACTGAGCATTACTAGCGAATTTCGAATTGGACGGAAATTCAGTTATTCCGATTTTAAAAGAAAACAACATGTCAAACAAAATGAATTGAGTAACGCTTAAATGAGCTGATGTAATTATCCTCATGCAATGGCAACAACATTTATGGAGTAAATGGATAAAGTCTTCTTAGAAGAAAACTTGAATTTCTACAGTCTTAGATCCTCTAAAATGTAGATGAAATCAGTTTCTAGAAAATCATGCAAAACAATCAATGCTATTTGCTGATAGGGCAAGAAACACTAATTGAAGTGGGAAGATTAGTCTAGAGTGATTGAATAAAATACTGTCTGTTTACAAAGAAAAAGGAAAACAATTTATAAAGGTAAATCACCTAAAATGGATATGTAAATACTATGAAAGAATAATTCAGCACCAGAGCTGAGGAAACACATAGACATATGCTGATGAATCTGCAGAACATTCTAGTTTGATTATTGTTAAAGACCATGTGAAGATGTGGAGTCCAAAGATACATAGCTATTGAGATAACGAAACCCCATAAAAATAAATTAATGAAAACATTGGGCTATGACTATAAAGAAATCACAAACCTTACGAAGAAACAACTCATCATACAGAATAGGTAAGGATCACAACAAATCAGATTATTAGCACTCCCAAAAATTCAAGGTACTAGAACATTTTAAAAGAAACTAAAATACTCAAATGCTAATGGTTTAAAGAGATAATAGAAGGAATAGAGAGCTATAGTATAATGCAGTACAACAAATTTAAAACAGGTCTGTGAAGAAATGCATATATCTAAAAGTAAAATATAGAGATCAAAATCAATTATTGGTTGGCTTAAAGAGAGAATTTAGACAAGTTTTAAAATACTTTTAACTTCAATCATAAGGGAATCATGCAAACTGCAACTACGTGATATATATACATATATACATATATATATATACAATATTCAAAAATACTTTCAAAAGTTTTGAATTTTTTTTAACCTTCATCCCCAGATTGTGAACCCAGGTCCTTGGGCTGGTCTGCACCTTAACAGCTCATCTGCTTGAGTCACAGGGTTGCACCAATTTTGAATAGTCCTTAGTCAAAGTAAATCCAAGTGGTAAATATAACATAAAATGAGTGCATTTAGAGCTGAATAAATCCAGAATTCTTCTATTTTTTGTAAGTCTATAGAGATATTAAGTATATATTCTAAATTGATCATGCATTCAACAAATGAAAAAATAATGATAGAAAAATATTATTTTCCTGCATAAAATCATGATCAATTGGAAAAAAAAGGCTGAAAAACAGAAAGATTACAAAAACTTAGTGGAAAAATAATACAACAGCAACAGATTTGTATTTGCAATTACATTAAATATACTGCTTATTCATCAGAATGAAAACAGCAGAGAATCTGATTGATTTTTTAACTATATAAACAAGAATTCATATACACAAAGACAAAACTAAAACACAAAATATGGTGAATAAAAGAATAAAGGGAAGTATACCATATTTTACTGACTTTTAGAGGATCTTATGAGTTGTATTGTGTTTTCCTAAATTTCATGTATTTAAATTCTAAGCCCCAGTACTCGAAATATGATCTTATTTGGAAATAGGAACCTTATTTGGAAATAGGAATCAAGTTAAATGAGTTTATTAGGGTGAACCCAATTTAATATGATTTGTGTCTTTATGTAAAGGGATACTTATAGATACACACAAAAGGAAAAATTTCAAGTGAACATGAAGACAATCATCCACAACAAAGAGGAGTGGCCTGGACAAAAACCTTCCCTCACAGATCTTAGAAGGAACCAACACTGCTAAAAACTTGATTTCATATTACTAGCATCCTAACCAGTGAGAAAATGTATTTTCTGTTGTTTAAACCACCCAGGAGGTTCCAACAACCTTGGAAAACTAATATGGGGTAAATATGGTCATTTTTCAATATAGTTATATACCTGTTTAAGAGAATATGCATTCTTTCAAGTTTTATCTGAAACATTTACAGACATTGACTCTGGTTTCCACAATAAATTTTAACAAATGTAAATGTTGTGGCATTTGACAGACCATATTATCCCAAAAAAGTGCAATAAAAAAGAAAGTAAGAATAAAATAAAATCTTATGCATACCACTCTGTGAACAAAGATATGTGAATGGATATGATGAAACATTTAAGGTATAACATAAACTAAAAAAAATGGAATTTGTGCAAAGCAGTTAATTTACAAAATACAATTGAGCAATAAGCTATAGTTTATTTTGATCTCAATAAGTGGTTTATTATTTTTTGAAATTTGAGATTTCTTTTGACCACAGTAACAACAGAACAACAAATACACAGAGCTCTTAATGAAAAATACACAGAGCTCTTATGAAAAGGCTAGATATAGCACTGTACACATTTAAGTTAAAAGTAGAGAAGATAAAAACATGAATATTAGAACTTTTGTAAATAAATTACGTTTTACCCCTATATTCACAGTGAAAGGTGATAAAAGAATGTGCATAGTTGGAAGCATTTCAGTGGTGACTTATAGTCATTAATCACCTCATGAATCACCTATTATTGAGGTATTGGAAGTACTGTGAATATTGATAAGAGACTTGAAATATTCTCTTTAAAAATCAGAGGACATGTTGGTCAAATTGTGTAGTGCCTATTTTATAGCCTATATAAACAGTCATGTAATATGACATGGAGCCAGTATGTTAAAAATCTTAAAAACCAACAAACAAAATCTATGCTTCTTCTCAGTCTTGAAGTCTCAAGTTTCCTCAAATGTTGAGCAACACAGAAAGTAAAATATTTGTTTTCAATCTTTCAAAATCTTTATGATTCAAATGAAAATGGAAAAATCCTGCAAACCATTTTGAATGGTGCTTATGAGAAATGTGATTTTAGTATATATCAATGTGTGTATATGTGTGTATGTGTGTGTATATATATATATACACACACACATATATTCCATGTATATGAATAGTATTTGAAGTGCCATTATATTTCTATATTCATAAATATACTTACATGCATATATATGATATAGATGCAGTCCCAAGATTTAATCTATATTGATCATTTTTATATCTAAACTATGTTTTGCATTTTTGTTTTTATTTTTGTCAAGGTAACATTAATTTAAAACACTGTATAAGTTTTAGGTGTGGATCTCCTTTAAATATATGATACCACTCCACACCCACAACCGGTTATAATATTCCTCCTCCACTGTCCATTGGACCACTTCTACCTTTATTTCCATACAGCTCATCTACCACTCCGATAAACTTAGTTCTATGGTCAAAGTTCAAAGGTTTGCTTTTATCTAGTATGTTCAGTGCAGATTCACTATTTCTCAAATATATGAAAAACATCCTGCCAAAAACAAATTACCAAAATTTTTTCACCAGGTCTATTGGATCTCATCACTCCTTGCTTTAGCAGCACACCGCCTTTCCCACTGGCAAACTTAGTTCATTGTCAATGTCCAAGGGTTGTTTATTGATTTATCTCTTCCTTGCTTTGTTCCTTTATATTCCACATATGAAATCATTCAGTATTTTTCTTTCTCTTTCTGACTTATTTTTAACTAAGTATAACCCCCTCTAATTCTGTCTATAATGTTGAAAATATCAGTAATTCTTTTCTTATAGCTGTACAGCACTCCATTATGCATGTATACATAAAACATCTTTAACCTTTTAACTGACACTGGACACACAGCTTCCAATTCATGGGTATTGCTGCAATAAACATGGGAGTGCATATATCTCTGCAAATTAGTGTTTTGCTGTTTTTTGAATAAATATCCAGCATTGGAGTAATGAGATCATATGGAGTTGCCATTATCAATTACCTGAGGAATTGCCATGCTGCTTTCAGTCAAGTTTGTATGAATTTACACTCCCACCAATAGTGTAAAAGGGTTCACTTTCTTCCCCATCCTCGCTAGAATTTACTGCTTCTAAACTTTTGGATACTGGACATACTCATAGGTGTACGGTTGTTGCACCTCATTGTTACTGATTTGCATTTTTCTGATATCAAGAAAGTACATCTGTTAATATCCCTGTCAGTCATCTGATAATCTTCTTTGCAGGCATGTCTGTTCAATTTGTCTACCCATTTGTTGACTGGATTGTTTGTCTGTGTTCTTTACATATTTTGACTATTAAGCCCTTGTCATGTGTATAATGTACAAATATGTTTTTCCAGTCAGTAGGTTTTCTGTTTGTTTTGGTGATAGCTTCTAACATTGTGCAGAAGCTATAATGTAATCGACTATAGTTGAATCCCCAAAATCCTCTCTAAGGCTGATATGGAACGAAATGATCACTTTATCTTCTAGTATTTTATGGTTCTGGCCTTATATCCAGGTCTCTAATCCATTTGAAATAATTTTTTTATAATGTATTAAAGAGTGGTTTGGATACATTCTTTTGCAGTGGCTGTCTAGTTTTCACAAAACGATTTGTAAGAAAGACTTTCCTTTCTCCATTGTAAGCTCTTTTGTTGCAAATTAACTGAACATATATGCCTGAGTTTATTTATGGAGATTCAGTTTTATTCCACATTAGATGCATCTGTTTTTATTCTAATTGTTATCACTTTATAGTATAGCTAAGATCTAAGAGTGTGATATGTTTACTTTTGTTCTTTTTCTTATGATTGCTTTGGCTATTTGAGGTCTTTTGTGATTTCATAAAAAATTTGAATGTTTTTATTTTACTTCCTTGAAAAATTCCAGTGGAATTTTGATGTAGATTCCATTAAACCAGTGTATTGCTGTAGGTAAATGGTCATCACGACACTGTTAATTTCCCAACTATGAGCATAGAATATCTTTTCATCTCTTTATATTTTCTTCTATTTTTAAGCAAAGTATTACAGATTTCACTGTACAAGTCTTTTAAGTCCTTTGTCAGGTAATTCCAAGCTATTAAATTTTTGTTTGTATTATAAATAGGATTGCTTTCATGATTTCAATTTCATTTTGTTATATTGTTTAAATATAAAATGCAAAAGATTTTTTACATTAATTTAATATCCTACCAGTTCGTTCTACTCATTAATTCTAATAGGTTTTTGACATACTCACTATGTATATTATCATTACATCTGCTAATAGAGAGTTTTTCTTCCTCTTTTTTAATTTGGATTTCATTTATTTCTTTTTCTTGGCAAATTTGTCTGTCTAGGGCATCCAGTAGATGTCAAATAGCAGTGATGAGAGGCAACAGTCTGCTTCAGTCCAGATTTTGGAGGAAATAATTTCTTTTTTTTCAACATTAAGTATAATGGTTGTTGTTCCTTTAACATATATGACCTTTATTATGTTTTGTGATGTTTGTTCTATTTTAATTTCATGTAGTATTTTTTATCATAAAAGGGAGATAAAATCATCAAATATTGTCAAATACATTTTCCACATCTATTGATATGATCATATAATCTTTTTCTTGTTTTTTTGAAATTGTATATTACAGTAATAGATTTATGCATATTGAACCATTCTTGCATCCCAGGAATAAATCTTATTTAGACATGATGGATGATTCTCTTGATGTTTTGTGGGATTGAGTTTGCTAATTACCACGTTTAGGATTTTTTCCTCTATGCTTATTAGAGATATTGCTCTGTAACTGGTGATGTTCTCATCATCTTTTGGTATCAATGTGTTCTTGGCTTCATAGAAAGTTTTTGAAAGTGTTCCCTGTTCTTCAATTTTTAGAAGAGTTTGAGAAGAGTAGGTATTAATTCTTTGAAATTTTGATAAAACTCAGCAGTAAAGCCATCTGGTCCTGGGTTTTTATTTTTAGGGAGATATTTGAATACTTCTTTCCTTGTTTGTGATAGGATAGTTCAGGTATTGCATTTCTCCTGATTCAGTTTTGGTAACCTATGTTTCCAAATGTATGTCCATGTCCTCTAGGTTGTCTAATTTATTAACATTTTAATGTTCATTTTAGTGTCTTATGATACATTATATTTGAGATTCATTGTAATTCTCCCTTTTCTGATTCCAGTAATGGAGTGTTTTCCCTTTTTTCTTAGTGAAACTAGTCATAAGTTGACCATTATTTCCTAAACATGAGATTTTGCTTTTGTTGATAATTTGAATTGAATCTTTAAAAATATTTATGTCTATATATACATAGATAGATATACATATATGTGTGTATATATTATTATATATTATATATATTATTCTACACAATAAAATAATCTCATATGCTTAATCCTCCATTAATCAAATATACATCAACACACTGTCCTCCACCAAATCAATAAATCTGCCTCATTATAGCCCCATGGGCTCCATCAATATTTGCCAACCCCCATCCCATTCTCTTATGGTAACCTCAGTTCTACTGTGAGTATCCAAGACTTGGTTTTGTTTCATCAGTTACTTTGTTTTGTCTTTTCACATTCCACCTATGAGTGAGTTCATGTAGTATCTACTTTCTCCTTTTGATTTATTTCACTTAGCGTAATCCCCTCTAGATCCATCCATGTTGATTCAAATGATAGAGTTCCACCTCTTCTAAGGGCTGTATGGTATTCCACTGAATATATGTACCCCATCTTTGTCCATTGATCTGATGTTTGACACTTAGGTAGTTTCCAGTTGTTAGCTATTGTGAATAAGGCTGCACTAAACATGGGGGTACATAAATCTCTGCAAAAGAGTATTTTTATGTATTTTGGATAAATACCCAAAGTGGAATGGCAGGATCATATGGGATTTTCATCTTAAACTTTTTGAGGAATCTCCAAACTTTTCCATGAGGGTTGCACCAATTTGCACTCCCACTGACAGTATAAAAGTGTTCGGTTTGCTCCACATCCTTACCAACATTTGTTATTTCTAAACTTTTGGATAATATCCAGTCTCTCCAGTATAAGGTGATATCTCATTGTTGTTTTGATTTGCATGTTCTTTATAGTGAGCATTTAAGAACATCTTTTCATGAGCTTGTTGGCCAATCTGATATCTTCTTCAGAAATATGTCTCTTCAGTCCTCTTCCTATTTTTTGATTGGTTTGATTTTTTTCTGCTATTGAGCTTTATGAGTTCTTTTCATATTTTAGATGTTTAGCTCTTTTCAGAAATACGTAACAAAAATATATTCTCCCAGTTAGTAGGTTGCATTTTGGTGATGTTTTCTTTTTCTGTGAAGAATCTTTGTAGTTTAATGTAGTCCCCATTGTTTATTTTTGTCCCCCTTGATGCTGGGGTTGAATTCCCAAAGGCCTCTCTATTGCTCATGAAATGGAAACTCTTTCCTATGTTCTAAGAACTTTATGGCTTCTGGTCTTAAGTTCAAGTCTCTAATCCATTTTGAGTTAATTTTTGTCAATGGTGTTAGTGGTCTAACTTCGTTCTTTTGCATGTGGCTGTCCAGTTTTCCCAACATCATTTATTGAAGAGATTTTCCTTTCTCTATTGCATGCGCTTGGTTCCTTTATCATAGATTAACTGACTATATGTGAGTGGGTCACTTTCTGGTGATTCAATTTTATTCTAATGATATGTGCCTCTGTTATTATTTCAGTACCATACTGCTTTGATGACTATCACTTTATAAAATAGCTCAATGTCTAGGAATGTAATCCCTCCAGATTCACTAGTTTTTCAAATAATTGTTTTCACTATACAGGGCCTTTTACTATATATTGCTTTGGATGAGGTGATAATTTTAATGATGTTATTTCTTCCTATCCATGAGCAGGGGTTATTATTCCATTTCTTTTGTCCTTCCATATTTCTTTAAGCTGGACTTGTCATTTTCATTGTACGCATCTTTTACTTCGTCTGTTAAGTATATACCTAGTATATTATTTTTTAACTTCTATTTTAGAAGGTATAATTTTTGTGATTTCATTTCCTTGCAGTATTTTACTTGTGTATAAAAATGCAACCGATGTTTGTGCATTGATTTTGTAGTCTGCCACTTCACTGTATTTATTGCTGAGTTCTAGAGCTTTTTGACCAAGTTTTTAGGGTTTTCAATATATATAGTCATGTAAGCTGCAAATGATAATTTTACTTCCTCATTTTCAATGTGGATTTATTTTATTTCCTTTTCTTGACTAATTGCTCTGGCTAAGACCTCAGTATATGTTAAATAGCAGTGGTCAACGTGAATAGCCTTGCCTTGTTCCTGACAGAGGAAATGCTTTCAATTTTTCACTGTTGACTCTGCTGTTGCTGTGGGCTTTTCGTGTATGGTATTTATTATGTTGAGGTATCTACCTTCAATTCCCATTTTATGGAGGTGTTATATCATCAATGGGTGATGTTTCTTGTCAAAAGCTTTCTTTGCATTTATTGATATGATCACGTATTTTTTTCTCTTTGATATTATTGATATGGTGTGTTGTATTAATAGATTTACATATGTTGAACCACCCCTGCATACCTGAGATAAATAACCTTTCATCATGATGCATGTTTTTTTTAATTCATTCTTGGACTAGGTTTGCTAATATTTTGCTGAGAATTTTAGCATCCACGTTCATTAGAAATATTGATCTGTAATTTTCTTTCTTGGTGCATCAGCTTTTGGTATCAGTGTCATGTTAACCTCATAAAAAGTATTTGGGAGTGTTTCCTGTTCTTCAACATTATGAATGACTTTGAGAAAAACATGCTAATTCTTCTCTGAAGGTTTGGTAGAACCCATCAGAAAAGCCATTTCATCCTGGGTTTTTATATTTAAGGAGACTTCTGATGACCTCTTCAGTTTCTTTGCTTGTGAATATTCTGTTCAGGTTTTCCAGTACTTTCAGGTTCCATCTTGGTAGACTATTTTTCTAAAAATCTGTACATGTCCTAAAGTTTTTACACTTCGTTGGCATACAGATGTTCATAATATTCTTATGATGTTTTGAATTTCTGTGGTATGTTGTAACTTCTCCCTTTTTGTTTCCGATTCTTGTTGTGAGAATTTTCTTTCTTTGTGAGTCTAGCCAATGGTTTGTCAATTCTGTTTATTTATTCAAAGAGCCATCTTTTGGTTTCATTGATCATCTGAATTGCCTTTTGTTTTTCTATCTCATTTATTTCTGCTTGAATTTTGATTTTCTTTCTTTTGCTGACTTTGACTATTTTTTCCTAATTTTTAAAAATGTAGAGTTAGGTTGTTTATGATTTTTCTTGTTTCTTGAGGTGGGCATATATTGTGGTGAACTTTCCTCTTTGTACTTCTTTTGCTGCATCCAGTAGATTCTAGCAGATCATGTCTTCATTCTCATTTGTCTCTAAGTGTGTTTAAGTTCTACTTTGAT